>JAFBMS010000113.1:561372-741372 GCA_019788955.1 Albula glossodonta | reverse complement strand
GCAAGATCTCCGAGATCTAACCACCAGGGTCCTGAAAGTACACAGTACGGGCCAGTTCATTTCTGATTGGAAGAGGAGTAGAACACTTTGGACAGAAAGAGGACAGCACACTTCTGATTGGATGGAAAGGGAAAGTGCCCTTCTGATTGAATGGAAAGGTTCAGCACACTTCTGATTGGGTGGACAGTGGGGTAGAACCCTTAATGTGGTGGAATGACAGAACACACTCCTGATTGGATGGAGGGGGGATAGCACACTCCTGATTGGCTGATGAGGGACTCACGTGACGCAGTCCAGGTAGCTCTCGCGGGCGGCGATGTGGAGGGGCGTGTCTCCGTGCATGTTGACGGAGGTGAGGGGGCAGCCAGCGTTAAGGACCAGCTCTGCGATCTCCACACTGCCCGCAAACGAGGCCCAGTGCAGGCACACGTTCATCTCCTAAGAGAGGAGAGGGAGAGCGAGGGAGCGAGAGAGAGAAGGAGGGAGGGATGAAGAGGGAGGGAGTGGGAGGGAGGGAGACAGTAACAGAGAGACAGGCAGTGAGAAAATTAGTTCTCTTAAAATGATTACTAGGGGACATTAAATTATTATTTAAGGAATATTAGACAGTTATTAATAGTGTTTCAAGGGGTATAAAGCACAGAGGTGCACACGCGCAGACACACACAGCACAGGGGGAGGGGGGCGGGGCTCACCTTGTCTTTGAGTGTGACATCAGCACCGCGGCTGAGCAGAGCTCTGATCACTGTGATGTGTCTGTGCTCTGCAGCCCAGATTATGGGAGTCCAGCCCCCACTATCCTGAGAGAGGAGGCCATAAAGCACAGTTAATACACGCGCACGCACACACACACGCACGTGCACGCACACACACACGCACACACTCCCTGTCTCTTTCTCACCTGTGCGTTGATGTCCACCTGTCCCGTCCCCAGCAGCAGGGTGACGATCTCCAGACTGCCCAGTTTAGCAGCATGATGCAGCCCTGTGGAGCCATCCTCCTCCTGAGGGACGGTGAGAGTGAGGGGAGGGAGGGAGGGAGGAATATAACACACATCCATTACTGATGGACATAAATGTAAAGTTAGTAGACAGAGGAATTTGTCATCTGCCAAATGTCAAAAACGTAATGTGCGTAAGTCATAAATGTAATTTAATACGTCGTAGCATGGAGTAAGTATGCAGGCCGGTACACGGGACTCACAGAGTGATAGACGCAGGCTCCATTCTGTATCAGGTATCTCACCACCTCTGTGTGGTTGTTGACAATAGCCTCCAGCAGAGGGGTCCTCATGGTCTTGTCTTGGGCGTCCACTTTAGCGCCCGCCTGAAAATGACACAGCATAGCACATGGGTAACAGTGTCAGTCTTGCCTACATTGAGAAGACGAATAGTGTGTTTGCTGTAGAGCAGTATTCCCATCTCACCCGTATGAGCAGGCGAGTTAGCTCACCCGTATGAGCAGGCGAGTTAGCTCACCTGTATGAGCAGGCGAGTTAGCTCACCTGTATGAGCAGGTGTATAAGCTCACCTGTATGAGCAGGTGTTTTAGCTCACCTGTATGAGCAGGTGTATAAGCTCACCTGTATGAGCAGGTGTTTTAGCTCACCTGTATGAGCAGGTGCATTAGCTCACCTGTATGAGCAGGTGCATTAGCTCACCTGTATGAGCAGGTAGCAGACCTCCAACAGGCCCCTCTGGGCGGCTGCATGGAGAGCGCAGCGACGGTTCTGGGAGTCAGACTGATACGCAGGGTCAATGCCCTCCACTAACAGAGAGAGAGAGATTGAGAGAGAGACATTAACTCTGCAATGAGACAGACAGTGAGAGAGTCCATACACACACACACACACACACACACACACACACACACATACTCAGCATCAGCAGAACGCGCTGGACCTCTCCTTGCTTGGCGGCAGGGTAGAGACACACTCACACACACACACACACACACACACACACACACACACACACACACTCAGCATCAGCAGAACGCGCTGGACCTCTCCTTGCTTGGCGGCAGGGTAGAGACACACTCACACACACACACAAATACACACACAGACACATACAGACACACACAGACACACACAGACACACACAGACACACACACACACACATACTCAGCATCAGCAGAACGCGCTGGACCTCTCCTTGCTTGGCGGCAGGGTAGAGACACACTCACACACACACACAAATACACACACAGACACATACAGACACACACAGACAGACACACACTCACACATACACACACACACACACACACACACACACATACTCAGCATCAGCAGAACGCGCTGGACCTCTCCTTGCTTGGCAGCAGGGTAGAGACACACTCACACACACACACAAATACACACACACACACATACACAGACACACACACACACACACACACACACACACACACACACACACACACACACACACATACTCAGCATCAGCAGAACGCGCTGGACCTCTCCTTGCTTGGCAGCAGGGTAGAGCTGGCGGGGGTGGAACCTCAGCTTCTTCCTCCTGCTCAAAAACAAATTCAGCTTCAAAATCCCAACGGTACGTCTGCCTTACTAATCCCCCCTCCATCCGACTGGCTACGGGGTCTCTTACACTCCCCAACCCATATATCTCCCCAGAATCACGATGGAGGAGTGAGATTTCACTCAACCAAAAATGGGAGGAGCTACCATATGGCATCAGTGACCAAACGATTTGGACCAATGGCTTTGGAGAGGAAAACATCTCTGATTGGTAGAAAAAATTTATCTGTAAACGGCAGGTTTCAGCTGGCCTTCCAGGTTCATAAGAACACAATTTAAAGCAATATATCCCATGATCCTTTGCTCACCGCTCTGTGTCCTGTATCAGTATGGCCTTCTGTAGCGCCGCCCTACTGGCTCCCGGTGGGAGTGCGCTGGGGCAGACGGGTTTTCCGTTGGGCAGGCAGAGGGAGGGGCCCACGCTGTCCACGCCACCCTCCCCAGGGGGGGCCACGTCGCCAGCCCCGCCCCCCCCAGCTGAACCGGGGGCCTGCTGAAGAGGCTGTGGCTGGTCTGGACCCCGCCTCACCTCACCCCGCCCCCGCATACGGGCGCTGGGGAGGGGGAGAGAGAGAGAAGGGGAGTTGATATGTCCATTGGCTGAAACATTTACAGCATATTTATCCAACCTCTTTTTTTAAAAAAACATCATTACCCATCATCCCACCATTCCATTCTGCACTTTATTCCCTTCTTCTCACAAATTCTTCCCTCCATCCTTCCCTTCCTCTGTCCCTTCCAGTCTTCCTCTACCCTTTCCCACCTCAACCTCTGTCTTCATCCTTCCCCGCCCTGGGCCTCCCTCCCTCCCTCCCTCACTCCCTCTCTCCATCCCTCCTTCTCTCCCTCTCTCTTACCTGCGGGGCCCCTCTGCTCTCATGCCCCTGGGGGGCCCCCCATTGGAGGCCGCCAGTGAGAGCGATGAGGGCAGCGGGGGAGGGGGGAGCGACGGGGTGGTGGTTGAGGCGGACGCCGTGACGACTGTTGCCGAGGCAGCAGAAGCGGTTGGCACGGTGACCTCCTGGGCCTCGGAGGCATCCTCCCCGCAGTGTGGGCAGAAGAGCAGGCCGCCCATGCCCCTCCCTCGATCCCGCCCCCCACCCCCCAGCACTGAAACACAGCCGCGGTGGAAACGATGGGCTATTCGCAGGTCTGGACAGCACTCCAAAAACGTACCCTATAGAGAGAGAGACGGACACTCATACACTACTCATGTCTACTCAAATGTTACTCCGGACCAACACAGACACTAATCATTGCTTTCCCAAATGCTGCTCATGACTTACGCTCATAGCCAGTTCAAGTGACTCTCACAGATGTTCACAGAGTGCTCATGGCTACATTAATTGCGACTTACGGTGATGCAGAAGTAGCCGCAGCCGGGGCAGCAGTGGTGTTTGACCATGTGGGAGCGATGCGTCTCGCACAGCACCATGAGCGATACACGGCTGGACGGCCGCATCGTCTCCCCCTTCACGATGGTGTTGGTACAGCCCACCAGCTACCAGAGAGAGAGAGAAACACACCCTTCACTATGGTGTTGGTACAGCCCACCAGCTACCAGAGAGAGAGAGAAACACACCCTTCACTATGGTGTTGGTACAGCCCATGTACCAGTGAGAAAGAGAGAGAGAGATGAGGAGATGACTCACTCAGACAAACACTTACTCTCATACATACACACACACTCTCATACACAGACACAATCTCACAACACTGACAGACTCAAACTGACAACACATCAAACACACATAAAGGGACACAGACAAGCACATGTACACAAACATAAGCAAAGACCTACGCTCACACTCACACTCACACTCACACTCTCACACTCACACACTCACACACTCACACACTCACACACTCACACACTCACACTCACACTCACACTCACACTCACACTCACACACCCACACCCACACCCACACACACACACACACACACACACACACACCTCTCCGTTGATGCTCTCAGTTGCCATGCAGAGGCGGTTGCCCCGGCCACTCAGCCCGTCCACACGCGGCGCCTCCATCCTGCAGCTGCACAGAGGAAGCTCCTCCAGGCGTTCTGTTTCTCCCCCCTCACTCTCCCCTGCAGAGAGGCAGAGAACAACCCATCAGTCTCCCTGTCCCGGGCCTCACTGTCCCCCACACAGCGTACAAGTGAGCGGTCTCTTTGTCCTTGCTGTCCCCAACAGAGGGTACAACTGAGCAGTCTTGCTGCCCTCTCGGTCTCCTTCAGATGAGTGTTCAACTCATCACTCTACCAGTCCTCACTGTTCCCGCACACAGAGTACAACCGTGTTATCTCCCTGTCCCCTGTGAAGAGTACTGTCCAGTCTGGCTGTCCTTGGCGTACCCAACAGAGAGAGAGAGAGAGAGACTACAGCGGATTGTTCTCTGCATCCACACAGAGAGAGAGAAGGATTACACACATTCTGTTTCATTTAATTTTACTTTTAATTAAACAATAAATCAAAACAACTAACTCTTTACTGTCTTGTGCCATTACTTATAAATTTACTGTTATACATGTGTGATAATTTTATTGTCTGTGATACACAACACACAGTTCATATTGCTTTTACATTGTGGCAATATTTCCAGTAAGTAATTTATGCCAATAAAGCATGCTGAATTTGAGAAAGAGAGAGAGGGAATGAGGGGGAGAAAGCGAATGGGAGAGGAAGAGACAGAGAGAAATAACAGAATGGAAAGAACCATCCAGATTTGCGCAGGAAGTTTAACGTTCAGCGTGGCTCACACAGGAAGCTCTGACCTTGCTGGGGTGAGAGAGTGAGGCTGTCCGCAGCGGCGATGTCCAGCGAGCCCAGAGGAACCTCTGTGTATTCGCTGGAGATTCCCTCCACTGCCACCATCTCTGATCCTGCTGACACTGAACAAAAACAACACTCCATTATAAACAACACTGCAGAACGACACTGAACATTAACACTGAGCAATAACACCGAGACACCACTTCATCATCAAAAACACTTAGCTAAATCAGTAACAACACAAAGCAGTAACACTCGTTGATTTAAAAAAAAAAAAAAAAAAAAAAAAAAACACAGAACACTGCATTGTAACACTAAACACTGAACAATAACACTGAGACCACACACCTTATCTCCATTCTATTTCTGTTCTTCTCTCACCTCCCTCTGTTTCCATCTCCACCTCCCCCTCTCTCTCCCGATCTCTCCGCCTCCTTCTCCGGCCGGGACGTGTCCATGGCAACTCGCTCCTCCCCTTTTTCTTCTGCCCGCCCCTCAACTGCTGATCGGACCCTGAGCTCTGAGAGACAAATAGAGAAAAGAGGGTTAATGCATCACATACACACAGATAGATTGGATACTGAAAAACAGGCAGACAGACAAGCAGTGAAGAACAAACAGACAGAAAGACAGACAGACTAGCAGTGAATGACTGGAAACTGAAGGACATATGGACAGACAGACAGACTGACGCACAGAGCCACTCACATGGTCGGAAAGATTCCCAGATTCCCCGTCTCCTTCACTGACCCTCTCCTCTATCCCGCCATCGCCAGACTGGGAAAGACAAGAAAACAGGAAGGAAGAGGTGAGAGAAAGGAGAGTGTGGGTCTGTTTGTGCGTGACAGAGAGTAGTTGACACATTCTCTCACCAGGCACAAGCACACAAAATAAACATTTTTAAGACATGAAATTCATCCATGGCTTCAAAATTCAAATTTCAACAAGAACAACTGTCTTGGTCAGGCAGTGTTCAACTTCAACTCCTGCTAGTCCTTTCTGGTCTGTTTCTGTGGTTTTTTTTGGGTGGTGCAGAGACTCACCTTGCTGTCTGAATCCCCTCTCTCATCTGCTGCGTAGTTGTTGTAGAACAGGCGTAGCTCCACGTCCTCCTCCTCTGAATCTTCCATCCAGGTACGCCGCTCAGGTGCTGGCCCCGCCCCCAGCGTTCCGGTCTCCGCTGGCTCCACCTCTTCCTCCCGCGCGGCTTCTTTGACAGGCTGACAGACGGCGATGAACAGACATGGTCAACATCTCATGCTACCACCTCAATCGTACACTTTCCTCCACGGCAAGACTTCCCTCAAAGTACATTACACATCAACTTTCAAGCACCATCTTAAACATGTAACGCTGGAAATATTCAATCATACACAAGGAACAAGGTACCCTGTAACTATAAAAGAAGCTTCACAAACCCATAGATAAACAAAACAAATGTAGCTACCCCATATAATTTATGCCAGTAATATTGTTTCACATAGGAGAACAGGCTTCTGATTGGTAGATTCACTCATCGAGGTATGTAGGAAGCTTCACCCTCCAGCCAATCTGACGCCCTGCTTTCACCCCCCTCCCCCTCACCTCTTTCTCTGCTACCACGCTGTTCTCTGCCTTCTCTTTAGGGGGCGCTGTGGAGTCCAGTTCAGACCCCATCTTCCTCCTTTTGGCTGCAGCTGGGGTAGAACAGCTGACTATGAGCACATCATTTAAAATGGTAATCCCTCAAAATTTAGCCAGGTAAATGTTACATACACGAGCCTGCAGGCCATGACAAAACCAGGTGCCTCTGTGTTCACAAGAATCCCAAAGATTTAAAAGCTCGCTCCGGCTCCATTTTGCTCAAATAGGTACTCATAACACAGAAGCACACAGCAGCGAAGTAAGCATTCACAGAATTAATAGGAAAAGTGAAGCTCTCCTAGATTGCTCAGTAACTTGAAGAACAAGTGATAGTTTACTTGCTCTTCAAGTTACTGAGCAATCTAGGAGAGTTTTACTTTCACATCTGTAAAAAACAACATTACAGGATGTAGGAAAAGACTTAGACAGGAAGTTACTTTTATGTTTTAAATACTCATGCTTTCTCTATTCATTTTGGTTCATGTTGCTGCATTAAGCATTTTAAATAAGGCATAAATGGTTAAACTCATCCTTCCCTCTTTTTTTGGTCATATCAAGGTAACTCACCTGTATCACTGTCTAATGCAGAGCAGGTCAGGGGTTCTGTGGGCTGAACAGGTACAATAGGTGACTCCACACACCTCACCTGAGAGGAAATAAAAACACACATGAATATAAATGTGCTACTGAAGGAGAGCCGGTGTTACTCTCCTACATCAAGCATAGTAATACTGCAGTCACAACTGGAAAATAAGTTAATCTTCACAGACTTGAATAAAAATTATAGAATAATTGCGAGCAGAAAATACAAATAAAGGCAATTCAAATCAAATAATCATACTTCAACGGAAATGTTGATTTTTGGATTCTGTCAAACTTCAGCATTCGGTCAGGTGATTTCTGTCTCAGGGGTGGGGATCAAAATGGCCACCGGAACAGGTGGTGACTCACCTGAGTCG
Organism: Albula glossodonta; assembly: GCA_019788955.1. Taxonomy (NCBI): domain Eukaryota; kingdom Metazoa; phylum Chordata; class Actinopteri; order Albuliformes; family Albulidae; genus Albula; species Albula glossodonta. The sequence goes on along the minus strand of JAFBMS010000113.1, from coordinate 733,468 downwards.
GCGGGGGTCTGTTCATGGTCTTGCGGGCACGATGGATTTTAGGCGGTGGGGGGGCACCTGAGGGGGGCGGCGAGGAGGAGGAGGGGGGTTGGAAGGGTTTGTTGCCGGGACCCGAAACACTCATTTTGGCCCGGCCAGCAGAAGAGGAAGATGAGGAGGCGGAAGAGGAGGAAGCAGGGAGGGTCTTTGCTGCATGGCCTATAACAGAGAAATAAAAACATTATATTAACATGAGGGACGACAGAGGAGGGGGGAGAAAGGGAGGAGTGGAGAGGAAGGGATACATGACAGGGAGATGGAGAGGACGGAGAAAGAGAGGGAAAGGGATGGTTAGAGAGACAGATGGACAGAGATGGGGAGGGAAAAGGAAAGAGAGATGGAGGGAAAGAGAAGGGTGGAGATGGAGGGTCTTACTGACCGGTGAGGCCTTTGCCGGATGAAGAGGTGGACGCAGTCGGCTTCTCGCCGTCTTCGCTGCTCTTCCCCGCCTCCTTCCGCAGCGACAACATGCTTCCCATAGGCTCTGTCTCCTTAGGAACCGTCACCGTGGCGCCACAGGACTCACCTACGAGACAAAGGGGCAATTTAGCCTGTGCCGTCACTACGAGCGCGACTGTACTATTTCAGCCGGTCTGCAACGGGGCAGAACATCTGCAGGTTCCAAACAGTTTTCATACTTCTCCATCTTTATTTCAGCCTCCCTGTTTTCCATTTCATAGATCTGATCTAGAAGGCCATCCAAACACAGGGATTCATGGGACATGTAGTTCTTATGTGGTGAATTGTGGTGCTTTGGGCAACATTGTCCCAGGCTGCATCACAATACTGATGCTAAGACACAAGTTTACAAAAAGGCTGTTATACATGTGTAAGTGTTACATACATTTTTCCTACAAAAGGAGAACTTCCTCAGAAGAAGTCTCCATGCTTGCCTCAGAACAAGATATTCTCTAAAGATACAAAAGAAGTTCCAACTCCATCCCTGTCCAAGGGAATGACTGCGCAGCTCAGAATGAGAACAGCGAGACAGAGGAAGCCTGGCAGTACAACAAGGAGGATGATTTAGGCACTGACAGAAAGGGGTTTTCCTAACTGGAGGTAAACAAAAGCCTTTGGGATCAAACTAGTGCATATCAATAACAATGGCCACTGATATGGTGACTTCTAAAATTAAGAGACATGATTTGAACAGTGTACTAATCAGTAAATACATTCATATAATTTGTGTCATGGAAAAACTGCTGCTGTAATGCTGTTCATGAATTTAGTGACACTGCCTGTCGCCTCAATAATTCACGAGTAAGGGAGGTGAAATATACTTGAGACCACTGTCAGTTCTTGCCTGCATCTGATTGGTTAGGATGTCTGGCGTCAGATTCCGCTTCTTCGCCCTTAGCCTCGGATGGCCCGTGCTCCTTGAGGGCCGCCTAACAAATTCAGAGGAAAGAACGGAAATCAAACAAGACACAGACACCAGTCACAACCAGAGAGCTCTCCAATGCAAGAAATTATTTACACATTCCCCTCTTAACTGAACGTGGACTGCAATTCACAGCATACACCTATCAGCTCTCCACACATGCAGTCTCGCCTGTCTTCCAACACCGGGATCGAACATTTTTAAATAGCAAAGACTGTAACTTACAGCACGCAACGTCCGCCTTCAGCTGTAGCAAAGACGACCTTGTGTTAAGTTTACCAATCTGCCTATTTGTGCATAATCAAGCCGTCGTTTGCTGGTAGCATCCCGACTCCAAATCCAGGTATCGTACAAAGATGTGACTGAACACTGAAAATGCAAGACCATTTCTCCCCTTCATTCAACTAGATAGCAACCATAGACAGAGCCAATTAAATCAGAACCGCTCAAGTTTTGAATGTAACGTTAGCAAGCTAGCAATTTTGAGTATGCATAAACAATGTTCTCTCATTGACATTGTCAGGGATGCCAAATGCCTTACAGGGCAACAGACAAAGCATGAACACAGAGCTAGCAGGCTAAGCTACAAGTTGCTATTTCCTCTATATATGACTTAAGATGAAAACAACTGGTTTTCCATAAGCGGTCACAATACAAGACACCACAGCTGAGTCTCTACTGTCTCGCCGGATGGTTAACCAGACAGCTAGCTAATTCAGTGAGCTAGCTAACCGTTGGCTCATCGAAAGCCCTGCTGGTCACCTAGCTAAGCTAAGTAGTTCAAACTAGCTTGCAAGCTAGGTAGCATCAGCCCCACACAACTCATGCAGGGTTTACTTTACAAATACGATTCGGGGCATCATCACAGCAATTAGCCTAGGGCTAGAGGTATCATTAATCCTTGGAATTTTTTTGCAACCATCGTTTGGAATTGTTTCCCTACCTCGTTTGACCGTTCCGATGTCGACATGTTCTCCCCGGTTTAACAAAAAAAGGCAACCCTTGCAGGGTGACGTGTTTCGCGTCAGCGTGCGTTCCCCTCCCCTTCTTCCAATGACTTGCACTGGATCTATGAATACGTTATGACGTTTTAGGTTGTACCCCAAGCGCTGATTCGAGATCAGCGCAAACAACCCTAATTCAACTTCTTTCATTCTTACAGAAATTAATATGACTGATTCGGAGTCAGAGCCTGGACACAATACCTGTTCTGCTTTCCCGGGAAAATAACACAGACCACGCCTCCATAGGCATTAACGCCGGGTGCATGGTGCAGAAGGTCCAATAGCTGCAAGGGTAGTCAGCATGCAAGAGACAATTCTGTGAAATTGTTTTAAATTTTTTAATGGTATGATACTATGCCGACTTTCAGACAGTAACGTATTGCATATTATTGTTACCATTATTATCGTTATTATTATTATTATTATTATTATAGTTGTGGTTGGCTTTAGTGATGGTTAAAGGGTAGAATGAATGAAATACTCCAAACAAACACAATAAATAATAGCAAAATATGAAACAAACACACTAGTTTATAATATCCTTGCTAATGCGTAGGTGTTACTTTCTGCAGGCAGCTTTTCAGCTTTTAACTACCGTTTCTGACATCTGCTCTGTAAGTGACACAGGTGTTAGCCCAGTGTGTGCCTGAGCGGTAACCACAGGGACATCCTGCCGTTAATTTCCTTTCAAATGTTGTTCCAAAGAGCCCTGGACCCCAAAACCGTACCTGCAAAAGTGCTGATGCCAAAGGCGAACTGAATAATGGACTCAAAGCAGCTTTCAGTGTAAGTGCTACAGTGTAATGCAGGTGATGTAGCATAAGGCTAGAGTGCTAGCTGTGACAGAATTAGTTCATCTAAGCTAGACAGCGTAGCTGTACAGTACCGTAGCTATTTCCAAGCTGAATACTTATAAGTATAAGCCTACTGTCCATATAGTACATAGTTCAATAATTATGAACAAAAGGTGTGTTTCCTCCAACAGAAATCCATTTAAATTGAGACACAAATTGTCTCATGTTTAGCTTTTTAAAACAAACATTTTCTCCGTTTGCCCATACAAATTAAACTTATGGTAATCTCTAATGCAAATCCCCCCCATACCTCAGACTCAAGAAGACTCAGGCCTCAGGTTTCATACATGACTAATGAGGTTCCCATGGCAACTAGACTTCACTTCTTCTCAGGCTGCAGATGCAGCACCAATCACATGTTGCCTATGTCATCACAAGTGACACATGCACTGAGGCTGAGGAGTTTAAAAGGAAATGTCACTTGGATAACTCCTTAAGTTAATTTCCTTGTCTTCACTGTGTCTTCATGGATGAGGTAGAATCATTTTTGCTCACCCTGCCTTCCAGTTCATTTATAACTTCTAATTCACTTCCATTCATTTCATGAAACAACCTGGAAAATGTACCTCTAGTACTCATATAAACTTTCGCTGTTACCATGTATTGCCCAACCAATGTGGACCTTTGGCTATAGTAGGTACTCCAGTTCAAACATAGCTGCGTCACAAACGTGTCTGCTGCTTTCAAACCTACCTTCATGCTGAACTTTTTTGCAGCCTGTACATTTCTTTGTAAATTTTTTCCCTACAAGCTCTTATGGGAATGCCGTAAAGGGGGTCAGAGGTCAGAGGGGCCAACTGCCCCTGCCCTTTTTGTTCTTGGTGTGAAAGCACCCCTTTCAATCAGACCAAAATGTGACATTTTTTGAGGTGCCCTTTTGTAATCTTTTCAACTCTTCCCTTAAGGGAGTACACACCCCACAGCCATACATAGTCTTGTATCATGGTCTTTTTAATGGTACATACATTTTACTTCAGTAATTAAATCTCATTATTCCCATTACTTTAATTTACATTACAGTCATTTAGTTGATGCTTTTATCCAAAGCAAAATACAGTTGATTAGGCTAGCCAGGGGCTAGTCCCCACTGGGAGCAATGTGGGGTTAAGGGCCTTACTCAAGGGCCCAACAGCAAGAACACCATTGTTGGGGCTTGGACTCCCAGTCATGAGCCAGGCACTAGACTACAGGCTTCCCTGTATTATTATTATTATTATCGATTGCCAATCCTGCAAAATATTCGTCCAAAAATTAATTGGACAATCTTCCAGGACCCCAAGGGGTGGGGCGGTGACAACACTTCGGTGGTCTATTCGCTAATGAGACAACAATCCCTCCTTGTCCTGGGACGCCTTCCCCTTTAAGACATGGCTAGCTGGCTAACTAGCTAGCTAACACTACAGCCATTCACTGTTCATGGGGAAGTAGGTTTCTACCTAGCGTGAGCTGCCAAAGAAAACGACACGAAAGGCAAAAGTACATCAGATTACCTGGACTACAATCAACCATCGCTAAACTGTAACAAATCAACTAATCTTATACATCTGTAACTACAGAATTGCCAAACTAAACCGGTTAATGTAATAGCTAACTGCTTGCAAGTTAGCAATGTAGCTAGCCAGCGTATGGCAGTCGTGAAAAAAGTAGCTAATGTTTGCTCGCTAACATTAGCGAGACGTCCATTGGGACTGTTTATCTTCTCAGCTTGCCAGCTAACTTCAAATAAACCAAGTATTACGTCCGAACAACAACAGTTGAGGGTAATTACTGTAGCTGTTTATCGCAGCCAGCTGTGCTTAAATTAGACAAAGCAGGCTAGCTAGCCACTGTAGCTACGTTGCCCTCTCTGACGGCCACGGTCTCGTAACAATTTCCTGCTGTTGTCTTTACTAGCTGTCTAGCTACAGTAGCCAGCTAGTTAGCCTGGATAGTGTGCGCACAGCATCGCCCAGACAACAAGAGAGTACGTAGCTACGTACGGTAGAGGTAGGTGCATCTACCTAGATAGCTAACACCAGTGAGTATGTGCAGCAAATGCAAATTCATCTGGCGAAAAGACCTGCTTTGCTGTCTGAGCGCCTCGATTATGCAGATATGGATAGTTATCTTGTAGCTGTGTAACTACCTCGTTTGTTAGATTTGCCAACGTTGAACTCAATTTTCCAGCTTTATTTGTGTGCGCTAATGTGTCTGTCTTTTGTGGCAGACGATGTGACACCGTGCCTGCGTGCTACTACAGCTAGCCATCTAGCTGGCTACACGCTTGAACAAACATCAACAAACTGACTTTTTGCTAAGGGATTTACTCCAAACAACTTCTTGCTCGCAGAAATTGAACAAATGCATTGGGTTGCTTTTCAGACTATTTTGTCATTTCATACTGTAAAAGGCTGGATAACACAAACCATTTCACTATGAAAAAATGTGTGCAGAGTGAACAGTTTCGTGTACCCTAACTGAGGTCATTGTGCCAGCCTACGTCGCGACGATTACTACAAAACCACTAGAGGAAATGATCAGTACTGAAATACAAACCGCGATCTGTTGATTTGTCAGTGAATATAGTATATATTTTAAAACCCGCATGTCAGCAGCACTTTTCTTTGTGCGTATCAGGGCTATAAACTTGTTACATGGTAAAGGTGAATTTTACACAAAACATAGTCGATGTGAAAAGGTGCTAATGTATGTGACATGTAGATGCACACATTAAGAATTAATTTCCTTAGTGCATTGTGTATCGTAATTCATGCACAATTAGGCCTTCTCATCTACAAAGGGACAGTGTAGCTTGTGGAAGTTCCTTGTTCAAAAAGCTGAGAAAGCCAGACTGTGCTGTACAATGGACAACTGAATTTGACTAGTGCATGTGTCATTTTGTTGTTGTGTGACAAGTCTCAGATGGGAACGTAACATGTACTGACAGTAGCTGTAGGGGTCACAGCTCTCCGTTCTGTGCCAAATGTATTGCAGCGTTGCTTCCGGTCGCCATGGAAGTTCTGTGTTTCCGGCTGCCTGGCCACGGCGACGCCACCCTGCGGAACATGAACAGCCTGCGGTCACGGCAACACTTCTGTGATGTCACCATCATTGCCAGCGACCGGCAAACCTTCCGTGGGCACAAAGTGGTGCTGGCGGCATGTTCACCTTTCCTGCGAGACCAGTTCCTGCTCAACCCCTCCTCTGAACTTAAGGTGCATCTACAAACCAAGCCAGGGACACAACATGGCTCAATTTCACCATGAAAATGAAACTGTAGAACTTAATCCAAGGGCACCCAGATCCTGGACCTGCAGGCCATAGTGTTTGCAGGTGTTGGCTCCATTCAAATCCTGCTCCACCATATTTCCCAGATTATTTACATCCTTGCTTCAGGGGGTGAGCTAATGACTAAAATCAGGTGATGCCTTTTGTCAGATTGAGCATATGCTTGCAGACCCTTTGGCCCTCAGGGCGGTTAGTTGTGCATGTATGACTTACATAGTGAAACTTGAGAATTTCAGTTCATGCTGTTGTCCCAATTCTCTCACAACTCTACATGTTTCGCATTTCAAAACAGCAGATGGCGATATGGATTTTACAGTTGGCTATGTACGGTAAATGAAATGAAGTAAATAGAGGCATGATGCTTCCTGTCCACTAGGTGTCGATGTTGCACAGCTCCAGTGTGGTCTGCGAGCTTCTCCAGTCGTGCTACACTGGCATCCTCCAATTCAGCCCCAAGGAGATTGTCAACTACCTGACAGCCGCCAGCTACCTGCAGATGGAGCATGTGGTGGAGAAGTGCAGGGGAGCCTTAAGCCAGTACCTTCAGCCCCGGACTCCCAGCCCGCCCGGGGTACGGTGGCCTTATTAGGACAATATTTCCACTCTGCAAATACAATTTTTTACTTCCTCCCAAAAGTCTCCCACAGGCTACCTTTTGTTCTTGTGTACGAGGTGTGGCTATTAAATAATGAGACTAATGCTCAAGAAAAACATGTTTACTTAAAGCGATGCTTAACGGCGGACAGACGCAAGCAGATTGAAACTTTCAGGGGTTGTTTATGCTTGCCCATTGGTCAATGCATACCATGTGGTTCGCACAAGCACACTGTGGTTCGACTTTCATAAGCCCAGTCTCGTTATTTAATAGCTACACCTCATATATTGCAGATGTGACGTAGCTATCCTGTTTGCATGGTTACCAAACAAATGAGGGGGCCATTGCCTTTCCATCTAGTTCTGTAAACTTCTATGTCACCAGAAAATCAGGAAGCAAAATTAGTTGGAGGGGGTGGTTTAATGAATGGATTGGCTTTAGCAAAAACAAGTGCATAAAATTTGTCCTTGTGAGTGAGCATGTGAACCGCTGTAAAGTATTGTTTCCGAGCCCTGAGTGAGATGTTGTTGAGTACAAGTTATTTGATTGGATTATGGTTTGACTGGAAGGACTGTTCATCCTGTATCTTTTGAGATTTTAAGCTTAATTTTGACAAACCCCTGCCTCCCTCTTTCCCCATTTCAGGTCATAAAATTGGAGGATAGTGACTCTGTGGCAGCTTATGACAGTGACAGTCAACATCCCCCACGCTCCAGGTCTCCCCCTGCTGGAAAGTTAGGCTCACTGCAGCCTCGTGGTGCACAGGCCCGCTCAGATAGAGTGCTGGATGCGCAGACGGACACGCGCACAGGTTCTCAGGAGGTCTCGGAAATCAAGGTAGGTTTGCCGGCATATTTGAATTTGCTAGTATATTGACAGCAATGTTGTGTTCATATATTTGCAATTTTTTTTTTTTTTTTAGATTGTGAAGTCTAAAATTGCAACGCATGATGTAATGTAAGCTGCAGAATAGCATTTACTAGAAGTGTGATGTGACTGTGTTTTTTCTTGCTGTAGTTGAATACAGTGAACCTTTCTGGAGAGTTCCAGGACGTGGAGGAGGAGGAGGGGCGGGAGCAGGACTACGAGGTCTTCCAGGTGTGCATCGAGGATGAAGATGAAGGGATGGAGGATCAGAGGAGGGAGAGAGGAAGAGACGTGGAGGAAGAAGAGGAGGGGGAAGGGGGCAGAGCAGAAGGAGGAGGAGGAGGAGAAGTGGTGGTATCCCTGGACGGTCACCAGAGCGACGGAGGTGGTGATTTCGGTGGGGGGGATGTGGTGGGGGCTGTGGGGAAGCAGGGGCATAGAATGTGGAGGCGGAGACCATGGGAAATGGGGAGGGGCCGGGGGAGGGGATACCAGGGCAGACGACGTGTTGACAGGGACCGGAGGCTCCTCAGCGCCCCCCCACGCGAGGAGTGGATCGTTCCGACTCCAGAGGAGGTAATGGGGAACTTTGGACTGATCCACCCAGATTTCAGCCAGGAAGGGGGGGGTTATGGCTCCCCTGCCCGTGGCCTCCACCAAGTGGAACCAGATGGGCCCCTACGGGTTAGCTACGGGATGGACAAGGCCCAGGGAGGCGGGGCCATGGGCGGAGACTTCGGGCTGGAAGACCCAGGCGGGCAAGGGGCGGGATCAGAGAGGGAGGAATCCGAGTCGGTGGCAGTGGTTGGGTCGACGTCTTGCGGGGGAGTGGGTGGGGTCGGGGGCGGGAGCAGCGGCCCGGTTTCGTGCGAGCACTGCGGCCTGGCGTTCCCGTCACCGGACGCACTGACTGTGCACGCACGCTCCGCTCACCTACTCTTCGTCTGCCCACAGTGCGGCAAGCACTTCAGCCACGCCCATCACCTGAGCCGCCACATGAGCGTCCACCGGGGGGCGCGCTCGCACCGCTGCCCGCTCTGCCAGAAGACCTTTACCCAGAAGTCCACGCTCTGCGACCACATGAACCTGCACAGCGGCGAGAGGCCGCACCGCTGCTCCTACTGCCACGTGCGCTTCGCACACAAGCCCGCACTACGGCGCCACCTAAAGGAGCAGCACGCCAAAACCACCGCCCAGAACTCCCTGGAGGCACAGCGGGAGAGAGAGCGGGAGGGCGGGGCCGTCTGAGGCCTGAGGGGGGCGTGGGGGATGAGGCAGAGGAGGGAGGGGATTTTAACACCACTCGGGGACCAATCGCTGGTAAACTCTCCCTTTCGGCTGGTAAAGAATATGCTGAATTTCCCCTTAATACATGGACTGGCTGGCAATTTTCCCAATCAACAGCCACTTTGGCTTGATTGAAGGCAGTTCATTTCAGACCTGTGGCTAGGAGGAGACGGAAATGCCGTCAGGAGCTGAATGGGAGAAAGTAAACATTTGCTGTTTAAGAACAAGGGTGAGAAAAAACAGAAATACAAACATGTTTTTGTTCCCCCCATGCACTAAACCTGCTGATTTGAGTTAACAGAACGGTTTACCCAGGTAAGGGAGCTAATTTATGAAATCACCTGGTTTAGTGGTTGGATGGAATAAATACATGATAAACTTGTACTCCATGAAGCTACCTCTGTTTAGGGATCAACGTATTTTGACATAGGTGAGGGGTGGTGGCTGTCCTTGGTCCTGGAGATCAACACTTCACTTTAAAATCAAATGCCAGTTCAAACCCAACAAAAAAAAACCCAGATTGCAGTGAATTAATTATATAATCAACTATTAATTGGTTAAGTATGTGCTGAGCAAGGACAGAAGCCAGCACACCCTGTAGCTGTCCAGAACCAGGATTGTCCACCATTGGTGTATGTCCTTTTAAGGGGTGGCAACGATAAATGATTGGTGCAGGGTTTTAAACCCCTCCCCCATTTGGCCAGGCACCGCCCCTTTTCTCCCCTCCTCAGAAAGTGCCTTCAGCAAAAGTAATGCACTGGGCTCATCAAAATCCGAGTTTTTATTTATTTTTTAAATCTGGGCATTTATCAGTGTTTATTTTTAATGTTGCTTTAAAAAAAAAACATTTTTTAGCGTATGCTTTCTCAGTGGAACAGTAATGCATTTCAAAAGCCTAGACTCGGCTACGTGTTCTGCATTACAAATTTCACAAGAGGGCACCATTTACTGAAACAAGTTCTCATGCAAACTGTAAACGTTTTTAATGTGTGAAAACATAAATCTGGGTGAAAATTGGTTTAAAGTGAATTGCTATTTTTAAAAAACAGGGATTTTAATACTGGGGGAAAAAAATCAGCAAATACATAATGGTTTGTCAGCAGTTTTTGTGGTTTTCTAAACTGGCATTACTACGATATTCCAGGTATTGAAATGATCCCAATCGATCATTACTTTATTCCATTCATCTCCTCAGGGTCACTCAAGGTCATTTTATCCTGAGGACAGGGACCCAAATCCAGTCCACGGGTCTAGAATCACATTGACTCAGAGCCAGTGTGGGTGCAGAATTATATTATAGCCCAGTATCAAAACCCCAGACTCTGCTACTCAATGAACAGTCTTCAGTCAAAGCACTGATTGGCTGAATCAGGGGTCTTTCAGTGCTTGGATGGAGCAAATAAAGCCTGTGCCCACCCCAGCCTCTCAAAGAGAAGTGTGGGTTAAGAAGACAACTGCAGCAATGAGGCAGGAGATGGGCTTGGGATGAAGCTAAAGTTTGGGGGTGGGGGGTGTGGGAGTGGTCCAGGGGGGGTTTTGAGAGAGGTAGAGGGGACTCCTCCTTAAGTGAAACCATGCCCTTCCGCGTCAGCTGTCAACTCCCTGGCCGACCAATAAAGCTGTGGCAAGAATTTTCTAAACTGTGTGTCCATGATTTTGATTGGCTGCTACACAAGTGACTGTAAACCACAGTCTGATCTAATTGGGGTGTTTTTCTGCATACAGAGGAGTCCGAGTTTGACAGTGTGAGTTCCGCTGCTTTGAAGGAAGGTTACAAGTCAGAGAGGGTTAAAGGATTCTGAGTTTGGCAATTATGGCCTTTGGTTCATTTGGCGAGAGCATAGCATCCCAAACCAAATGGCTTAGTTTTTTCTCTTCAGTATGCTCAAACAACAAAAAACATCAACACTCAAACAAATTTGTACACAGTGTACTTTAATTACATCACAAAACTAAAGCACAGGCAAAAAAAAACAGCACAAAACAACCAGTATCACATCACAAATACGGCCAACAGATCTTGCCATGGACGTGATCCAAACGCATTGCATTAAGTCTTACAGGACAGCAAAGCTAAAGACAAGCGTAAGGGAAAAAACGTTTCACCACGAATACTATTTCCTGTCAACAATGTAAATAATGCTTCACAGTTTTTCCTGCTGCTTAGAATATGTCTTCGTTATAGACCACCTGGTTCCGCTTGTCCCTGTAGGACCCCTTGGCGCTGTTCTGCACGGCTGTGTGAGAGAGAGAGAGATTTAGCGATGGGTGTGTGTTGTATTACAACTCCAAAACTAGTGAAGCATAAACAGATGGGGGAGAGTGAGGAGGAATTGTTACCCAGCATGCTTTGCTGTGATACCTACCCAGCGAGGCCCAAACGAGAGAGGGTATGAATTATGTTACCCAGCATGCTTTGCTGTGATACCTACCCAGCGAGGCCCAAAACGAGAGAGGGTATGAATGACATTACCCAGCATGCTTTGCTGTGATACCTGGCCAGTGAGGAAAGGACGGATAGAGAGGGATGAATGACGTTACCCAGCATGCTTTGCTGTGATACCTACCCAGTGAGGCCCAGACAGACTTCCCCGTGGCGGCCTCCAGCATAGGCTGTTTCCTGGCGATGCTGACTTTGATGGTGGCATCTCCCACCGTGGTGCCGTTGAGCTGAGGAAAGAGAGAAAGAGAGACATTTTTACACAGAGTCTGCATGTCAAGCACAATCAAAGGCACAATGGCTGCACCCAACCTGGGAATCAAACCTGCAACCTCTAAGAGGTCACAAGCCCAGGTCATCACTTCTGCACTACACCACTATCCAGTTCCCACACAACTGTATTATTCAGCCACCTTATGTGCTGTTGAACTGGGTGGCGGAGTACCATAGTATGAGAAAAGATTTAGGCTCAAATGGAGATTCACAAGCATTAACTTATAAGGTTGTTAAAACAAAAATTTAATGTGACTGGTAAAGCAGGCAAAACAAACATCAAGCAGAAACCTGTATATAAATGCATCAGTTAGTTGCATGATTTTGGTCATAACGGCATTGCAGAGACACAGCACTGGGGGGCAGCACTAACCTCAACTACAGCCTGGTCAGCCGACTCCATCTTCTCAAACGTAATGAAGGCACAGCTGGAGAGAGGAAGAGAAGGAAAGAGGGATGACAACAGGAGCGCGGAGGTGTGACGAATGGCCCTAGTTGTCTCCATTGTGACATAACCCCACCCAGATTCAAGGATGTTCTTCAATACTAAATCAATAGTCAGTTAGTAGAACATTCTCTTCTCACTGCTGTTGTCATTCTCAGCCCCATCTGAGAGGAGGGCACGGCACATTGTACTTTATTCTGTACTCTCTCCTCGTGCTGCTGCCCTGGGCGTACTCACTTGCGTGGGGAGTCCATGGACAGGTCGATGATGTTGCCGTGCTGGGAGAAAGCCGTACGCAGACTCTCCTCCACCAGGGCGGCGCCATACACATACACAGTGTTCCCCTTCCTCACCCCCCTCCGCTCCGGGTACGAGTCCGACCCTGTGATATGAAACACATCAATCAGTACAGGTAAGAGTGACACCGCACCACACACACACACACCCATTACAACAGGTGAGGATAAGAATGTAAAAACACAAACACACACCAGTCACTGCAGGTACAGGTGAAACTGTACAAAACAGACACCAGTCATGACAGACCGGAGCACGGAAAGGGTGGAGAGAAAAAGCAGATGGAGGAGAGACAGAATACAGACAGAGGTCAGAGCAGAAGGGGGAGAGAAGCACTCACGGCGAAAGGGCGCGTCCCTCTCCCGGTCACGGTCTCTCTCTCTGTCTCTGTCCCGACTCCTCTCACGTTCACGGTCGCGGTCTCTGTCACGGTCCCTGCCTCTGTCGCGATCCCGGTCCCTCTCCCTGTCGCGGTCTCGGTCCCGGTCCCGGTCCCTGTCCCGATCACGCTCTCTGTCCATGTCGCGGTCTCGTTCGCGATCCCTCTCCCCATCGCGGCCAGACGATGATCCACCCCCATCGTCGTCGTCACGGGAACGATCGCCAGAGCTGACAAAGCTGGAGGGGGAAAACAGGCACAAAACTTGAGGCACAAATTAAAAGAATCAAAATCATGAATCAGACTTCTGAATCATAAGATTCAGAATCATGAATCAGATTCAAAACACACTTACCTCTCATAGAGCGATTTTCTGTGTGCTCTTTTGCCAGACTGGAAATAAAGCAAGAAACAAACATTTAACCATGGGAAAGACTGTGGGTGAGCATGACAAAAGTGACAGAAGGGCGAATGTCTTGGATTTGTCTGGATGTGGTAAACAGGTGAGGAATGTACCTCGGGCATCTCCTCGTCTGTGGAAACACTCCTTTGGAATGGCAGGAATGCTGGAACAGGCCCTTTTTCCGGATCCTGCAAAAAGAAAGAAAAAAAAAAAGGACTACATTTCTCACAATGCACCCACACCAAGAGCACCGAAATAGACACAGGCATCAGTAAGACTTACCATTCACATACATATAAAAGCATAATAATCTCTGCCATGTTTTACCTTGAGTTTTCCCTCCAGCGTGCGGGAGCGCTTGAAGCCGGAGTTCTTGTTCTCGGACTTTATTGCGCTGATGGCTCCGGACTTGATCAGCATCTTGGCCTGTTCTGTGGCTGTAGCTGTGTCTACCACAGGCTGGTCAGAGAGGGCTGGTACACACAGGAACAGAGAGGCGGGAGGGAGAAACACAGCAGGAGATACATTACAGAAAGACAGGGAGATTAGGAGAGGGACAAGAAGCAAGAGACAGAGAATGAGAGAGAGAAACAGCAAGAGTGGAAGAGAAAAAAAGCAATGAAGAGAGAGATATTGGAGCATAGAGATAATAGCTAACTATATGAGTGAATACACCCACACTCCCTTGTCTCTTTGATTTGGTCTATGAATCTTAGAATCTCTAAGAAGCCATCTGTAATCTGGCAGCCACAATGGGCCTAGTTCCGTACACAGTTCAGGGAGTAGGTGAAGGTGCTGACAGACAACAAATTCATATGGACAGGACTTAAAAGAGCTCCCCCTGGTGGCTGCATGTATGCTCAGTCACTGAGCCCTTTATGTTCCAATAAAGACCACTGGCACCTGCAAATTCAAAATATGTGGCAGCAAGACACTAACAACTGGACACAAATAAAAGATGGAAAATAAAACACCCATGACACTCAAACTCCTGTTACTCAGACATACTTCACAGGGAATGAGACAGGAAGGGCAGCACAATGAAGAGGAAGATGAACATGGAGGGGAGGAGGGAACCTACTGCGTTTCAGTCCACTCTGGCTCGTCTGACTGGTGGAGCTCTGCTTCTTCAATGCCAGGAGAGCCTTTTTCTACAGAGAGAGAGAGGGGGGAGGGAGGGAACAGAACAGGGGGTAAGAGCAGTGTGAATTAGAGGAGCACAGAAATAGTGTAGGTGTGAGAGAGAGGGTAGAGTCAAGACAGGAAGGAAGTGAAGGACCACCAGTAAAAGTTGGACCAATCAAAAAATACTGCTCTCAGTATCTGTTTGAGATGGGGGCATATGCTGGCTCCACCCTGGTTGGAGCTCATGACCAAAGCCCCTTGTTGCTAGGATACACAACTTCCATTCAGCAATGGTTGCTATGATACAGACCTTCTTCTTCAGCTTGGCATATTTCTTCTGGAGGGACTCCTCTTCCTCCGTTAGGGAGCTCGGGAACACCACCATCACGACCGAGCTGCAACGGCAACGCAAATTACTGTGACAATGTCCGATATGAACAGACATGTTTGCGCATTTAGCATGATAGGAACACGCATTAATAGGTTATCAGTAGCTCCCTTAACTTGAGTTTCCTGTTGGATGCTTTTGTTAAGTTATTCAGAACCTTAATGTTGTACCTGTCCAGCACAGAAGAAAAGGGCATGAGAACAGATAGCAATGAGATCAGGTAATTTTGCCTGCCCAGAGTATATGTGGTGCAGACAATGGAAATAATTTCCTGCTTTTCGACGATTACGAAGTAACATAATTGCAATGTATTTAACTCACCCAGCCACGAACAATGCATCGTACGGAGAGACACCGGGCTAAACTAGTATACGTTAAACTGCATCGGTAAACAAAATGTTCACAAAATATTTTAACAGCATAGCAAATTGGCAAATATATAACGTATTGAGTACTACAATGTAAAATTTGGCATAGCATCCATTATTGCTGAACAACTGGACAATATGAAATGGGTTACCTTTTGCCGTTTAAGCTTCAAAACGTGTAGAAACTCCCACCTACTCCTCCTCAACTTCAAACCCTTTTCCACAACAAGGGCGCACTAATATGACGTCGCATTTTCGAAGACGTGAGGCAAAAGAACCCGACAAAAACCGGTTATACACCGGTTTATGGGAATAAAAAACCAAACACACAGTGAACAAAATTAAAGTCATTGTGTGACCACTGCACTTGTGTAAACATGGAAATCTTTACATACATTGCGTGTTTTGTGCGTACACAGCCAGATATGGAACGGATTCACGAAAAATCTCTTCGGTTCTATTTATAAGTAGTACCAACTTCCGGTATTCAAAACATTTCAACTTCCGTGTCCCGTTTCTGCCACTTGGCTGGGAAGGAAAGAAACTAGCTCTCCTACCAAGTTTAGTGACAGCGATGGAGAAAATTGGTAAGAAAATCAATCAAGTCATATTGTGCTTGTCACTTTTCAATGCAGTAGTTAGACATAGCGTTGAAAAGTTTCAGTCTGTGGTCGGCTAGCAAGCTAGTAGCATTAGCTTTGCACTGATTTGCCTGCATGACAGGGTATAATTGCTTGAGCATTGCTACTCTCTGTCACTGTCATCACTAACAAGTTATGTAGATAATTTCTTATCAGGTTTATAGCTATTGCAGCTACCATTATGTAGTTAACACAAGCAAACTAAATACCAATGCCAGAAGGATTGTGGACAGAATACTATCAGTGGGATCAGTCTCCTGGTTTAAGTTATCTGAGTTAGCTTTTACTTGTTTTTTCATGGTTGTTTGAGCTGATTGCATAGCCTCTTTGTCTGGTGATCTCTATAAACAGCTGCGGTTCTAACAGTTGTGATACATTGTCTTTAGATTTGAGTTGCATGCTTTTTAAGCATCGCATTGTATTTGCAATATCTTACCCAGAATCAAGAACACAGAAACATAGTCGCAGATGCTAGTTTTACATTGTTTTGTTTATTCGTATTGTGAGGTGATTGTAATTTGATTAGATTGGAGTACAGAAAAAAATGACTGGGCACCCTCTCCCCTGGTGTTGTGTCATCTCTGGAAGTGACCAGTCAGATGGTGTCTCTCTCCCCTCTGCAGAGCTGCCCCCTTTGGGGCCTGCGGACCTCCCCCTATCCCTGCTTGAGATGGGCTGTTCCGGGAGGTTTGAGCTGCTGACTCAGCCAATCACAGCAGACCAGCCCCTACACCCACAGAGCACTGTGAGTGTTTTACTGTACCCAGAGTGAGGCCTTGTATTGGCCTGAACAAGTCATTAATTAATAATGTATTGTAGTAGCGCCACCCATTCAGGGGATCACAAAGCCTCAGTCTGCCATCACTGCATTTTTCCCATAATCCCTCTCTTCTCCTCTCACAGCTCCCCCATGGCCTCCCCCCGATCGGCCCAGACCTGCAGACAGAGGTGGAGAAACGCTTCTTGCGTGACCCAGAATGGCTTCCCATACACAACACCGACTCTGCCTTCCAAAAGTTCCTCAAGTACAGTCTTCAGTCTGCCTATCTGTGTATATGTGCTAATGTTTGCATGTGTGTGCATGCATGCATACATATGTTTGCCTGTCAAGTGTAGAGCAGTAGGGCATGATGCAAATAGCTGCTGTAAGAGTGTATGTGTGCATGCAAGTGTGTACATATATATGTGTGTGTTTTGCAGGCTGGCTCAGAGGGACCGGCAGGTGGACTCTCTCCTGCACTGCACAGCCTCTCCCCTGCACTCTGGCCTCTCTGTGATCAGAGACCCCACCACCGGCATGCTGCTGGACTTCACTGAGGTACGATACCGAAAAACACACACCAACCTGCCATTACACAGTCACTAGGCAACAGCCCTAAAGATTCTACTCACGGAACACACAGCACCATAGCATTCCACAGTCACTAAGCAACAAGCCAGAGATTTCACACATGGAACAAACAGAACCCCCAACTGGAACAAATTCCGGTTCAAAACCTCTGCATGTGTATATATATGTCTCTGTCCCTCTCAGGTGTTGTTAGAAGACACGGGTCTTTCCGCCAAGAACTCCTTGTCCCTGCAGCGTCCCCCCGGCCCCCCCTCTGAGAGCCTGCGAGGGAGTCACACCAGCTACCCCTTCCTGCCAGGTTTGGCCCCCCCCAGCCTCTTATAGTCACACCCTCTCCCCTCACTCCCAGCCATATCTGTCCCCCCCAAGACTCATAGTCACACCAGCTACCCCCACTTCCTGTTGGATCTCTCCCCCAGACTCATAAGGTAACGTTTAAACTGTACATTTCCAGAACCAGAATGGATTATGTTTGGAGGGGATTAGGGAGTTTGTTAAAAATGTTCTATCCCAAAAGGCTAAGAGACCCTCTCCTCTCTCGTCCAGGAGGGATGGAGGAGCTGACACTGGACCAGATTAGGAAGAAGACCGAGAGAGAGGAGGAAATCGACTTTGAGAACGGTAATAGCTCCTGACTGGCTGGTGAGAATATGGGAGGGAGGAACTGCAAAGTGCCTAATTGGTGCTTGGTAGTCATGGTGATTGAGTGATTGGTGCATGGCCTGGCTTGGACCCTGCAGTGTCTGCAGTTTTAAGTCCAATTTGTTGTTTCCTGTAAATTAGAAGCCAGCCCTTCTGTCTGTCATGATGTCTTTGCTTCCAGTGGCATGTCCCTACTTTAGCAGATCACACACACACACACACACACACGGAAATGTGAAAAAGTGTGTTTGGGAGTTAGCTCAAAAATGTGTGTACATGTGTGTGATTTCTCACTGCAGGTTTGCTGACAAAGGCCCCTGGATTGAAGGCTGGAATGGACTTCAGCGATAGAGGTCTGTACTGCCTCACTGTCTGCCTGTCTGTTTGTGTGCCTGTTTGCCTGCCTGTTTGTCTGCCGGCATTCCTGCATGCCTTCTAAATAAATTGGCTCTCTGTGTTTTAATAATAAATACTTTAGTGAGGTAGTACCTGCTACCACCACTGAAAATGTGACATCAGCAATTATAAATGATGTTTTCCCAACTTAAGGCACTGCAGCGGAAGTGGGTGAAGTAAACCTGATGTCCCTTCTGTCCACTTTTGATGACATCATCGACTCACGCCCGGAGAGAGATGAGGCAGAGGGAGGGAAGAGCCATGCTGACGCGCCCAAAATTGCCAGGACAAACAGCCTGGAAGATCTGGGGATCAAGGTACACCCCAAAACAAAAGCCACATTTTACAGTGGGTCTACGGTCCCCGAGAGACCATGTCCTTCATCCAATGCACAGTATGAAGCAGTATATCTTACATATCTTGCTCTCTTTCATTCCTTTCTTCCCAGGAGACTGTGGCGGTGCCTCCAACAGTATCCAGCTCCACACAGGTGAAGAGCGATGGAGGGATGAAGAAGGGAGGAGAGGAGAAGGAAGGAGAGAAGAAGAAGTGGGCCGTGCCCGTCGACATCACCTCGCCCTGCGATGACTTTTACAAGCGCATTCCTGAGCCTGCTTTCAAGGTACCAGCTGTGCATTCTGCAGGCAGTGTGGTGTCACAGTTACTGAGGTTGCAGGATCAAATCCCAGGAAGCGCACTGCTGTTGCAGGACCTTGAACAATCACACTAATACATGTCCTCTTGTATATAACACGGCTCTGAATGCCTAAAAAGTGAACTATGCAGCCAACCATTACTGTCGTAACAGATCAGTGACATCACGGCTGCTGACCATTGATAACTATCTAGTAACAGGGTAACCAATCAACAGTAATGTACTCTCAGAAGTTGAAAGTTGATCCAGTAGTATCATGACTGACCCGTTCTCTCCGTTACTGTCCTCTTCCTCTCTGACCCCCCTCGCTCTCCCCCTCCTTCCTCCCTCTCTCTCTCTCTCGCAGTGGCCATTTGAGCTGGACGTGTTTCAGAAGCAGGCTGTTCTGAGACTGGAGGCTCATGACTCTGTGTTTGTTGCGGCTCACACATCTGCCGGCAAAACTGTGGTGGCGGAGTACGCCATTGCACTGTCACAGAAACACATGACCAGGTGTGTGTGTGTGTGTGTGTCTGTGTGTGTGTCTGTGTGTCTGTGTGTGTGTGTGTGTGTGTGTGTGTGTGTGGAGTTTGCCATCGCGCTGTCACAGAAACACATGACCAGGTGTGTGACAGTGGTATTAACATTGGTGTCCTGTAGGTGCATTGTGGGAATCCTGCAAACCTGTCAGTGATTGCATTGCAACACCTCTCTGTCTCCTTTGTTTTGATAGGACGATCTACACATCCCCCATCAAGGCTCTGTCCAATCAGAAGTTCCGAGACTTTAAGAACACCTTCGGGGACGTCGGGCTGCTGACCGGAGACGTCCAGCTCAACCCTGAGGCCTCCTGCCTCATCATGACCACCGAGATCCTGCGGTAATGACCATCGCACACACACGCACGCGCACACATACATACACAGACACATACACGCACATACACACGCACATTCACATATATATACACACGTTAAGTACCCATATACTAATGACTTTAGGGGCTGTGTGTGAGCATGCACATATACACGCACGTGTGAGCGCGTACGTGCTAGAAGGTAAGCAGTTCTGTACCAGGCTGCCCAGGTGAGCAGTTCTGTCCAGGGGTGCCCGTGTTTAAACCTACATGTATCTCACTGACAGGTGCTTTCCTCTGCAGGTCCATGCTGTATAACGGCTCTGAGGTCATTCGGGATCTGGAATGGGTCATCTTTGACGAGGTTCATTACATTAACGATGCTGAGGTAATTGTGCCTCACTTTAGTTGATGAGTTGCTCACACACAGCGTATAACTGCATGTATACACACATGTGTGATAAATATAATATAATATGTATCTCTCTCTCAGAGGGGCGTGGTGTGGGAGGAGGTTTTGATCATGCTCCCCGAACATGTCAGCATTATCCTGCTCAGCGCTACAGTGCCCAACGCTATCGAGTTCAGCGAGTGGATAGGGTACGTCCCTGAGTGTGTGAGTGTGTGTAAGTGTGAGAGAGAGAGAGAGAGTGTGTGTGTGTGTGTGTGTGTGAGAGTGTGTGTGTCTGTATGAGTGATAGAGGTTGTGACCTTGTGAATATGTGTGTTATATCGTAGTGGCCATAATGTGTGTACATTTGGCCCCCCTCCCCCCACCCACCCTGTGCCCCAGGCGCATAAAGAAGAGGCCCATCTATGTGATCAGCACAGTGAAGCGGCCGGTCCCCCTGGAGCACTACCTCTACACCGGTAACAGCACCAAGACCCAGAAAGAGCTCTTCCTTCTGCTGGACTCTGTGGGGAACTTCCTCACCAAAGGGTGTGTTTGTCCCCCTCCTCAGCTGTATGCTGCTTCTTCAGTTGAAGCTCTCTTGAAGATACGAAACAGCTTGTGTGAACTGTTTGCTCCACTCTGCCCCCTGCAGGTACTATGCAGCAGTGGATGCTAAGAAAGAGCGCACCAGTAAGCACGCACAGTCATTCGGAGCCAAGGGGCCCACCCACAACACCACAGCCAGTCAGGTACTGTGTCTGTCTACACACAGAATTTTACAGCCAATCAGACAATGCCCTCTATTATTGCCCAGAAAAGTACCGCCAGCCAGGTACCGCTCTGTTTTGTGCCCAAGATACTAAAGCCAATCCGGAACTGTCCTGGTCTTTGGCCATAACTGTACAGCCAATCAGAAACTGTCCTTGTCGACCAATGAGGTACTTAATTCTTAATCCCTCCCCTTTCTCTTCCCTCTTTCTGTTTGACTTTTTCACCCTCTCTCTCTGTCCACTTTTTCCACTCTCCTTCCTCTCCCCTTTTTTCTCTCCCAACCCCACCCCTCCCCCAGGACCGTGCAGTGTGGTTGACGTTGCTCCACTTCCTGTCTGAGCGGCAGCAGACGCCAGTGGTGGCGTTCACCTTCTCACGCTCGCGCTGTGATGAAAACGCTCGATCGCTGGCCTCCATGGACCTGACCAGCTCGCTGGAGAAAAGCGAGATCCACTCCTTCTTCCAGAAGAGTCTGAGTCGCCTGAGGGGTGGGGACCGCCAGCTGCCCCAGGTTCGAACCCAACCCTCCTTGTGTTACAGCCCTTAGCAGTGTGAGCGTGTAGCAGTGCGTGTAAGCCCTTAGCAGTGTGAGCGTGTAGCAGTGCGTGTTAGCCCTTAGCAGTGTGAGCGTGCAGCAGTGCGTGTTAGCCCTTAGCAGTGTGAGCGTGTAGCAGTGCGTGTTAGCCCTTAGCAGTGTGAGCATGCAGCAGTGCGTGTTAGCCCTTAGCAGTGTGAGCGTGTAGCAGTGCGTGTTAGCCCTTAGCAGTGTGAGCGTGTAGCAGTGCGTGTTAGCCCTTAGCAGTGTGAGCATGTAGCAGTGCGTGTTAGCGTGCTAATTCCTATCGCTGACTCCGTGCAGATCCTGCTGATGAGGGACTTGCTGAAGAGGGGTATCGCCGTGCACCACAGCGGCATCCTTCCCATCCTCAAAGAGGTCATTGAGATGCTCTTCTCCAGGGGGTTGGTCAAGGTGTGTCTCACTGAACAGCCCACCCACTCCCACCTCTAACACCGCCGACACCCTGCCTCTAACCCCACCCACTATCTCAGCCCACAACGCCTCTGATCCCGGGTGGTTGGTGGATTGATGTTTGCTCTTCCCCTCCCCCCCAGGTCTTGTTCGCCACAGAAACATTTGCCATGGGGGTGAACATGCCAGCGAGGACCGTGGTGTTCGACAGCATCCGAAAACACGATGGAACAGGGTTCAGAAACCTGCTGCCCGGTACATAACATGCACACACACATACACACACACACACGCACACAATGTACACACTCAAACAGGTTTTAGGGTGTAGAGTGTAGTGTAGAGGATGTTGGGTGTTAACTTGTTCCTGCCCTGTGTGTTTTAGGGGAGTATATCCAGATGGCGGGCCGGGCTGGTAGGCGGGGTCTGGACGCCACGGGAACCGTTATCATCCTGTGCAAGTCAGGCGTGCATGATATGGGAGACCTACACGTCATGATGATGGTGTGTGTGTGTGCGTGTGTGTGTCTGTCTTCTTGTGTGTATACGTGTGTGTGTGTCTGTCTTCCTGTATGAGTGTCTATTTGTTAGTGTGTGTGTGCTGTTTGTCCATCAACATGTGTGTTTGTGGGTAAAAATCTGATAATTTCAATAAAAGCCAGGTTTGGAGTGTGAGTGACCTTTGACCTTTGACCCTAATGTGACAGGGGAAGCCCACAGTCCTGCAGTCGCAGTTCCGGCTCACCTACACCATGATCCTGAACCTGCTGCGTGTGGAGGCCCTGCAGGTCACCGACATGATGAGGAGGAGCTTCTCAGAGAACCACAGAGACACTCAGGTACTACATCTCCCAGCAGACCATGGGGCAGAGGGTACAGAGACACTCAGGTACTACATCTCCCAGTAGACCCTAGGGCAGAGGGTACAGAAACACTCAGGTACTACATCTCCCAGCTTACCCTGGGGCAGAGGGTACAGAGACACTTAGGTACTACATCTCCCAGCTTACCCTGGGGCAGAGGGTACAGAGACACTCAGGTACTACATCTCCCAGTAGACCCTAGGGCAGAGGGTACAGAAACACTCAGGTACTACACCTCCCAGCAGACCCAGGGGCAGAGGGTACAGAGACACTTAGGTACTACATCTCCCAGCTTACCCTGGGGCAGAGGGTACAGAGACACTCAGGTACTACATCTCCCAGAAGACACTGAAGCAGAGGGTACAGAGACACTCAGGTACTACATCTCCCAGAAGACACTGAAGCAGAGGGTACAGAGACACCCAGGTACTACATCTCCCAGAAGGCACTGGGGCAGAGGCTACAGGTACTATATCTCAGCAGATTTTGGGGTGAAGTCCAGATTTAGCCACGTACTACATGTTCCAGCTGGTCTTCGGGCCGATTCTGAAGGTATTCAGGTAATGCATCTTCCAGAGATACCTAAACACTACATCTTCCAGCAGGTCCTGGGGAATGGGTCAGAAGGATAAGTACACAAAAATACAGTATTTCCCAGCAGGCTCTTTCAGTAAAGAACAAAGATACTCATGTACTACTCAGACCTCAGCAAGAGAGATGTACTGCATCCCAAATGGAAAACTCAAGCACTACACGCTTAAGTAGGCACTTGACATAAACATTCAAAAGTGGCCACTCAAATGTTATGCTGTTTCTGTTGAAGGAGAATTTGGATGGCGCGTACATGACTGTCCATGTATAATTTGTCAACATCCCAAAACTTCATGAACCTCCAGTAAAATATTTTCACAAACGTTCAACACCAAGAATAGACCGGTTTGCGATGCCTTTGTTTTTGGGTGTCACTTAATACGCAACTATAATGAAACTACAGTCCAATGTAAAAGAGTACTACAATTCCCAGCATGCCTCCTCTGTCCATCTGTGTCAGGCCCATGAGAAGAGGATAGCAGAGCTGAAGAAGACAGTGTCCTCCCTCCCACCTCTGGACACTGAAGGGCAGCTGGGTGACCTCCTGCCGTACTACCACACCCTGACCGAGCTCCGCATCACCAGCCAGAACCTACAGGTACTGCACACACACAACCATATATTTTAATTGGTTATTAAATAACACACAAACAAAACCAATATCATAATCAATAACAATTAATGTTTTGGAACACTGAGAAACTGCTTTGGGCAGTGCCCCATTTTGGAATCAAACCCACAGCCTCCATTCTAAATCCAGTTCTCTGACCATTAAACACCTACATTGGTATGTACCCTGACTCACTGATCTGAGATCAGTTATTGATGAACCGTCTCTCCTGCTCTTTCTGTGCTGGGATGCAGAGGGCTGTACTGGAGTCAGTCAGTGGGCTGAAGGCTCTGTCTGTTGGCCGTGTGGTGGTGGTGAACAACACACATCACTGTAACGCCCTAGGAGTCATCCTGCAGGTACAAGAGTTTGTGAGTCTATGTGTGAGTCTGAGTCTGTGTGTGTGTGTGTGTGTGTGTGTGTGTGTGTGTGTGTGTGAGTCTGTGTGAGTATGTGTGAGTGAGATCATTAATGCGTAGTGTTCCCTTCAGTCTGCAGTGAGGTTCTTCTCATACTCAGTCTCCTGGGGTTTGTGTGTGTAGGTGTGCCGCAGTCTTCACCGTGAGTTTGTGCTGCTTTCTCTCTCTCTCTCTCTCTCTCTTTCTCTGTATTCTCTGCCTTCTGTCAGGACTTCCTCTCTGTGCCCTGCTTGCATTTCTTCCCTACATGCGAATTTACCTTTATGTTTGTGCTCAGACTGTGTGTGCATGCGTGTGTGTGTGTGTGTGCGTGCGTGCGTGTGTGTGTGTTAACATCTTTGTTTGCCAACAGTTGACGGTATCTTCTGGATTTCTAATCCCTCTTTCCTCTCTACCTGTTTGTCTCTTCCCTCTCTCATCCTCCTCATCTCTCTGGCTGTTTCTCCATCACTTTTTCCTTCTTCACACATATGTCTTGCTATCTCTGCATCCCTTCCTCCCTTTATCTTTCTCTTCCTCCATTTCTTTTTATCCTTCCCTGTCTTTTTCTTGCACCTGCCCACACTTTCCTTCTCTCTCCTTCCTTCCTTCAAACCCTCTCTACCATCTGCTTTTCTCTGTCTCACTCCCCCCCCTTTCTTCCTTTCCTCTCTCCCTCTCTCCCCCATCCCTCTCTCTCTCCGTCTCTCTCAGGTCTCCAGTGACTCTGTTAACCGCACCCTAACCGCACTCATCCTGTGTGAGAAAGGGAAGGAGGAGCCGGGGGCGGAGCCTGCTAAGGCCAGCCCCCTGCCTCACCTGTACAGCACCGCCCTCTTCATACCTGAGGGTGAGTCACAGAGGTCACAGAGGTCACCTCAGTTCCTCTGTTTAGATGACTATACATGTGCATGTAAAGCATACAAATGTAAGAGATTATTTAGATATTTTTTTCATCTGCAGTCATTGCTTGGCTGCTTTTTTATTTGATAATTCAAGTACAACAGAATCACACACACTCACAGACATTCCTGAATACTGTTTAAGAATGATCACAGAAAACAGAGTGAAGACGTGAAATTCCGTTCATGAAACGTGTGCGTGTGTGTGTGCGCGCGTACGCGTGCATGTGTGTTTGTGTGTGTGTGTTTGACAGGACCCTGCAGTCACACAGTGCAGAAGTTAAAGCTGCAGGACATATCTGCGATCACCACCAAAACACTTAAGGTCATTCCGGAGAGAATCATCGACAACTACAACAAGCGTCAGCAGCCACGCTTCAGGTGAGTGTGCGACACATGAAGATTAGTGGCCCCTAATTTCATGTGAGAGTCAATGAACACAGCAGCGTCACCTCTGTAATATATACCAGAATGAACACCACAGTATGTGGGAAATCGTTTTAGATGTGAGTCAGAAAGTTTACTTTTATGGTAAAATAATTTATGCTTTCCCTGACATGTCAGTTTTCATAATTGGTTTGATCATTTTGTAACACAGTCGTCACACTCCAGGACTTCATACACGTCTAAAAAAAACCCCATCAGAATGAGTCAAGAGGGAATTGTGTGATCTCATGTAGGTCACATGACCCAGCGATGACTCATAGAGGACAGACTCTTAAATGTTTTATCAACCCTTCCGCTCCCCGTCTCCCTCCATCCCTCCACCTCTGTCCCTCTGTCCCTCTTTCTCTTTCTTTTGCGCTGTGTTCGCATCTTTTTTTCATTTTCTCTTTCTTCCTTTCTCTCTGTCTCTCAGACTGGACCCTCCAGGCCAGGCTATCTCCACGGCAACGCAGGAGCTCCTGCGATTGGCCGAGGCCAGCCCTGGGGGCATGGCGACCCTTGACCCCGTGAATGACCTGCAGCTGAAGGGGGTGGAGGTGGTGGAGGGTTCGCTGAGAGCGCGCTCTCTACAGGAGGCGCTGAAGGAGTTCACCTGCGTTCACTCCCCCACCTTCTCTGAGCAGGTGTGTGTGTGTGTGTGTGTGTGTGTGTGTGTGTGTGTGTGTGTGTGTGTGTGTGTGTGTGTGTGTGTGTGTGTGTGTGTGTGTGTGTGAGTGTGTGTGTGTGTGTGTGTGTGTGTGTGTGTGTGTGAGTGTGTGTGTGTGTGTGTGTGTGTGAGTGTGTGTTTCTGATACAGTGTCAAATTCTAATAGAGATACATTATTTCATACGTATTTAAAGCATAGAGCAACACATGGACATGAACGCAATAAATAAAACACAAAGACGTCATACTGAAAGATGACTGATACAACAGTCAGAACTTACTGAAGAATGTTTATCTGAATACTTATCCCTCTATCCCTCTGTTTCTCTGTCCCTCTGTCTCTCTGTCTCTCAGTTCGTGCGGGTTCAGGAGCGGATGACAGTACAGGAGGAGCTTGATAAACTGCTGTTCCTTGTCTCTGACCAGAGTCTGTCTCTCCTGCCAGAGTATCACCAGAGGGTTAAGGTATCTCCCCATCTATCATGACAAAGCACTTCATAGATATAATCCATTATCATCATCATCATCATCACTGTCACGACAGGTTATAACAGGTGTTATGTCATACTTATTATAGCTTAATATGTCTTGCTTATTATAGTTATTATATAATGCTTGTTACAGCTTAATATATCATACTTATTACACCTTATTATGTAATTTATGTCATACTTACTCGAGTAATGTAATACTCATGGAGGCATTATGTATAGGTAAAGTTTGCTCCAGTGCAGGTGAGGCCAGGTGCGGTCTCAGGTGAGTGATGGTGCACTGTGCGTTGCGCAGGTGCTGCAGGAGTTGGGGTATGTGGACGGGACAGGCGCGGTGCAGCTGAAGGGGCGCGTGGCGTGCCAGATCAGCAGCCATGAGCTGCTGCTGACCGAACTGCTGTTTGAGAACACGCTGAGCCCCCTGGCTCCCGAGGAGAGCGCCGCCCTGCTGTCCTGCCTGGTCTTTACACAGAACACCCAGACCTGTCCCCACATCACCAGCACCCTGCAGGAGGTACGGGGGTGTGTGTGTGTGTGTGTGCGTGTTTATGTGTGTGTATGTGTGTATCCTGGAGTAATCCATTTTTTTAAGTAAATTACGTATAATGGGAATTATATTCAATTTTTCTATTTCTTATACTTTTTCTATTCTATTTCTATTGTTTCTCTAATTATTTTGTGTTTTAGATTAAATGAAATCTGTTCAGTGTTTACTGTGCCAGCAGGATGTTTTTTACACACACATGGCTGCAAACATAATATCCTCACACTCAATAAAGACGCACAATTTTACAGTCTGGGCAGTAATATCAAGAGGGCTTAAATCAACTGTGCAAATTTAGCAAATTCACCGCACCAAAAAAAGGTACTAGTTCAATTTATCTCATGAAGGATGAACAAGTTCAGAAGAGTGATTCATTTTTCAATGGCGCTCCAAAGTAATTAACTGAAGATCTAATTAGGCTGAACTGAGAGGCCCAATGCCTACAGAAACGTTTGGTGGTAGCATATGAGTAAAATACGGTTTTATTCACCAATGCTAAAATTTTCTACCACACAGAAATTCCTGTCTGAATAGTTTGCCTGTAGCTTCCTCTCAAAAAATGGATTATTTAATGCTTAGGTATTTTATTCAGAACAATAAGCACTCAATGAATGTATTGCTGTCCTCAAACCTTCTTTGGCTTGGGTGACCAGTTGTCCCCATTTTTTTCTCTGGGTCAGTCCAGTATACCAGTTCCCTTTTTACATATACCAACATTTTTTTGGAAAAAGAAGTTAAATGTAGCTTACATGTGGCAATGTGGAAAAAATAATTGTTTTTGTTTGCAGGTTTTGTTTTTTTTTATGTTTGAATGTTGTAAGGCAAACACTGCAGTATTTCTTTAGTCACATGAGAAATTCGTATGCAGTTTGTTTAGCACATAACACACCCCGCTCCCTCAAATAGTCTCACTGTCTCATGTTTAGAAGAATAATCCAGGCAAAATCGACCCAAATATGTATAACATAACACTTCTGAAAATGTAGAAAAAGTGCACAAAGAGTTAAGAAAATTTTTATTATCTCCCTGATTTGTTTTTCCTTTGTGCGAAGCCTGGGAACCTTTCTGAGCGAATTAATTTATTATTTAAGGTTTTTAATGGGGCCAGTTTTCAGGCACCAGTCAAAACATGTTGTGAAACCCGATGTACAGGCCCTTTGAGCGCGATGGCCAAGTCTTTTGAACTCCGCAGAGTGACTTCCAGCAGATTAGAGATGTGGAGGTTAAGGCTCGGTCAGAGGGCTTAAGTCTGAGGGAACACGAGCGGACGCAGGTGTATTTTGCGTGCAGGTCCGCTGTAGGACAGGTGTCAGGACACAGAAGAGCTTTAAGGGCTGCTGAATAAGTAATGGAACGCTTCTTCCGTCCCTCGCACCATCATGTTCTCCACTCTCTCTCTTTCTCTCTCGTTTTTCTAGCATTTTTTTTGTTTCAATAGCAAGGCTGTGATTACCGTGTCTGTGCAAGGCTAATGTGCACCTCTGTTTCTTTCTCCCTACTCCCTCTTTCCTGTCTTTCTCATTCACTGGGTCATGTATTTTAGTACAGGCTGGATAGTAATGTACGCACAGTACCTCTTTTCTTTTTTGTATTACTGAATTACATGCTGTATCATCGTATGGTGTCGGGCATTAGTTGGTATGGATGTGGACATAATTATGTCATTTTAATGTTTCATTAAAGAGAATGTAAGTTAAAGTTCCCCCCTCTCTGTCTGTCTGTCTCTTTCCTCTCAGAGTATCGATCGGGTGCTGTGCGTGGCGCAGCGTATAGGCGATTTGCAGAGGGATTGTGGGATAGCGCAGACAGCAGAAGATTTCGTGGCGCAGTTCAAGTTTGGGCTCACGGAGGTGGTGTACTGCTGGGCCCGAGGAATGGTGGGTGTGTGTATGCGTGCGTGCGTGCGTGTGTGTGTGTGTGTAAGAGAGAAAGAAAGAGAGTGAGTATGCGTGCGTGTGTGCGTGTGCGTGTGAGAGAGAGAGTGTGTGCATGGGTTATAGAGAGTGTGTGTATGTGTGTGTCTGTGTGTGTCTGTGACGCTTTCCTTTTCTGCATCTTCTGCTTCTCACACTTTCACTTTAAAAGGTGTCTTGGCAGGATTTTACTCAGTGTTGGCAAACCAGAAGAGCCAAAGAGCAGAAACAGCAGATTAAAATGACACACTGAGACCATAACTCTATCCACCTCCTCTCCCCCCAGCCGTTCTCGGAGATCGCCCAGCTGACGGACGTGCAGGAGGGCACGGTGGTGCGCTGCATCCAGAGGCTGGATGAGGTGCTGAGGGAGGTGCGGCAGGCCGCCCGCATCATCGGGGACTCTGTGCTGGGCAGCAAGATGGAGCGAGCCTCCCTCGCCATACGCAGGGATATCGTATTCACGGCCTCGCTCTACACACACTGAGAGAGAGAGTGAGAGAGAGAGAGTGTGGGGGGGGGGGGGGGGGTGTGTGTGAGAGTGTGTGTGTGTGTGTGAGAGAGAGGGTGTGTGATTGTGTGTGAGTGTGTGTGTGTGTGTGAGAGAGAGGGTGTGTGATTGTGTGAGTGTGTGTGTGATTGTGTGTGTGAGTGAGTGTGTGTGTGTGAGTGAGAGGGTGTGTGATGTGTGAGTGTGTGTGTGATTGTGTGTGTGAGTGTGTGTGTGTGAGTGTGTGTGTGTGTGTGTGTGTGAGTGTGTGTGTGTGTGTGTGTGAGTGTGAGTGTGTGTGTGAGTGTGTGTGTGATTGTGTGTGTGTGAGTGTGATTGTGTGTGTGAGTGTGTGTGAGTGTGTGTGTGTGTGTGAGTGTGTGTGTGTGATTGTGTGTGTGAGTGTGTGTGTGAGTGTGTGTAGGCAGCACTTCATGGACTAGCTGTAGCAGCAGATCAGGTGATGTAGAGCAGGATTCAGGTGCCGTAATTTATTGTGCATTAATAAAAGCCACTCTGTCACCCTGTCAGATAGAGACTGCTTCTTAATCTGCCTCCTCTGTGAGCATCCTCCCTCTCCCGCCCTCCCTCCCTCCCTTCATCCATCCTTCTCTGTCACACAGACAGCCGGCAACTGACCGCTCCCCTACACAAACAACTGCCACGTTAATCTGTTAACAAATCACAATGAAGTTTTGAGCAAGTGTCACACAGTTCCACGACTGGGAGGACCATAGTGCATGCTGGGATTTGTAGTACCCTATCAGTCAGCCTGTGGGCTGTAGTCCAAGTCCTTTATATTTCCACCAAACCAAATTATACGCTCATGCTTGTGTTTGGTTGGTGGAGTTTCACATGGTCACAACTGAAGTTTTCAAGGGCAGAAGGTTTAACAGATTGGACCGCAGCCCTGGTTCCAGGCTGGAAAAGGCTCCAGGAATTTACAAGCAACTTCAGTGACTTGAGTACATTAAAAGCCCTCTGACTCATTCTGATATTTTTCAGCTATACATCGCAGCCTGTTGTTTGATATTGTTGTTGCATTTAACAAATTTGAAAATTGACTGGTCAATGAGTATAGGAGCTCTGTAAAAGTAATGTTCTGACATCTTTAAACAAGCAAAGAAGAGCATGTGAAGACAGACATTTGGTATGTTATGTTATAATGAAGGTAGCGGAACATGAACGTATTCTGTGCCCCTTGCCAACCAGGATGTAAGTGCACCATTTTCGAATTACCCTTCATTTGTTTTTGGGCACAGGTTAAAAAAATACCTGCAACTTGGGAACAGCGGGTAAAAGTCCTGGGGAAATTATAAATTGTACATTTATAAACCGGTTAGACTTTTTTGTGCATTTCCAGAAATTGGGACAATAGATCAGCGTATGTGCTAACAGCATATTTATAGACTCGGTTTGCATTAATGTAGTTACTTTAGCAAAACTCTGTGAACTCAGTATTTACGATTTATATATTTTTTTAAAAGTTTAAAGCCTAGATTTGTCGTGAAGCCAGAAGTCCAGTCTGACAGGACGGAGTTTTTTTTATCTTCTCCATCATGGCCCCGCTGTGTGCTTTTAATTATGTGACGTGTGTCCGGTCATAATTTAATAAAAACATATCCTCAGCTTTTTTTGGAAGATAAAAATGAATGTTTTTTATATCCAAGTGTTGCTTTATTGACACGACAGACATAAATTCGTTTCGGCATATAGTCATAAAAAACAATTCAGAATCACAAACTAAAAAAACACTAACTTAAACGAATTATACAATTTAAGAATAACTGATAATATATTTTTTAAAAACGTACAAGCAATAAAGTCATATAAAGGAGCGAAGAGGGGAAGACTATTACTGTTATATGCGCCTCCGTTCTTAAATTAGGAAGACATGCTACGATGATTCTGACGCACCGTCCTATATTATGTTTTGTGTAGTTCATAGAAATCGCACTTTGCAGTTAGTCCTCTTTCATGCATACGTTGTGCTGGTATCTTTCTACATTTGTGCTGACAGTGGCAGGTGAACGCGTGACGGGAACCTTCAGCCTAATGGGAAATAATGTTGACTGACAGCTGACTGGCTGCAACCGTTCTGGAATCTTTGACGGTTCGGCATTCCGCTGAAATGTGTCCATCGAAAAATGTTGGAACATCTACGAACCGGGACAGAATCACACATTTACTTATCCTTATATCCTTATGCTCAAGAAATGCATAACCCTATGCCATGAATGCAATCACCATCATTTTAAAGCCTAACTGTACCCAGTGTTGTTGTTCACAACTTCTTGCTCGATTTCAGCACCACATATTTCCACAAATAGAAATCATGGCTAGAGGTGAACATAACGGCACTTTTTGCTGTTGAAAACAAGCCAAATTCCCGTACTGTAGCTTTATTTCTGGAGACTATGTGGTAAAGCCAAAAAATGCACCAGTGGTTTCTAGCTTGGGCTGTCTCTTTAAGACAACGATAGCGAGTGTAGCTGATTAATTCAATGTAGCGCGATGCGTTAGTGGAGAGAAACCTATTTTCTGGGTGGATGTCAGTCTGAAAGAGAGACGGGAAAACGGGGTATCCTCTGATTGGCTGTCAATACCGCATTTATCTCGCGGATCACGGACAATGGTTGCGCTATTATAACAAAAGTTATTGTGTGAAGAAAAAAGATATACATTAAATGGAATTATCATGCTATAGAGGATGATTTGAAATCGGATAATAAAAACTCACTCCGTGGAACATTTTTTTTTTTGTTAAAAAAACGGAAGAATAAACGTCATATTGCACTAAGAACATCGCACAAACTGGTTTTATTTCAACGTGAGAAGAGGGAGGTTGAACAAAGACAAACGTTAGCTTCACGAGATGTCGTCGGAGAAACACGGTAGGAATTTTCTTTTCCCATTCCCATATTTTGTTCCGTCTGTGCGTTAGATAATTGTTAATTTAATCCCCTCCCCCTCCAATCTGCTCACCATCTCACACCCCCCATTTGGCCATCTGATCACAAGTGATACATTGATAGATGGAGGAATAAGTTCGTTTATCATCATTTTGCAGTGCGCGCCTGTGTGTGCGTGTGTGTATGTGCCCGAGCGGGTGCGCGTGTGCCACAACTGTTTTTTCCCCTGCTGTGATGCACGCTTTCCCCCCATCTCCTCATATTGCAGTTTTTTCCTTATGACTCCATTTCTACACCAACCTAGATATCTGTTATCAGCGTACTGTGATGCTCTCAAATATCTTTGCACGCGCTTCTCTGGAGAAAGCAATCGATTGCTAATGTGCACCCCCTTACTGGATTTTTATCTGTTGTGTGTGTTTGTATTTTGCGTTTGTGCATGTATGAGCCGTAGTATGTTTGTACGTGTGAATTGTGTGTTTGACAGAAAGTGTGAATGTGCATGCACGCGCGTCATATTGAAGAGTAAAAAAATGTTGAACAAATGATTTTATAAGATTCCATTCTTCTCTCTCCCTCCTCTCCCCTTTGCTGTCTCCTTTTACCTCAGGAGGTTACCAAGGTAAGCCATGTTAAACAGTGAAAGGATATCATAAACCACGAAACCGATGGTTTCCAAATGTAGAATTGTTGTGAACAAAAACCTCACATCAGACAAATAGCAACACTTCGCAGGGAGCAAAAGGAACGATTCACAAAAACGCGCAGCAGGCCTACATTCCCCCCCCCCCTTCTTTTCTCTCTCTCTATTTTAGTTGTCAGTTCAATATGTTTATTGGCATGAAGCAGAAAAATTAAATGCTGCCAAAACAGAAAGTGCTTGAGAAAAAACAAGCACACATTTGAGTCATTTTGCATCTCCTTCTCACTACAACGTCAACCCCTCTTGTAGCACTGCATTTATGTCAGTCTTTAACACCTTTTATTCCCCATCCCTGTTTCCCTCTCAGGTCATTTACTTTTTCCATTTTACATGCTGTATTGGCACAAAGTACAGAATGTAGATATTTCCAAAGCATAAGAGTAATGTGAACTAATCACTCAATGTACCCATGGTCTTGAGATAGAATTCTCTCTGTCTCTCTCTTTCTCCCTCACACACACACACACACACACACACATTTGGGTTTTTCCATACCCTTGGCCCCATCCCTTCCTGCTTCCCCTCCACAGCTGGGTGTGAGTGTATGCCCCTGTTGATTCTGAGGTTATGTAATTTGTATTAATCTGAATTAAACCGAACTTCTGCATATTAATGTTTTTTTTTTTTTTTTACATAAATGCAATGGTTTAGCATATTAATAATGGGTTAAAAAAAAAGGAACCGCCACCCCCTCAGTTTAGGTGTTTGGGGTGGGGGGCTTATCTGCCACCTGGGGGCCATCAGGAACTTGTCACGCCGGTGCCCAGGTTTTCCTCTCCGTTTCGCTCTCTGTCTGTCTCAGTCGTTCACTTACTGGATTTCAATGCAGCGGAAGTGTACAGTGTTGTCCAATATATCGCACCGTGTTAACTGTTTACCTCCCACTGCAGTGTTAATGCACAACATATCATTAGTACATGTTATAATATGTAACTACTAACTCGGGCTCTGGCGGGCTGGTGTATTTATGCCGGCTTTTTATTTTACTCTATTTTTGCGTTTAATCAATCAATTGAAGTAGCTGACTACAAAGTTTGATCATTCATTGGTTCCTGATTTCTTAGGTCTTTCATTGGCTCCTCATTTCTTAGGTCTTTCATTGGCTCCTCGTTTCTTAAGTCTTTCGTTGGTTCCTGATTTCCAGGGCTCACTCCTGTGAACTCACTTCCTGATTTTACTTGAATAGAAAAAATCCTAAAATGGAAGCAGAGAGTGGTGATGTCAGAGGTCATGGAAAGGAAGAGTAACTTTATGACCAGGATAGCTACATCACTTTATGTATGCAAGAATGTACCACACATCATGGCACATCTCATTAACTGGTCTTTCATTGATCTGTTAATCGTTGGACTACGATCGCTGTGCCTCACCTCTATTTTTAAACTATAGGATGTGATGTATGGCTGTAACCAGTCTGAGAATGAGTCAAACAGGCCTCTGAGGTGAAAATTAAGAATGTCATACACTATGGCTGTCCAGGATTGGTGCTGAGTAATGCTATGCTACAGCATCCAGTTAGTCAGTGTGTATTTACTGTGTTAACCCTCCCTCTCTCAGTGCAGTGTTAATGTACTGTAGTGAACAGTCAGTCAGTGTGTATATACTGTATTAACCCTGTCCCTCTCAGTGCAGTGTTAATGTACTGTAGTGTGCAGTCAGTCAGTGTGTATATACTGTATTAACCCTCTCTCTCAGTGCAGTGTTAATTTACTGTACTGTGCAGTTACTCAGTGTGTATATACTGTATTAACCCTCTCTTTCTCAGTGCAGTGTTAATGTACTGTAGTGTGCAGTCACTCAGTGTGTATATATTGTATTAACCCTCTCTTTCTCAGTGCAGTGTTAATGTACTGTAGTGTGCAGTCAGTCAGTGTGTATATACTGTATTAACCCTCTCTCTCTCAGTGCAGTGTTAATGTACTGTAGTGTGCAGTCAGTCAGTGTGTATATACTGTATTAACCCTCTCTCTCTCAGTGCAGTGTCAATGTACTGTAGTGTGCAGTCAGTCAGTGTGTATATACTGTATTAACCCTCTCTCTCTCAGTGCAGTGTTAATGTACTGTAGTGTGCAGTCAGTCAGTGTGTATATACTGTATTAACCCTCTCTCTCTCAGTGCAGTGTTAATGTACTGTAGTGTGCAGTCAGTCAGTGTGTATATACTGTATTAACCCTCTCTCTCTCAGTGCAGTGTTAATGTACTGTAGTGTGCAGTCAGTCAGTGTGTATATACTGTATTAACCCTCTCTCTCTCAGTGCAGTGTTAATGTACTGTAGTGTGCAGTCAGTCAGTGTGTATATACTGTATTAACCCTCTCTCTCTCAGTGCAGTGTTAATGTACTGTAGTGTGCAGTCAGTCAGTGTGTATATACTGTATTAACCCTCTCTCTCTCAGTGCAGTGTTAATGTACTTTCTCCCATCTCTAATCTTCCATCTCTCTCCCCTTCTCTGCCCCCCCCCCCCCCCCCCAGGTTTGGACGACACTGGGCGTCAGGTCTCCCAGCCACTGTCCCAGATCTCCCCGCCTCCCTATCTTGCCTCCCAGGACCCCAACATGCCCCCCCCCCCCCCCCCCCCCCCCCGCCCCCCCCCCCCCCCTCCCCCCCCCCCCCCCCCCCCCCCCCCCCCCCCCCCCCGGCTCCGAGGGGTACCTCCAGGAGACCCAGTTTCACTGTGGCCCCGGGGCCCCACAGGGATACACAGTCCAGACGCAGGGGCCCGGTGGGGCCGTTCCTCACCCCCCCGCGGGGTACCTGCACCCGGGGTACCCCCTTCAGCTCCAGCCCTGCACAGCTTACGTGCCCGTCTATCCTATCGGCGCGTCGGTGAGCAGCCTCTCACAATGTATTCTGTGTATTTTGGTTCTTTTCGCCTTATTTCCTGGCCCCATTTCAGTGATTTACATTAAATGGAAGTGTCAATTTCCTGAACTAGAGAGAGGGTCAATTCTGTCCCAGGAACACGCAAATGGTTGCGGAAGTGTCAAAGTTGTTATTGGGCTTGACGATACCAGATGAAATATTTAGAAAATAAGGGAATTATGGGATATTTAGTAAAACAAGGAGAAATAGCACTGTGAATGCAGTAGGTTGTGTAATGATGAATAGATTTATCTCAGAAGGATAAGTATCCCGCTGTGTTCACGCATCTATGAGGTTTCTGTCTTGCCGCCTGCAAAGCCAGCCCAGATCATATTGCAACGTCACACTAGACTGGTCTCACTGATGTCGCTACTTAGATAAAACTCTCTCAGCTTTGGGGCAAGGAGAGCTTTGATTGGCTGAAAAAAAGTCGAGGAGCGTTCCATTTTATTTTCCATCCAATGCAACGCAACTGCCAGCGAATGGGAAAATTGAAGCTTCGGTGGTCATATCTTATTGATATGAATGAAAAACACCCGCCGGGCCAATGGAGACGGTATTGGAAATTCCATTGATGTGCAAACAGAGGATGCGCCTCCTACTCTGGAGGAGAGGAAGTTGTACCCATGTGACCCCTCTGATCTGGGTGGATTGTGCTGTGTAGATGCATGCTTTGTGAGCGGCACGGTGTGTGCCCTGAGATCAGGTGCTTGGCTGCAGGTCACACCGTTCTTCCTCCCCAGGTGAGGTCGTTGCTGCAGGAGATCAGCTAGCTTGAGCTCGGCTGAGTTTGGGTGGGGGGGAAGCCAGGAACGGAATAATCTGGAACAGCATCTTCATTGAAGAAAAACGTACTTTATTGGGCAGTGTTTTAAATGTAGAACTTCTGTGCAC
Organism: Albula glossodonta; assembly: GCA_019788955.1. Taxonomy (NCBI): domain Eukaryota; kingdom Metazoa; phylum Chordata; class Actinopteri; order Albuliformes; family Albulidae; genus Albula; species Albula glossodonta. Next base: position 696,135 of record JAFBMS010000113.1, on the reverse strand, counting down.
GGTTTGAAAAACATTGAATGTAAAGGTTCTGTGTGCAGCCTGAGGAACATTGAACGTAAAAGTTCTGGCTATGGGGTGGGGGAAAAATCAGGAAAAGAATGATAACAGCCTTTTCAGTTGCAAAATGTACAGTTGTAAAATGTAGCCAGTGTAAAAGTTGTGTGCATGGCCTGAGAGACAGAGAGACGTATTTTCATCTCTTCCCCTCTCCCAGGGTCAGCCCTACCTGCCGGGGGGTGGGGGCCACCCAGGGGTTGCCCCGGGGCAGATGGTGGCCCCAGGGCAGATGGCCATGCAGATGCCCCCCGGTATTGCCCTGATGGAGCCCCGACGGCCCCCCCACGACTACCTGCCCATCGCCGTGCTCACCACCGTCTGCTGCTTCTGGCCCACGGGCATCATCGCCATCATTAAGGCTGTGCAGGTGAGTGAGAGCGTGTGAGTGTGTGTGTGTGTGTGTGTGTGTGTGAGTGAGTGAGTGAGTGTGTGTGTGTGTGTGTGAGTGAGTGAGTGAGTGAGTGAGTGAGTGTGTGTGTGTGTGTGTGTGTGTGTGTGTGTGTGTGTGTGTGTGTGTGTGTGTGTGTGTGTGTGTGTGTGTGTGTGTGTGTGTGTGTGTGTGAGTGTGTGAGTGTGTGAGTGAGTGAGTGAGTGTGTGTGTGTGTGTGTGAGTGAGTGAGTGAGTGAGTGAGTGAGTGTGTGTGTGTGTGTGTGTGTGAGTGAGTGAGTGAGTGAGTGAGTGAGTGAGTGAGTGTGTGTGTGTGAGCGCATGTGTGTGTGTATGTTTGTGTGAGTGAGTGTGTGTGAGTGAGAGCATGTGTGTGTATGTATGTGCAAGTGCGCAGGTGTGTGTGTGTGATAGATTTTGTTTGTGTGTGTGTTGTCAAGTGATGTCTCATTTTGCCACATAAATACACATCGGTCCAGAACTGTTTCAGAATGTGATGCCTATGATTCCAGAATTTTAGTATCAAAGTGGCGTCCTTCACTGTTAGACTGAACCGGGTGTCGGCATAACCAAGTCATGTGAATTAAGCAAGGATCTCATTTCTGAGTTAAATATCTCTCCCTTTCTTCCCCTTGTTCCTCTCCGTCTCCCCCTCCCCGCCAGGTGCGCACGGCGGTGGCGCGGGGGGACATGGTCTCGGCAGAAATCGCATCACGGGAGGCACGTAACTTCTCCTTCATCAGCCTGGCCGTGGGCATCGCCTCCATGGTGCTCTGCACCATCCTGACCGTGGTGGTCATCATCGCCTCTCAGCACCACGACGATGACTGGGACCCGTAGGCACGGCGACGACGCGGTTACCATGACGATGAGCATCGCTCGGGGGGGAGGGGGGGATGGTGAAGGAGCCTTAGATACGCCCAGGGAGAGAGGGGTTGAGGGTGCGGTGGGGGGGAGAGATATATGGGTTCACCATGACAACAAGTCAAAGCCACAGAGATGGTGAAGCGGGAGAATGAGTTGCTCATGAAACCAAAAAAATATGAGACTGGAGCTGCAGTAGTCAGCTGACTCTGACACTGTGGGTGTTTCTCGGTATGCCCTGCCAGGAAACCTGCTCCCCCCGGAAAGATATGACACCTGAGCCCCACCTCTCCGGTCAAATGATAACATTGCTTATGAATTTTTTGAGCTCCTGCCCAGCCCTGTGTCTCCTGATTCATTTGGGACCGTCACCCCTTTACAGAGTGTTGTGCGTGCAGCTCTTGTACTTCCAGGGTATTTGTACATGATTGAGAAATTCCCACAGATTTGAGCCAATCATCTGTGGTTTTCATGTGAGTCACTCAGTCCTGTTGTGCTTGATTGGTTCAAAAAAATCAGTGACTGGCAGCTCATTGTAGCTCCACCCATAATTGGATTCATGACACCTCATTCTTCCATCGCCGAAAACAGGGATTACCGTGACAACACTGAAAGTCTTAGGAAGGCTGGGTGGGGGGGTCAAGGGTGGGGGGAGGGGGGGTCAAATTTGTTTTGGGCTCAATTCCATTGCGATTCATTTCATGACAAATCAACATAATGATTCATTCATTGCTAAAGGGGTGAATTCCAGTTTGCTCCATGAAAGGTGGGGGAATGTGGGCACTAATTGCACTCACTGGTACAGACGCGGACACACACACTCGCACACACACACACACACACTGACCAGCTGACAAGCAGTCATCGCATTGCATGCGGGCCGAAAACACAAACAACGAACAAAGTGTGGATCAGAAACATTTTTATCTCTCTGCCCACAGCGACAGACTGCTACCAGTCAAGCAACACACACATATCTGTCTGACCGACACAAACACGGACGTCTGTTTCCATAGCTACTTAAGCAGAGAACACAGACCAATGTAGCGTTACTCAAATAGCAAAGCAGAGCTTGGACTTTTTATGCAGGTACATACTACACTGTAGTTTACATCCTACATCTTTGTAGAATTGCCAAATGCATCGCAAAACAGAGAAGACACTTATCCTCAGAAAAGAGAACGCAATCGATTTTGTTTGGAGGCATACTCTCGTGTTAAATATAGTTCCATGACAACAGAGTGTGACATCTGATAAGAGTTGAATAGAGGAATGGGTGTTAGTCATTGCTGTAATTATTATTTTATAAATATATATATATATTCTCTTCTTGAAATATATGTGCAATATACAGCTCCTTTTTTTTCTACATGTAATCGTTTTTCGTGGATACCCATCCGCCCAATTACAGAGCGAAAGTGGCTCGAGACATCGAACACAACTGCCCGACAGCCAATCACTGACAAGCAGCGTGCAGTTACCGTTAGAGTCCCAACCGCCAAATTGTGCTCAGAGAGAGACAGAGAGAGAGAGAGCGTTTCACACGTGAATATAAAATCCATTTCTGAAAATAGGATTGAGAAGTAGCACTTCTGTGCCGAGTGCGCTTTTTCAATTATTTCCGTAGCGACCGCTCTCATCCCAGGTCAATCACGGAGACTCTGTTTCACACTTCCATTTGTGCCGCCGACGGAGAAACAAATACCGCATTACATTCCCATTGTACATTTTGGCATTTAGCAGGCGCAATTATCCAAATCGAATTACAACTAAGTGCATAAAACAAGGCAAGAATAACAGTGCTAGACCAAGAAAATCCATTAAATCACAGAGTTATAACTGACGTAATCTCTGTCATATTTCATTATCAAGCGTTATATAAATGAAAAATGGTGCAAACAAGGGTGTCTTGGCCAGCATTAAGGGGAGAAAGGACTCAAAACTGGAAAAAACAGTGTTGACTAAAGGCACTTAGCTTCAGACTGAACTTTTGAGCAACTATGATGGAGGAGAAAAAAATACAAATAGTAAATAAAGCGACACAACAAAAAGCGAATTGGACACCTGATATGGGAAAAAACATCTCTCCCTGGCCTGTGGGTAGATATTGTGTTTGCACCAAAAACACCCACAAAATCCAACAGATAAGAATATGTAGACAATGTCAAAGGTCAAACTGACAACCTTGTGACTCAGCAGACTAACGGAGATGCTGGAGGCACATCGCTGGACAGCACTGGTGATCAGTCTATGAAATTCTGGACATTTCCTCTCAACAGTTTTTGCAATGTGGAGCAGCGTTTACAGTGATTAAATGAGTGAATTTTCCTGCACAGTCACAAAAAGGCGCAGACGGGACTCATGGACGAAAGGTATATCTGAAACGTAATGGAATACCATCAGTGTTACCAGGAGGAAAAGAAGAGAGAACATCTAGGCATTTGGATACTTGCAAATACATTTTCCCAGGATGCACTATGTTGGATGTTGGTGTGAGATGTTTCCCAAGACTCCTTTACCTCTGTCCTGTTGTTCTCCATTGTTTGCACTTTTTTGCAGTTGAACAGAAGGCCAGTTCCAACATCTGATTTTCAGCATGGAAACTAGGTCCAGTCTCCCCATTCTGGCTCTTCACTTTCATTCCTTTTTGTTCCAATCCTAAAAATGAAGATCATCTGCTCAAAACTCCAAATTTCTGTTCCTCATGAGTTCCCAAATGAGTGGAACAAAGGGACCGGACCCTTCTTTTTATGTTTTGGATTCAATCTTCCATATTCAATCTTCCATACTCTCAACATGAATGTCATAAAGGTGTTTTGTCTCTGAGCCAAAATGGCTGCCAACTCCTCTTAGCCATGTGACCATAGCAGCAATGCAGTGCAAGACTGAAACAGAATGTCTCTGAGCCGAAACGACTGCCATGAATTACCCAACTCCTCTTAGCCATGTGACCATAGCAGCAATGCAGTGCGAGACTGAACCAGAATGTCTCCGAGACGAAAGGACTGCCATGAATTACCCAACTCCTCTTAGCCATGTGACCATAGCAGCAATGCAGTGCGAGACTGAAACAGAATGTCTCCGAGCCGAAAGGACTGCCATGAATTACCCAACTCCTCTTAGCCATGTGACCATAGCAGCAATGCAGTGCGAGACTGAAACAGAATGTCTCCGAGCCGAAAGGACTGCCATGAATTACCCAACTCCTCTTAGCCATGTGACCATAGCAGCAATGCAGTGCGAGACTGAAACAGAATGTCTCTTGTGAATGCTAAAGGCAAAGCCCAGTGTATACATGCATACCATGGTGTTTTTCTTTCCTTCATGTATTTTTCTAAACTTCCATCTTCACTCTACATGTACTCTTCTTTGGTTTTTCTCCACTGGTTCTCATTTTCATATATCTTCCACTATCCTTTACAACTCTTCTTAGCAAGTAAAATGGTAAGATTAAAAATCACTGCTATTTTTAAAAAAATGAGGAATATAATTATATTATAAATGCTTAACAACTTTGTCTAAATCTTGTGAATATATGTATAATCATCAGTATTACTGTTTATTTATTTATTTATTGATTGATTTATTTATTGATTTATTATTGAATATGCCTTGTTATTATTACTATTGATATCATAATGTTATTCTGTGCACGTGATCTTATTTATATTGGCTATTTTCAAGAAAGTCATTGCTTTGATTTTCCCATGAAATACTTTTAGCCTTGAAGTTTAGGGACCCTGCCCAAGACACAGTCAAATCAAATGTACATATGTATTTTTAGATTTAGGTGAACATTTAGCATTGATAGTATCTGTTTTGAATAGGCCTGTCCAGTGTTACTCAAAGTAACTGTTTTCTAAAGTGATCTGTGACTGTCGCAGATGAATTTGGGATGGGAAAATGTAATTAGTCACTCACGGTTACCTCACAATTAGATACTTTTTCTCTGAACAGTGCAAGTGTAGCGGATTGCTTGTTCTTAAAAGGTTGCCAAACTCTTTCATGTGTACATTTGTATTTATGTTTTTGTTTCTTGGTTTATTTTTTGGTTTTTTTTGGATGTTGATTTATGATCACACATGTAACGATTACATTTTGCCGCGAATGAATTTGTTTATTTGAATAAACATAAAAAAAAAATTTGGTTGTGCGAGAACAACTCAGAGAAGATTTCTCTCTCTCTTCGTCTCTCCCTCCATTTCTTTGGCCTTCTCTGCTCCTTTCCTCTCTCAGTTTCTATTAATAGTTGCCCTGATTCCTTGTCTCTCTCTCTCTCTGTCTCTCCCTATCTCAATCTCTCTCTCTCCCATGCCTCTCTCTCGATTTCTATTCAGTTTTACAATATGAAAATACTTTACTTACATGACTGTACAATACAATATTCCCAGAGTAATCATTAGTAATAGACATAAAACTGAATTAACAAATAAAATAATGAACATGAGACAATAAAAGAGCAAACAATACCAATCGTACAAACAGCAATGAAGATGAACAGGATTATAAATGAATTGCAATAAACCCTAAAACTGGAATCTCTGGTTGTCCCAGTTTGTGAGAGGGGAATCACATTGGTACTCCCACTCATTGGGGTGGGGGGGGGGGGGGTTTGGAGGGGAAAGTTTGGTTAATGACAAACTGAAAAGAGACTCATTCTTTCCCGGTAGATAGATATGGAGATGTATGGGGTTTTCTTAACTGTCACTGGGAAGTAAGTTGCTCATTGCACAGACCGAAACTCAAAAATGTACAAAAACAGAACAAAATGTTGCTTCTAAGTATTAGGGGAATAGGGTATTTAGTATTTTGTTTAATAATTAATTTACTGAATTAATTTATTTTACTGGGAATTTTACTGGTATTTGAAAGGCTCAAAGAAACATGCTATTGACCAGGGATGTGAAAATAGAGATTTATTTGAAAAAAACCATCAGTAATCTTCAGGAATTGTATTCCAGATTATTAATGATTTGATAAGGACATTGTGATTGACATTGATTCAGTGTTAAAACATGCATTTCACAGGCATCTGGAAGATGTCAGGTGGGACACCTTTGAGTGAGCATGAAATGAGCTTTCTGAAGTCTGTATGACTCTATAACTCAGGTATACGGCACCCAACTCAGGTGTGCAGAGTAACTCAGGTGTGCAGTATCTAATCCAGGTGTGCAGAGTAACTCAGGTGTGCAGTATCTAATCCAGGTGTGCAGAGTAACTCAGGTGTGCAGTATCTAATCCAGGTGTGCAGAGTAACTCAGGTGTGCAGTATCTAATCCAGGTGTGCAGAGTAACTCAGGTGTGCAGTATCTAATCCAGGTGTGCAGAGTAACTCAGGTGTGCAGTATCTAATCCAGGTGTGCAGAGTAACTCAGGTGTGCAGTATCTAATCCAGGTGTGCAGAGTAACTCAGGTGTGCAGTATCTAATCCAGGTGTGCAGAGTAACTCAGGTGTGCAGTATCTAATCCAGGTGTATAATGCAGTGTATGTATCAGAGCAGCACTGAGCACCAGGTGCAGCCACACTGAGAGCTGAGCACTGACTTCAGAACAGCAGAGCTGAACACTGACTTCAGTACAGCAGAGCTGAGCACTGACTTCAGAACAGCAGAGCTGAGCACTGACTTCAGAACAGCAGAGCTGAACACCAAGCACAACGCGGTAAACAGCTCAACCCGGAGGCCTGCGCGGAAGCTCAGTGAAACGCTGAGGCCAGTAGAGCAGACTGCCCCAGCGGGATCACAGATGGGCCGTTTAGTCTCCCAGAGAGACCCGGCGGTCTCAGCGATCGTTTGATTCGGCCTCCAGCCGTGACCCTCCCCTTCCTCCCCTCTCCTCCTTTCTTCGCTTGCATCCCATCCTTCTCTCTCCTCCCCCCATCCCGGGCCAACCTCCCCCCCCCAAACCATTTTTTTATGCTATGGGTGCAAAAGCAGCCCTCCCAATTTAAGAGAAAACTTTAAACAGGGCCTAGGCAGGGGCCAAGGCTATCACTTGGGCAGAGACACTGCAGTCGCTTTTGGTAAAATGCCCCCCTGTTTGTTTTGCAAGATTGTTTTTTGTTCAAGTGTACTCTTCTAATTCCTCTAATGCCCAGCCCCTAAGATAATATGTGCACATAACTGTTTCAGTTACTCCTTAGCACTTCAGCAAGGTCTGGAAGAAGGAGCATGTATACTTTCACTGAACATTCACAATGACCCAAAGTTAGAGGGGTTTATTTCTTCACTTTCTAAGTATGAATCAGTGTGGAAGTCTGTGAGTGTGCCCTGTGCCTGCCTCCCTCTCTCTTTCTTTCAATTTCTGTCCATGATGACTCATTGGCCGGCTGTACAGCTGTATATATTGGAAAATGAAATCTTCATCAGAACATGTAAACATTAAACCAGAATAATAATTACCAAACATAAAAAAAATAATAAGGAGAACTATGACCCTCTCTCTCTCCTTTTTTCTCTCTCTCCTTTTCTCTCTCTCTCCTGCTCTCTCTCTTCAGTGCTACTCATACTGTGTTCGTTCAGACATTAACCTCTGTTGCTCACCCTTATGGACGGTACAGTAGCATTGTTCTGCACATACAGTGGGGACACAAGGACAATAAAGGACAATAAAACTCACATTTGCATTGCGTTTAAAAATAGTTCACGCATCACAGTCACGTAAACACGGGTGGAATGGCGCGCGCTCTGCCTCAGAAATCAATCACCATTACGCAACACTGCGCAGAGTAACTTTCAACCAGCTGCACTGACTGTGTCAGCATCAATGTGCACAACCTTTCAGATTATATTTAACCTTTATTTAACAAGCTTAGTCCCAGTGAAATTAAAATCTTTTTTTTTTTACAAGAGCAACAGAATGAACAGAAATAATGCAAATGATAAAAAACCATAATAATAATAATAATAATAACAACAACAAAAACAATAATAATAACTAGTATCATTGTCATCATTATTATTGTTGTTGTGATAATAATCATCAAAACCATAACAATAATTTCTTTGGAAGACAAAAGTGAAGCAATTCAAGGGAGAAAATACAGACACACACACACACACACACACACACACACACACACACACACACACACACACACACACACACACACACACACACACACACACACACACACACACACACACACACACACACACACACACACACACACACACACACACACACACACACACACACACACACACACACACACACACACACACACACACACACACACACACACACACACACACACACACACACACACACACACACACACACACACACACACACACACACACACACACACATACAAATCTGTCCCCCTGCCTGAATGTCTTTTTCTGTCAGGCTGCTGGAATGTTCCCTTGCTCATAGTGGAATGTTCTGGAATGCTACTCAGTGTTCTCTTAGGGTCCCCCTGCTCCTCTGCTCACTACCTCAGCGCAGTTCTCTGGACGTACTGACAGAGGCAGATAGAGGCTGTGCTGCAGTGAGACCTCCCAGGGTGTAGGGGGCGCTGCGATGATCGAGGGAGGCTGTCAGATACCAGCAACCTCACATAGGTGGCACTGTAGGTAAGCAAAAGCTGCTGTGCTGTAGCCTGCAACACAGTAATAGTGTAGTATATTACAGGTCAACCAGAAAAAAACCGATATACTGAAGAAACCAGGACCTCCATGCTAAACGTACATACATGCTACATACATGCAACTAGCATACAGTATACAATAATTTAATACAAATGTAGGTATATATATTCACATTCTGTGTAATGGGTAAGCAGACAGTAGCACAGAACAGTCTGGTGCAGCAGTTTGCACAAACCTGAGCAGACAAGTAGCGGCCAGGCACCAGGCTGTAGTCCTTGGTGAGCTTTGTCTCCTCCCTCTGGCTATTTGAGGTATTGCACCCTCCCCTTTGGCTGTCAGGCAACAGGGGTCTCTCCTCCTCCGTCTCATCTTCATCCTCCCCTGCCTCGGGGTCAAGGGTTGTGACCTCTGTGACCAGGCTGAGGTGAGACATGTTTTTTCGGAGCTTGGACTGATGGAGGGAAAGACATGAGGGAAGTCAGCATAAGAAACAAAGCATGAATAAAATAGTTCCTGTCTCTCTCTGGTACTGTGTGGCCTGTGTGGTGTAAAATACACACTGGTTTGCAGGTGAAAGTACATCTCTCTCTCTCTTTCTCTCTCTCTGCCCCTCCCCTCTGTCTCTAACACACACACACACACACACACACATACACAGAGGAAGCCGTGTGATTGGCTGAGAATTAGGCCATACTGGGATGGTTGGCTCACGTACCTGCACCTCGTCCCTGGCGAAGCTCATTCCCTCCAGAGTGTCAGTCAGTTGTCCCTCACAGTTGGCGAGGTCCCAGTACACACAGAACAGCTGCGAGAGAGAGTAACGTCTCAAGTATCAAGAGGTTAGCTTTGCATCCAAGTTCACCTGTACCTGTGCTTTCATTAGGTAAGCTGTACCAGACTGAGTTTACCTAAGGTTACCTGTATCAGAGTTCACCTGTACCTGTGCTTTCATTAGGTAAGCTGTCAGAGTGTACCTGTACCTGTGTATTGATAGGTTACTTGTATCAGAGTTTACCTGTACCTGTGTATTGATAGGTTACCTGTATCAGAGTTTACCTGTACCTGTGTATTGATAGGTTACCTGTATCAGAGTTTACCTGTACCTGTGTATTGATAAGTTACCTGTAGAGTCCCGGAGCAGTGATGCACCCAGTTGGCCACGCCCAGGAGCAGGTTGTGCCTGTGCAGCCTTTCGTTCACCTGGATCAGCCGCACGTCGACGTTCACATTGATCTGCAGGAGGGGAAGAAGTATGTGAGTTTCCACAGTACACTTCCACGACTACAGCTCAACGTCCTGTGTCGGGACGTCCAGAAAGTGCTAGCCACTCAGCAGACGCATCAATGCAACTGACAGAAAGGTGTGACTGAGGGTGGGGAAGCAGGATTCAACCTGAATTTCCTCAGCAGATATTCAGTTGGAAAAAATGATTTTCCTTTTTTAAAATGTAACTTTTTAAGAATTAATATAAAAAATTCTCACTGGGTAAATTTTTGGAAAATAACACATAAAATAATTTTCGTTCCCCTGAATTTATGTTCACCTATTCAGAGCTTTGACCTATAAAGAACATTCACCTACATAAGATCCTCACCTGCTATGAAGGTTCACCTGTTCGGATCACTTATATGTTAAGAACATTCACCAGCTTGGAACCCTCACCAGTTAGGAATGTTCACCTGTTGTGAATGGTCACTTGATGGGAAGGCTCACCTGCTTGTTGCGGTGATGGAGGATGAGAACGATGGCAGAGGTGATGACGACGGCCACCAGGCTCACGGACAGGCACAGGATCCAGACTGAGGCCATGTAGAACATGTGCAGAGTGGAGAAGGCCCCACACCACACTACTATATACACCAGCTACAGGAGTGGGGGGGGGGGGGGGGGGGCAAAGGGAAGAAGAGGGTGGTATAATGTTACTGCATTTAGACAAATCACCAATCAGACAGCAGTATTTCAGACAAAATCAAAAGGTATGAAGAAAACAGAGCATTGAAAGCAATGATAAAAGAAAAAAAGGCAGATATGAAAATATAAATGAAAAGCACCCTGTCCATTTAAAGTATATATATACACACCACCCATTTATGGCAAAAACCTCTTTAAATTTCTCAACTTAGTCACAACGTATACACAAGTAGAGAGAGAGATGTCACAGGAAGCAAATACATTTTTTCTGCTTGGATGAGCTTTATAAGCACCGTCTTGTTTTTGTGTTGTTTTTTTCTAAAGAGAAAAATTTTCTAAATTTTTTTAAACCATGTTTTTAAAAAAGGAATGGAGTAAAATTCATCATATCACCAGTTTAATGTAGCTGGAAAATACGCGTGATTTTAAAAAAAGGAAAAAACAGAGTCCCTTATTCAGGGAAAAAAGGCATGGCAGAGAGCAGCGATGAGCGAATCCGTCACGGCTCAATATTTTACATCGATGGGTTTATCTGTGCTGCCGCGGCCCGCTGCTGCCGCCGGCCTCTTTCTTTCCAAGCAGTTAAATTACTGATGTGCGAGGATGACCTTACAAGCTTAAGAGAGCCAGAGTGACATTTTAGGCAGGCTCTGCTGGAGCAGTACTGTCAGAAATAGGCCCCGTATGTATGTATGTACATGCAAGCTGATCTGATGGAACGTTTTGATAAAGATTATGAGTGTACACAGTATTATAATGATATCTAAATGCTGGTTGTGTTTGTGATGATAAACAAATCCACACAGAAAAGCTCTGGCCATGGGGGGATATCTCCCAGTGTCAGAACAAAAAGAAAGCCCAAGAAAGATCCAAACCAGCATGCATGCCTCACCGGTGCCATGAAGAAATGAAAGATGGCGGAATTGAAGAAAAGGTATCTTCGAACAGGGGCAGAGTCCAGAGCTGTTTGCAGCGGTATTTCAAAGTCTTGGATGGGGATCTGCAAATTTAGGGGAAAACAAAAATCATTCAGAATCATTCAGGTCTCAGGAATTAAGGCATGTTTTCCATGTGAATGACAATTACTCATCAATAACACAAAATGGATAAACTTATAACAAATGAATGCTACCTTAATTGATTGATTTCCTCATTGAGACATATGCAGTGCATTTATCTCTCTGAACTGCCCTGCTCTTGCCAAATAAATATCTGAAACACCTGTTCTTATCCCTATTTCTTCTCTGTCTTGCCTCTGCAGGTGTCTGGCAGGTGAGGGGGTGGGCAGGTAGGTGTGAGGTATTGATGAACAGGCTTGATGTAGCAGACAGCGGGGGAGAACTCTCACCTGAAACCCTTCTCTGTCCAGCAGAGCTCTGCAGACTGATAGGTCAAACAAGGGACAGAGCACAGAGGAACTGGGGACCACTAACACACACTGACCTGGAGGGAGGGAGAGTGAGAGAGAGAGAGGAGGGGGGAAGGGGGGGGAGAGAGTGAGAGGAGGAGAGGGAGAGAGTGAGAAGGAGAGGGAGGGAAAGGGGTGAGGAGGAGAGAGCAAGAGAGAGTGGGGAGACAGGGAGGAAAAGAGAGGGAGGGAGGGGAGGAGAGAGGAGATGAGGGAAAGCGAGAGAAGAGGGGGAGGTAAATAGCATTGTTAGAGTGATACAATACATCATGACATGGAAAGAAAGGGAATGAGAGAGAGGGAAGGATGAAGGGAGAGAGGGAGAGTGTAAAAGAATGATATAACACTTCCTAACACCCTGAGCGAGAGAGAAAAAGAGAGAGAGCATCCGACGTCTACAACATATCTTATGTGACACACAGAAAGCAGGGAGAGAGAGTGTGTGTGTGTGTTTGTTGACTTTGTTTTTTTTTGGGTGAGTTGTTGCTGATGACAGAACTTCATAAATCAGTCATGCAGGGCTGTTTTGGTAGAGGCTCACCATTGGTCCGTCGAACTGTTCCACTCCCATCCGATTGGGTCCTCAGTGGCCGGGGGCAGGCCTCATCGTGTGTGATGTCACCATCCTCACTTGCCCGCTCCAGGGCACTGGCTCTGCCCTCCATTTCAGTTGCAACAGTGTTTGATTTACCTGGAGATCTTACGACAAAAGACATCAATAAATTAACATTAATTAGTATTCAGTTCAATTCAATTCAAGCTATTTGATCAGTAGAAAAGGCCCAAACCTTCATTATTGTCACAACCAGCCAACAAATCCAAAGGAGCAGTCCCACATTTGTCAACATCAGCAGTTTGGCTGGTAATGTGTACGTTGTCATCAACCTTACTCACAGCAAACAAGCAACCTTTTTCATTGTCTTGTCTGTCTTCCTGTTGGTTTATATGTGTTCAACAGAGAAGGCTGCAAAATATTTTTAAAAAATACCCAAAGACTTTCCAGCTTTTCACAACTGCTGCTGTAAAGAGAAGTGAAGGAGAGGTGGTGTGTGGCCGATTCCAACTTCCTCTCATGCAGTTTATGAAATTTAAAGAGGCATCTCGATGGCGAAGACATGAGTGTTCTGGGGAGACCAAACTCAGCTCTGTATGTGCACTCAACACAAAAACCTCCACCCGCAAAATGCTACCACATTTCATCACTTATGTGCAGAATATACTTACCAACAACCGAGATACCATCTCAATTTGCCATTTGCAAATTTGTCTAGTGCTGACATGAGCAAGGACAGTCTGTATGGATTTCTTGTCAGCTTCTGCTCTTAATTAATCTGCCCCAATTGTTTATGTCATAAATTTGCCTTGATAAGCTCACAAATGACAGCTCACATAAGTCTGTCCCCATGTCCACATCAGTAAGATCGTGTCACGACCTCAACTATGAGTGCCTTGGTTCTGGTGCATGTCGCCATTGGGCTAATTAATCCAAGCTGAAAGGTGAAACGAAATAAAAACCTGGGCACACACTGGCGCTCGAGGACAGACTTTCCTCACCCTTGGTATCAGGTGCAGGACTTGACATTAGGGCGCTAAAAAGTTTTGTAAAGATCGGCAAATGAAAAACACTCTCACATGTATGAGCCACCATGCAGCTCTTGCTCTTTACAGGAAACTCTCGAGCAAAGAGAGAAGCCTTCTCTTTCAGAATTCGTGACACTCAGACATTTCCTCAAAAAGAGTTCCTCTGCGATACCTCCAAATGGAACTTAAGACAACCACCGACATTCAACCCCCGTAGCTGCTACAGTGAATAAAAATATAAAAATTTCCATGTTTTTTTTTTCTTCTTCTGTTTTTCACTTTGCCATGCTCAGTGATGGATATCTCTACCCCTTTGGAAACCTGTCCCACACACATAAACACATGTTAGTTTCGCTTTAGCACTCGGGTTTGTGGAAGCTAGGAGCTAGCACTCACCCTATCTCACTTCAGGCACGGAGCCAACTCCAAACATCTTCACTGCCATTTCTATAAGCATTGCTGCATTTATTTTTAGGCCAATGTTAGAGGCGTTTTTACATATGACCTCTGGTGTCACATAATATGTCAGCTCTTTGCTCGGGTCACTCACTAAACCCTGGAGTTGTGTTAATCTGGTCTGGCGGCGAAGCACACTGCACACGCCCTCGGCTCTTTCAGTCTCCACTGCTGAGATAAACACACCACGCCAGAGAAAGGCCTGCTGCTCTACATACCTGTGGAGCCATCGCTTACACCTCAGTGGTTTCCGCGCTCAGTCGATCTTCGACCCGGCGACACAGAGAGCTTTTGCCATTTTACTTCCCTTCTTGCTCTGTCTCTCTCTCTCTCGCTCTCTCTCTCACACTCTCTTGCTTTCACTCTCTGTCGTTTGCTTGTGAGTGGAGCAGGCACATTTTACAGTAGACGTGTGAAAAGGCTGTTAGCTACTGCCATCTCTCTCTCACTCTCTTTATCTCTCTCCTTCTGGCCTACACACGGCCCATCTCTTGGTCGATCTCCTACAGCGTTAGCGGTTCCTGTGACTCTGTATTCATCTGTCAGTTCCTCCCTGCCTTACATGCATGTATTTCTTCACTCAGTCTGTCTCTCTTTCTCTCCCCTCTCTCTGTCTCCCCCTCTCTTTCTCTCTCATGGCCCCCCTTGCTCTCGCCAGTTGCAGTGACTTCACTCGTGTGCCTTTACTTCCTCCAACTACTTTCAGTTTTGTCCAGAAACACATTTTACCCCCCCTCCCCCCTCCCCCCCCGCCACCTCATAAGATTCACTATCACGCTACATGACCAGACAGAAGTCTTAAGCTGGTGACACAGCAAAGTTAAAAACCTCAGAATTATTGACAATCTGGTGTTTCATTCACACAAAAATATATTATATATATAGTATATTAACACGTAAAACGGTTATTGTGGAGAAAAGTCTTTACACTCTTTCTCCTAGGCCTGGCCAGAATGGCCTCAGAGAGGAAACCAATAATTTCAAAGTCAAGGAACCCCTGGGCCAGCTGGCACCAAAGCACACTATAGCAAAACCAGTGTCCCTCAGAGCCAAACTGCAAATTAAAAAATCACACACAACTATAACTTACAAGTAAAGATGTACCATATCATATCAAATCATACCATATCATATCAAATCATACCATATCATATCAAATCATACCATATCATACCAAATCATACCATATCATATCAAATCATACCATATCATATCAAATCATACCATATCATATCAAATCATACCATATCATATCATATCATATCATATCATATCATATCAAATCATACCATATCATATCAAATCATACCATATCATATCATATTATATCGTATCAAACCAAAAACAAGTCATGCAAGGAGTGCTGGTTTGACAAATGCCAACACTGTGCAGTGTCCTACGATACCTCTAGCTGCTTATCAGCGTCTTGGTGAAGGGTCAAAAGTTAACAGCACAGCAACAGGCATAATTAAAAGCACTCCAATAAAGACGAGCTGAAATGTTTCAGTTCTGGTTCTATGTGCCCAGGAAGAGAGCATAAATTCAGCTCATGGGTTGAAAAAAGCAGCCGGTAGGGACAGAATTTAACTTCATTTCCTGGATGGAGTGAATTTAAATGAAAATGACCCCAGACCAGGACAGCAGAGTTTTTCATGAAGCGGGGTAAATCGTAATGATGCCCTCCTTGCAGAAAGGTCGAAGATCGCATTGGCACTTGTACAGCATTTATTTTCCCCTACCCTTAAATTCACTCCCAGTAAGTCTGCTGGATCCATTCGTTCCTATCAAAGATCATCAGAGATTACTACACATCCTTCTCCCGCAAGCCTCGTTCTGTCCTCTGTCACGCCTTTCAGTTTATTGCAATTCCATATCTCTATATCTGTCTTTTTCTCAGTCACTGTCTCTCATTGATTCCCTTACATATTCCACTCTCTCTCTCTCTGTCACATGTACATGGTCTTTCTCTCTTTCTCTTATTCTCTCTCTCTCTTGCACTAATTCACATGCTCTCTCTCTTTCTCTCTCTCTCAAGCACATCATATCTCTCTCTTTTTCTCTCTTACGCTTTCCTTTTTCACTCACAGCTTGTGACTCGGATCAGCTGTGCCACATGACTGAAGGAATGCAGTGTGCACTGCAGAATGGAATTGAAGGAAAGAGAAAGAGAAAGAAAGAGTATGTGTCTTTGTGTATGTATGTGATCCTGCATATGTGTGTGTGTGTGTTTATGCGTATACTGTGTTTGCATATGCATGTATGTGTAAGTGTGTGTGTTAGTGGATGTGAGTACCATGTGAGTGTGTGTGTGAGCATGTGTGTATGTGTGTAAATGTATACTGTTTGGAGGTGCGTAAATCTGTGAGTGAATGTATAATATACCTAAGTGTGTGTGTGTGTGTGTGTGTGTGTGACACTGTGAGCGTGTGTGTGTGTGTGTGTGTGTGAGACACTGTGAGCGTGTGTGTGTGTGTGTGTGTGAGTGTGTGAGCGTGTGTGTGTGTGTGTGTGTGGGTGTGTGTGTGTGGGTGAGTGAGTGTGTGTGTGTGTGTGTGAGTGTGTGAGTGTGTGGGTGTGTGTTGTGTGTGACAATGTGAGCGTTGTGTGTGTGGTGTGTGTGTGTGAGACACTGTGAGCGGTGTGTGGTGTGTGTGTGTGTGAGACACTGTGAGCGTGTGTGTGTGTGTGTGTGAGGTGTGTGTGTGGGACACTGGGAGCGGTGTGTGTGTGTGTGTGTGTGTGGACACTGTGAGCGCTGTGTGTGTGGGTGTGTGTGTGAGACACTGTGAGCGGGTGTGTGTGTGTTGTGTGTGAGACACTGTGAGTGTGTGTGTGTGTGGGTGTGTGTGTGAGACACTGTGAGCGTGAGTGTGTGTGGTGTGTGTGAGACACTGTGTGAGCGTGTGTGTGTGTGTGTGTGAGACACTGTGTGTGTGTGTGTGTGTGTGTGTGTGTGTGACACTGTGAGCGTGTGTGTGTGTGTGTGTGACACTGTGAGAGTAGGTGTGTGTGTGTGTGTGTGTGACACTGTGAGAGCGTGCGTGTGTGTGTGTGGTGTGTGTGGACACATGTGTGGAGTGTGGTGTGTGTTGTGTGTGTGTGTGACACGGGTGTGTGTGTGAGACACTGTGAGCATGTGTGTGTGTGTGTGTGTGTGACACTGTGAGCGTGTGTGTGTGTGTGTGTGTGTGAGCACTGTGAGCCTGTGTTGTGTGTGGTGTGGTGTGCGTGCATGCGTGTGTGTGTGTGAGGTGTGTGTGTGTGTGTTGTGTTTGTGCTGTTGTGTGTGTGTGTGTGTGAGACACTGTGAGGTGTGTGTGTGTTTGTGAGGGTGGTGTGGGTGGTTTGTGGTGTTGTGGACACGTGGGGGTGTGTGTGTGTGTGTGTGTGTGTGCGTGTGTGTGTTTGTGTTTGTGTGTGTGTGTGTGTGTGTGGGTGTGTGTGTGTGTGTGTGTGTGTGTGTGTGTGTGAGTGTGTGTGTGTGTGTGTATGTGTGTGTGTGTGTGTGTGTGTGTGTGTGTGTGTGTGTGTGTGTGTGTGTGTGTGTGTGTGTGTGTGTGTGTGAGTGTGTGCGCGTGCTTGTTTAAGGGGAAGAATGTCACATTACCTCCTAAGAGCATCTAAACCTCCCCCAATGGCAGTGCCGTCTTTTACCACAACACCTTCTGCACTCCATGGCACTCCAGTAATTCTCTATAATTCACACAGCATGATATTCTGCGTTAGAAACGCACTGCATGGACCTGAAATATACACGTAATATAAACGTAAATATAAACATGCACATGAAATACTCAGGCACACACACACACATTAACAAACACAAACGCACGCACACACACAGTCGCACAAACAGATAATTTCACATGTACAACATATGCACTCACAAACACACATGCAAGCACACTCACATGCAAAGACATACACACTTTCTCACACACATACACACACACATTTGAATTCTTTATGTCCACATTAAAAGGGCATGTGTTTCTTGGACACAGATGTATGTGTTAGCATAGTGATAAGTATTTTTAATAATATTTGCACATACAAAAATAAACATGCAGCGCCCTTTGATGAGAACAGAATCACGCCTTCTCCCTGCAGACTGGCTGCCAATAATAGCTGGGACTGAGCAGTGTTTTAAATAAATTGCTTGGCCCTTTTCTGCGGTTTGTAAGCCTCCCACTCACAAACATTCACTCACACACACACACAAACACACAGACTCTCTCTCTCACTTTCTTTCTCTCTCTCACACACACTCTTTCTCATACATGCTTTTTCTCTCACACACACACTCTCTCTCACTCACACACACGCTTTCTCTCTCACACACACACACACATATACTCTCTCCCTCTCTCTCTCTCTCACACACACACATTGAATCACTCAACCCAAAGGTACACAAGCACGCTATCTTACCTGTCAGTCGTTGCACAGGGCCGGAGGAGGAAGGGAGCTCAGCGTTCTCAGCCAATCATTCTGCCACAGGTGGGCCAGTCCCCAGACCAGTACCACAGCGGTTGTGCTGTGCCCCTTGTACCTCCTCTCCACTGCACCGTTGTGAACGTCCCAGACGACGCTGGCCATCAGAGCCTGCCGAGAAGCCCTGTCACAGGCGACAGTCTGAAAGTGAGATCACACCGCCTCACTAGGTCCTTACTTTAGTCCCTGAAGCACTTTCTCTGTTCCTCTGCCAAACGACGGGCAGCGCTTAGCTGCCCAGAGAGGACCCAGAGTAGAGGGTGGCTTTGCTAATGGAGATGGTTCAGGGCAGGGAGGACTTCTACTCCCAGTGATCTGGTCTGGAGGAAGACGTTGATATGGGGATGTCTTCTAGTAAGAGAAGTGAATTACCTTTACATGGTATAGACATAGACACGCTATCAGTTAGCAGGCTACCATGTGTCATAATAACCTGAAAATATGGCAAGGTCACATATATTTTAATACTGAACCTTCAGTCAACATCAGTTGTGTTTAAATAGTGTATAGCTGCTAGCCTGCACTTTTTAATATTGTTTGATAACTTTTTTGATGCGGGGTGGGTAAGTTGAGATTTGTGTATGTAGTCACCCTCTATGATATAGAGAGGCTATACTTTATTACTAGGGAAACTCTATTGCTGTGGCCCACGCCGCGTTCCGTGGGCCCGCAATACCACCCCAGGCTCACATTTTAAGTTCCCTACTGCTGGTCAAAGCGCAGCAGAACAACTGCTTACAGTGTGAAAACGCTCGCCGCTGACTAGGGATTGTGGTTTCAATGCGCTACCTTGTGGAATAAAAAGGTACACCGCTGTTGTACTACTTGGAACCGAGGAGGAACTCCGCTGTTCGGTACTTGTAACACATTGCGGCTGTTTTTACGGATGTTTTCTTTCCAAAACACCGAACCACTGCCAAATGCATTTAAGAAGTGAAATCTGATCTATTGATTGCTCCTGAGTAATAATTCTGCACTCGGCATTGCTGGTGAAGGAATACAGAATTAAAGTATAGCAATTTTAGAAAACTTGGATTTTTGATTGCATAAACTGGGCACAGATCTGTAAACTCCGATTGGTATTGGTTATCGTTTTCAGCACATGAGCATTCTGAAAGTGAAATGTGTGACTTTTACTTATATTGAGCCCTCGACATTTATTTTGACAAGAGCACCATACATGCACGGCATTGCCAATTTTAAAACAGAACATGGCGGATGAGTTGCAAGTTGCAACGTCCATAGTGTCCCGAGTCCACCCCAGAAGACTACACAACTGTGTTCCGCCTTGTTCGGACATTTTGTCTTAAACTCTTCCGGCGTCGATGCACAACCCACACTTGTTTGAGCCAAAATGGCATCATTTCAACTAAACTTTATTTAAATATTTGCATCATATGACCAGATGATCACGTGAATTTTAAATGGTCGGTCACATGACAAACTTGCTCGACTTGTACCCCGAGTTTAGCCTATTTGTAGTTTGTTACATCGTCTTCCAAAGATGTTGGCCTCATATCGCTGAGTAACCTTTGAGCACATTCTTGTGGACGCAGTTTTAATTTATATATCCCGTAGGCTAGGTGCCTAGAGTCAGAGGATTCACTACCGCAGGGGCAAGATGAGTGCGACAGAACGGATCGGCGACTTGGCTACCAGCGTTGGTTCGATGGGACGAAATGGAGTTTTGGTCTTGCTCTCCCTCTTTGCAATTCCGTATTTGTGTGCTGCCTACGGACAGGTAGTTGCAGAGTAATTTTCAAAGTCTACAGCAATGATAGATTGTACAGTTTTTGCCCCTTTGCTTTTTGTCTTGAAGTCATCATGGCTTTGTATGAAGTCATCTATGATTGTTGAACAAGATATTCGCTGCTACTGACCACTTTGATCAGTGTCAGGTTCCTAACCGGTACTCATGTCGTCTGTCTTCTTTTCTGTCCGAGAATTTCCTCGAACTGTTTTAACAACAACAACAACAATAATAATATTAAACGACATCTCCAAAGTTCTATCGTTAACGTTTTAGCTATAGCATCTTGGCATTTTACTTTGCATGTGTCGAATCTTAAAGTTTTTTAAATACCTTTTTTTTAATATTTTAAAATCGTTTTGTATTCAGCTGCAAATGCTTGAGTTTATTTATCGCAGCTTGCTGTCTGCGTACTAGTCTATCAATGATTTTGTGCAGTTTGAATTTTGATAGCACAGGGCATTTACAGGTCTGTATTTTTTAACAGAATTTACTGCGTTGAAAACGTCTCAAGTGGTTGTTATACAGCCAACTTAATTATTAATTTTGACATTTTTCTCTGTCACTTCGAATCTTATTAATGCTTGCTTTTTTGGACGTGAAATTGACAGTCATTCTTTTCCCGAAGATGAAAAACAGTATTGTAAAACGATATTGTAAGCTTTATTGTATCACGAGGAGGTAACATTATTGTAGCGTGACTGATGTAATGTAACTGCCAGGTGTGTCGCCAGTCAAACGCTGAAACCAGGATCCTCACAGATCTTTGGCGAGAGAGGACTCGTGTGAATACAGAGGATGGCGAAGATGTGGGCTGTTGGTGGGACAGAGATTTCCCGTTTTTAAATATTCTTATTTGCCAAGATAAGGAACTGGTTTTGAGCGGGCACAAGACAGGAATTAAGTATCGCAAATAGGGGAACACATTTTTGTCCAGTTGTGTGCAAGTTCTGATTCAAGAGAACAAACTTTTTGCGGTGAACTAGCACAATCCATACACTACAACTTAACCGGAATTGTTTATATAAATATGGAGAGGCGCAACAGCGCTGGAAGTTGCACTCAAGGTCCGTGCAGAATGGCAAGGTTCTTTTTTGATTGGCCGCTGGGATGACCATCCAGGAGAGAAGTTAGTTGCTATATTAACAGGACTCAGGTTGGAGATATTCTGTTCAAGGTTCCTCACTTTTTGCATTCTGATTGCTGTGCTCTTTTGTCTCTGGTGTGCACATGGACCAAAACTGCACAAGCATTGAGCATGCCAGAGGCCATAAAGTTCTCTTTCACTGTAAATCTATACTTCAAGCGAAAGTATGAGTTTTGTGGCCATAAAACTCAATTTTCTGACCTCCTCTGCAAATAGTTTCACATGTACCGTGACATGTTATAGCATTTATGACAGGTGGGAAAAACAGAAACGCTGTTTGTGAAGTTACTGAGCAGATGAGGGGGATTCATGTTCCTGAAAGTTTAATAAAGTCCTGTGTGACCTCTCTGTTTCTATTTTGTGAGAATTTCTAAAAGTTAAATGAGGACATAAGCTTAGCTCAAATGGGACCTGGAATTTGACTCATAATTAAACAGAAATAATATTTTTTTTTCCCCTCAATATACTGAATTCAGTTCAGCTTCTTCCTGTCTCGGTTTCTGACAGAGTTTTGGCTGGCAGGGGTTTTCCATCTGCCACATCGTTGCATGTGACATTTTACCACCATTTCCCATGAGCCATTGCAGGTTATTATATTGGCTAATCTGTTGTCATATTTATATATAATATAAGCAGTGTAGTTTATGCAGCTTTTGTTTACAAAGGGTGAAGTACCTGAATTTAGAGCAGCACATATATTCATGTTAAGTTTGTGCTGCTACCTGTATTGTTTTCCCCTACCAAGATGTCAAAGTCGAAGGGGGAAGAGGACAGTCTGTTGGTGGAATAAGAATTTGTTTTTCCCCTTTTGCTTTCCTCTTTTTAGTATCTTTTGTTTTGTAAAGGTTTAAATGATACAAGGAGATGCACACATTTACACACACACCCATACAGCATTAACGAGGTACAGCTGGGCAGGTTAACTTATAAGGGAAAAGAATGTTGCACATTTTTGTTCTCATTTTTATGTTCTTTTTGCTCCAGTATAAATGTATTTACAGGGAGAAACTGTATGTTATGGCTCAAGGAGTCTGTTTGTCAGTTTGTTGTCCATTGCCTTGTGAAAGCAAAGGCAAATAGCATGATGAATGAATAAAAAAAAAAAAATAAAAAAAAAACACACTGGGATATTATTCTGCATTTCATAATCTTGTTGTGATCAGTTTTATCTTTCACCATTAGGGGGCGCCCATATGATATAACCCTTCAGTGGCAGATACAGTACTTGCCATTAGACATGTGAAATATTTTGGCAACTTTTTCTGTCTCACTCACTCACTCTCTCTTTCTGTCATCTTCCCTCTCTCATATTTCCTTCTCTTGGTGTCTTCCTTTCTCTCCTTGGCTCTCTCCTCTCTGTGTGTCCCCCTCTGTCCTCTGTATTTCATTCTTTCGCTGTCCCCACCCCAGATCGAGCCGCTGGTGTACGATGAGCAGCTGCTCTGGGTAGGAGGCGGGGCTGGGCAGGTGAACACCTATCGGATCCCTCTCCTCAGCTTCACCCCGAAGGGCAGCCTGCTGGCCTTCTCCGAGGCGCGGAAGAAGTCGTCCAGTGACATCGGCGCCAAGTTCATTGCCCTGCGCCGCTCCACCGACCGCGGTGAGCCCCGCTGACGCTTACAGCGAGCATAAACACACACAAACACAGAAATGTAGACATACAGATACACACACACATAAAGCATAAACACATGCATACACAGGAATGTACTCATATAGACAAACACATTTGCAGTATAAACACACTTGCTTACAGAGAACATAAACACAGGTATACACAGGAATGTACACACATACAGTATACACATGAACATACATACACACAGATCTGTGTATGTACAAGTATATAATGTCTGTTTGGGCAACGTCCGACCACATATACGTCCGAGGTCCCACAAGGTTCAGAAATCCCAACCAGAGAACAGGACATAGCGGACGTAACCTATTTAACCCATATATTACATTGCCAGATACATTAGCTGAAATACAGGACTGTATGGGTACAGTATCATGGACATTTAGCCAATACAGGTACACTGCAGTATCCCAGATAGCTTTGGTTGTATGTTGTTTGCAGAACGTCCAAATCACATAGCATCCTATTTCACAGAATGTATCATAGGCGTTAAGCGATGCATACCTGTATATATGTGCATATTTACACATGTTCACTCACTGTCTCTTCTACCCCAACCCCCCCCGCCCGCCCTGCAGGAGCCACCTGGTCCCCCACCTCGTTCATCGTGGATGACGGGTCCCTGGCGGACGGACTGAACCTGGGCTCGGTGGTGGTGGATGAGGAGGTGGGCTCCGTCATCCTGCTGTACTCTCTGTGCTTCCATCGGTACCAGTGTAGCCCGTCCAGCACCATGATGGTGCAGAGCCTGGACGACGGCCTCACCTGGTCTCGCCCCCGAAATCTGTCTGTGGAGCTGGGTGTCAAGAGCTTTGCCCCGGGGCCCGGCTTCGGCATCCAGGTACGCGTGTGTGTGTGTGTGTGTGTGTGTGTCGTAATGAAAGGGGAAAAGACTAGCTTCCGTTTTGGCTGAAATATCCCTGTCCATGTAAGTCCATCTATCACAAACTGTCTAGTAAAAAGCTAAATATAAACTAAACCCCCCCCCAGAAACGGTACCCCCCTGCGGTGGGCCGGCTGATCGTATGTGGGCACGGGTCCCAGGGGGGCGACGGGATCTTCTGCGTCCTGAGTGATGACCACGGCGCCAACTGGCGGTACGGCGCCATGCTGAAGAGCATTCCGTACAACCAGAAAAAACAGGACTTGGACTTCAACCCCGACGAGTGCCAGGTGAGGGAGGGGGAGAGGGGGAGAGGAGGGGAGAGGGAGGGGGAGAGGGAGGGGAGAGGGAGTGAGAGAGGGAGGGAGAGAGAGGAGGGAGAGAGATGAGGGAGAGAGAGAGAGAGAGGGAGAGAGAGAGAGGGAGAGAGAGAGAGAGAGAGGGAGGGAGAGGGGGAGAGAGGGGGAGGGGGAGGGAGAGAGAGAAACTTGCATCATGTTATCCCTTAGATACTCATATTGTTTTGTAATCAGGGCTTCCATTAGCCAAGAATGTTCAGGATTTTACTTCTTTTTTTTTTTTTCCAGCCCCGTTCAGGACGTTGACGGATTATGGTTTACTCTATTTACTAATTTACTCTATTTACTAAAAAATTCCCTCCCTTTCCCCATGTATTCCTTGGGGCAGCCTGTAGTCTAGTGGCTAAGGTGCATGACTGGGAGCCCTGAGGTTGATGGTTCAAGCCTCTAGAACAAGAACTTCATTGCTGTCGGGCCCTTGAGCCTCGGTTAGTTCATTAACTGTAAGTTGTTTTGGATAAAAGCGTTAGCTACATGACTGTAATGGACCTGTAGTCTGTAGAGATGGGAGGGAAGGATGGAGGGAAAGAGGAAAGAAGAGAATGCAGAATAGGTGTGGTGTGTAGTTATTGTTCTTCCTCATGGAAAATCCCCTCCCTTCTCTGCCCTGCAGCCGGTGGAGATGGAGGACGGCAGCATCGTGATCAATGCCCGAAACCAGAACAACTACCACTGCCGCTGCAGGGTGGTGGTGCGCAGCACGGACGGGGGCGAGTCACTCCCCGTGGAGAACCTGGGCTTCGACACCACCCTGGTGGACCCCGTGGTTGCTGCCGGAGCCCTGCAGAAAGAGGGGGTGCTGTACTTCACCAACCCCGCCAGCACTGAGCACCGTGAGAGAGAGGGAGAGGGAAGGGGAGTGGGGGAGGGAGGGAGGGAGAGAGAGAAGGGCAGGCTCTGTGCTTCACCAACCAAGCAAACAACCAGCAAGCACAGTGAGAAAGATTTACAAAGGGAAGGAGGGAGCGGAAGAGAGAGTTCATTAACAGTTAATTGATGTACCTCAGTTCACTGACATCATAAGGGGGAAGGGTTGATTTCCAGTGGGAGGGGCTAGGGATCAGAGGGAGGGGTCTGTTTAAGAGTGTGGCTACTGCATGCTATCAACCACACTAACATGTCTCTCTTTCACTCTCTCCATCTCTTTCACTCTCTCCCCATCTTTCGCTCTCTCCCTCTCTCTCTCCCTCTCAGGGATTAACCTGACCCTGCGATGGTCTCTGACAAACGGTTCGTCCTGGGAGAAGGATGCGGTGCAGATATGGGCGGGGCCCAGCGGCTACTCCGCCATGACGTCACTTGTAGGCGGGGCCACGGACGACAGGAAGTACATATATGTCATCTACGAGAAAGGGCACAAGACACCTTACGAGACCATCTCCTTCGCCAAGATACACCTGTATGGGGGCAGGTAGAGTCGCAGTGTGGGAGCGGCGCGGAGTGAAGGAGGGTGGCACAGGTGACCACATGAGGAAATGAAGAATGAAGAAAAAAAAAATGCTCCAAAATTAAATAAGGAAAATTTCACTCAGGTCTGTGGTTTGGGTTTGATGATTCAACCTGCAAGTCTTCATTACAAGTTGCAACTGTCCTCTGTTTAACGCCCCCCCCCCTCCACCATCTTTCGTTGGGTGGAATTTTGAGCCTTAGAATTAAAAATGTATACATTTATTTGCCACAAATTTAAAACAAATCATGTGCTTAAATTAATACTTGAAACAGAAAAAAAATGACATGACCAGCCAACAGAATCACTTCATTGGAAGAAACATTTTTCCAACAAGAATCAGTAGGGGGCGCTCTCGCTCAGGACCATCTATTCCCACCAGAAAAGGGCGTTGTGCGATACTTTGTTGGAGCCCAGCAAAAAAAAAAAAAAAAACCCATTAAATTAATCAAACTTTTGATTTAAGACCAAGATCAGTTGAAACAGGTGTTTTTGTCTGCTGGGATTGAACAGAAACACTTCACCCACACAGAACCCCTTATCTACTTTAATTGAGCATGTGCACCTGCTTGGCTGGACCTGAGCCACTAGCCGTGATCGCTGCATTTAAGTGGCATGCCAAATGACTCTCACTTCCTGTTTGGTAGCGAAAACCTCAGGTCACATGACTACCTGATCCATCGCTCTTTCTCTCAGTCTGTCAGGGAGCTGTTTTGTTTGCCACAAAACAAAAGGGGAAAGAAAGGCTGTTTTTTTTTTCCTCCTCGTTGCTCTTTCGCTTTGACATTATTTTCCCTGTATTGAATGAAGTGAATTTATTGTACTGTAAGAGGACTCTTTTTTCCCCCGCCCCCCATGTTTGCGTGTCATGTCATATTTGATCATGTTTATAATTGACCTGCTGATCAAAGAGCCTGGCAGGCATTGTTGTTATGTCCCCAGTGCACATGGCAGTCCAACATTGCTAAAGAATGCAGCCCTTTAGACACTAAACACGTCTGCAGAATACTGATACCTTTCCAATAAACACCAACCTTCCAAAATGTGTGGGCCAAACGGGACCCAAATTTGCACCATCATGTCTATCCCTCGTTTCACCAAAGTTGCATTTTGCACCACTTGTAAGAATGTAAGGCATTGAAGTTTGCTTTGTGAAAAAAAGCAGGCACAAAATGCAAACTGCATGGAATACAAAATTGTTTTATACATACACAACATATATTACAGACTGGATCAATATTTTCTGCTTTAAAATGCAGTTTTGTCCATACACACGAATGTATTTTTATACATTTTCTGCAATGTGCATTAAAATAATGAAATGTTGAAAAAAGGGGAATATGAAGGTATTTTCTTACATATGCAAGATACTTCAAAGACAATAACTAAGGATTTATTTGCATGGATTTAATGTTTCTTTTCCTCTGAAGTCCAATATTGATCGATTTGTGTTGGGGGGAAAAATGCTACTATTCTTTTCTCTGAGAGGACATACCACTTTGATTGATCACCCTTCCTCCCAATTGCCTGTTTGTATCATTTCACAGAGTAAGTTACTGGCTTGCCATGCTCAAACATGTAAAGATTTTGATTATTTGCCAGACTGAAGTACCGCCTCCTTGCCAGACAGCCAATGACAGTGTCTGTGATAGACCTGTCTCTCTGGCGCCCCCTATGGTTCTCCCATCTACATGTTAATGATCCTCTAATTTAATTCTTATTTAATTCTTACTGTACATGTCTCTCACTCCTTTGCTGTATTTTCTGACAGTTATTAGTGATCTGTTTTTTTTTCTTTTTTTACGGGGTTGGAAGTTAAACTCCTTCATAACCCACAAAGGGAAGGGTGTGTGTGTGTGCGTGCGTGCGTGCGTGCGCGCGCACATTGTGAATTTGTTTGTTCTATTGTTGTTGTGCATTGACTGTTTCAGTTGTCAATTTTGCAGATAATTTTTCTTGAAAATATAAACCATCTCCTTAGCAACTGAAACCAAAAGGGGCATCGCTCAGACTTGATCCAGCGTATAAACTGGCAGGGTCCACTGAATTTTCCTGGGTTTGTTTGTCATTCACCTGAGTCTGTTTCCTGAGTTTAGAACTCAATTCCAGGTAATTGGGAATCTTTCCATCCTCTGTAAATGATGTATATACAGAATAAACCATCTTTCTTTAACAAAAGATGAATGTGTGTTTTTGTGTTGCTGAGTGAGACTAAGTGCGACTCCACAGTTCAGCCATTGATGGATGACAAACCGTTTTTTAATTGATCAAGTAACTTTGATTTGAACTGCTGGAGTAATGGCTACTGACCTAATTAAACAATGTATAATAAACAGAAATTATATTAAAAATAATTTTAGCAGTCCTTTCTTGATTATTGACTATTAAGCTTTTGAAGTGCAACTTGTCTGGAAAGACTCAAGGAAGGCAGTATGTTGGACCAACATATTCTGAAAGTTAGGCTTAGCCAGCTGTAGATTTTTAAAAGCACACATAAAGAATTTAAATAAAAAGCTAGAAATTAAAAACCAATTAGGCACCAATAATGAGATTAAGTGTACCACATGCAAAGAAAGTGATGTTAGAGTTGAACCCTGCTGAAATGTTATGCAATTTTTCTTTTGCAACACTGCCATCAAGTGATCAAAATGTGTATTGCGTTTGAAACACCAGTCTGGTTTAGAGACCCCATAGCCCAGGCATAGACACCCCTTTCCTTGGAGAACAGCAAGGTAAAATGGGGTTTGTTTATGCCTTGAAATCAGCAACCAGATCAGATGCAACAAACCAGGAGTGCTTACCATGAAGCTGGCTAACTGGTGAACATGCTGAAGTAGAAATATTTAAGAGGCTGTTTTACCTCACAGGCAGATAATGAACTGTTGTTGTGTGTTCTTAACACATCTAATTGCTTTATTGCTAGTTTCATTAACAGAAAAGTCTATATTTTCTATGATATTTACCAAAGTCAGCTTGTGAGCCAGCTTTGTGGCACATCAGCGGAGGTCATTAAAATGTGCAATCAACCATGCTAGTCAATGATTCAAGAGCTGAGGGACAACAAAAAATGGCAGGTTATAGGATCCTTCTGTTTTGGAAGTGAAGCTGTGGAGTGGAAGAGAACAGCACACCATGTTTACAGGTACATGCCAGTCTGAACTGGTTTGCTCCATCCATATGAAGACACAGTCCTTGGCATGTTTTTATCATCAGACATTCTGTCTTTGGCTGTCCCCCAGACTCACACTGAGCTAGGTATAATAGGCATTAAGCCACTCTGCGCGCTCTGCCTGGGGTGGCCTACAGAACGAGATGAAAACCTCACACCTTGGTCACTCTAGCTGTACTTAAAGCTGCTGCTAATAGGCCGGAAGCAGACTGTATTAGGAAAATTGCAAATGCTCTAGCTGTGAATTGATTTCTTGTTGCAATTTATTGTGTTTTTGCACATGTTGCTTCTCTATGTTCTTATTGTTTGTTGTTACGTTGGATTGTCTGAAACTAAATGTTTTGCCCTTCTTGGCCAAGTCTCTCTTGAGAAAGAGTTTTAATTTTTACCATGGACAAACCCGGTAGAAAAGGGCTACAAAATAGGTTTGACTATTAGATATGCAAGCTTTGGCTTAGTAAATATTAAATGTGATGCTGGACGATAATATTGAATACATATCCTTATACGCATATAGTGTGAAGTGTCTGGCTGTTACTTTTCATAACTCACTCGATTCTGACGTAGAACAAGTAACTAGCGGTCTATACATCCGGTGGACAAGACGGGGTGGTTCCAACCCCAGAAGGCATTACGCAAATAAAACGAAGACGACCTCACAACACCGAAGACAGGGTGTGATTTAAATCCATGCAAATACGAATCAATCCCTTACGTGTTAGCTGATTGGCTGAAAGGCGGATTCGGAACTCATTATGTTAATATTACCCCGCCCCCCGCGCGCCTGCTCTCCACCCCTTCTGCTCTGCCGTCTCCAGTAGCCGTTGACGGCTCTTGTAGTGACGGATCTGCCTCGCTCTGTAATATTTTTTCTTTTTCTTTTTACAAGTATTTTGTTGAGGAAAAAAGAAAAAGGAGCGCCGTTAAGCAGCATTATACACATCCGTCTACAGTAGCCCCCTTACCGATTTTATATTAAAATATATTTTCTTTTTATTCGGGCTTCTTCGATAGCTAGCTAGCTTCAAGCTAGCTGCAGCTAATTGGTATTGGTGGTTTAGCTAGCTAGCTAACAGTTTTATTACTCAGCGATACAACCTCGAGACAAGTCGGGACAAGGCCAGGTCAGTATATCAGTGCTGCTTTTGATGTTTCGAAAATAAATATGTTGCCTACCTTGGCACCTAGCAGGCTGGCTATTATTGTTGGATGGCTAACGTCAGCTCGCTACTTGGCTAACGTGAGACGTCAGATAGGATAGCATAAACGAGCAGGGCAGTGGGAGAGCTGTGATGTACTTTGGAAGAGTTTAAAAGTGAAATTGAATTTCGAATAAAGACAGAAAGAGGGAGAATCGTTTTAGGAAACAGTGTGTCGTAACTACCTCTCGCCCTTCCACTGATGTAGCCATCACCGGCTTGTTGTTGTCTGAGCAGTTGGGCCTAGCCTACTGCCGCCATTTTGTTTTGTTCTTTTCTATATGGCTAATTTAGCTAAGGGTTTACAAATGTCGGAGGTTAATAAATGATGGTTCATTTTATGAATTTTGAGTTTATGAACCGTGTTCAACGTGGATCTGAGTGATAAGTGCTGTTTAATGGATATTATGTGGGGTTGTTGTCCTGTTATGAAACAGTAGCTACACAGATAGCCTCCCAAACTAAACACGGCGGCCACATTTAGATGTGGCTAGCTTTTGCTGGTGAATTGATTCTGCTATTGCTAGCGCGGAGGGTTTTAAACGTAGCCGTCTAATGTGTGAGCTGGCTAACATGAATGAGCCGTGTACCATTTTAGAAAAGTATACCCGCTGGCTAGTCGTCGGTCCAGATTGATAAATTAGTTTTAGCCAGTGTGATGTCGGGTAAAAAGCTGTATCATGCTAACTAACTTTCTGCATAGCTACACCCCCCACATATCGTTGTTGGCTAGCTAAGTTCTTATTGTGGGTGCAGTTATATTAATACAAGCCAACTGAGAGCGAGCTAGCATAAGATAGCAATTGCTAAAGGCCTCCAGCCACATCCAATGCTAACGTTTCTAGCCACTTGTGCTTTGCTACGTAACGTATCCACCGACCTAATTTTCTAATCTCCATGGTTTGTTGTAGCGATTCAGGTAGCTAGCTAGTTATTGCCAACTAGCCAGGCATGTATTTCAACTACGATCTCTGAGTGAGCATTTTAACGTCTGCTAACAGTAGCTAACAAAAGATAACTAGTCAACGTGCAACTGAAGAAGGAAATAGCTGAGATGCTCTTTGTTGTATAAACTGGACACATGTATATATGGCTAGTTTAATGCAATGGCGCTTTGCATATTTGCAAGGTTGTTAGCTAGCTAACAAGGGCTGAACATTCTAGACGTTACTTTAGAATCGGGTCAATACGTATTAATTGTGTTAATTTAGTGTGCCATCCATCCAGGTGAATGGATGGCTTGATTTGTACTTGGTTACAAATTTTTATATTATTGAAGGCATAGATTTTCCTGCATTGTTGGTTGCTTGCCAGCTTCTAGTATTTGCCTTGTATCGGCTAACACTGCCGCTGTGGATTAAATCTAACTAATCTCACGATGTACCATTGTGATTCACGCTTCTTGCTGGCAGTGCATTTGGCTCAAAATGTGGTGTAGTCTTTATTTGGAGATTACTCAATACAAAGAATGACCAGTCATGTTTCAAATAGGTTTTAGACTTCCCAGGGATCATATGTGTAAGTGTGAAATTGTGTGCTGTGAATAGCGTTTGGGTTCTAATGGGTGCTTTAATAATAAGCAATTAACATAGATGGATTTAAGACACTGAGGTTCCGTGAAACTGATATTTCTCCACACTCATTTCTGCTTGTTAATGGCCAATTTTTTTTTGTCTTAATTGGAGCTGTGGGATGCTGTGTGGACTGCTAAAGTTGGAGCCCAGGTGTATTGTAGAATTAGCTGTGGTAGAGTCACAATGGCATTGGTTTGTCTTCGTCAAGGAGGTGGTCGGGTTGCTTCCTTAAGTAGTTTTGCCACTAAAAAAAAGATCATCTGCCCTCATTGATAATGTAATCCTCCGTACCCCTGTGTAAGGTGGCCATTTCAGTACAGGTCATGCACTCATCCAGTACAGAGTAGTATTTGCCGTTAAATTGACAGCTTTCTGTGTTCTGGCAACCATCAGTTTGAGAATGATGGTGAATGAAAACCTTCCCCATCTGAACTCTCATACACTTTTCAAAGGGCAAATACATATAAAACATGAATCATAATGGGTATCAATGGATTTGTTTCACTTTAGATGTGTTTTTCCATGCAGCGTGCTTGTAAAATTTGTGTTGTGGTACAAAAAGTGTAAGGTACCTCCAGAAAAGACTTAAGTACAGACTTACATACAGTAAGTGTACTTGGATGGCATTGGTGTGGGGAGTGAACTTGTTCAGCTTTGAAGTGAAATACATTAGTAAGAGCAGGTTCATTCAGATGATATTGACCTGGAGATGTGTGTCTGTTGTGACTGAAAGCCATAGCCAGTCATTTCTATGTAATTTGGTAGAACTGCGTCCTTTCCAATGAGAGACAGCTTGAGAACAGTGACTGTGGCAGTCAGATACATAAGACATGTCACATTTTCCATTAAGAACAATTACAAGTTTATGTTAAAAGTGAAACCATAGTCAGTTTTCTCATGTATTACATTGGCAAGAAAAAAAAGATTGTCGTTTGGTCAAGAATTTCCCATGGGTTCTTTGTTTTAGTTTGTTGTGTTTGTTTCAGGTTGGTCTTAAAATTTAAAAAAAATATATATATATCTTGTGAAGGTGTTTCAGTGAAGCCGTGCCCATCTTGTGTCTTACCTGGCAGTAGATAAATGGAAGAATCCTTATGATCCTGACAGAAAACAAAAAAGTGCTGGACAGATTAGGCCAGCAGATTTTATTGGTGAGCTGTAAAAGCCTACTTGCCTACTGGTGTTGCCATGGAAGCGCCCTCTCTCAAGGCAGACTCCAAAAGAACATCATTTATTGTTGATCGCCATGGCAACCCCGGTTCTTGCGGTCACCTCTCCCCGTGTTGTGCCGTTTTTAACCTGCGCCAGCGTGGAAGTCGCGTGGCTACAGAAGTACTCTGTCCCAGTCCTTGACTTGTTTCCTGTGGTCTCAGAACTCAGACGGTGAGGAGATCATAAGTCATCTCCAGGACACTCTCTCGCTTTATTCTCTGGGAGCCGCACTTAATGAAGCAGGGAGCGCCACACTGGGGGAATGATGGTCTACACTTTTGTTCAATCCTCTGACAGTGCACCGTGCAAGTGCACTGGTGTATTTCACCAGGTTCCTCCAGGTTAAACTCTGTAAATGGCTCGTTTTCGCCCCTGCCTTAATTGGTTAGGAAATAGTGGTCATTTCCTGTGATTGGACCCGGTTTATTTGGGAGGTGTACAAGCCTAGCACGGAAGGATTGGCTTCCTGTAGTGCTCAATCTCTCCTGGGACAGAACAGTCCATTAACGCAGGGGTGGGGAGGGAATTCAGGAGTGGACACATCATAACTCAGTCACTGTAGTCTGATACCACCTATTCAGGTCTTGAGCCTGTCGAATGCTGCATTTCGGATATGCTTGTAATAATGAATTATTAACTGCTTCCTGTTGGATTAGTTGTTTTGGTTGTTAGCCGTTGAAGGTGTTGAACCTGCTCCGCAGCTGTATTTTCTCAATGCTTTGTACTCTGTGGCTGCAGGTTCGAGTCTAGGCTGTGTAAATTTGCCTCTTTTTTTTTTTCCACCCAGGCAGATTTTCCATCGACAGGAAGCTACTTGATTAATTTCTCCTGACAGATGTGCTCACGGATTGTGGAAGTTGGGCGCAAGGAGAAATGAGTCTCTTCTGACACTGTGCTAGCTTCCCCAATTGGTGCAGTCTCACCTGCAGGCTGTGAAATAGTCACTTGCTATTGGGCAGATGCACTGATGGACTGCACAAATTTCAGTGGTCATAACTGAGGCGGAAAAATATGCACAAAATTGAGGTGGTGATACTGTAAACAGAGATCTGATTGCAACAGATTTTTGCAGTTGAATAATCTGGTAATGCTGACTTTTGGACTATAACGTCTGAGCTAGAGGTAGCGGACTTGGGTATGCCAGAACACAGCCCATAAAAAGCTGAACGTTAAGCAATAAAGCCGAATACCAGCGACCTCCAGAGACATTCAGGGTCTGAAAAATGAAAGGCGAGGAGCAGCCACACCCTTGCACACAGTAGAACTTGACAAATTTCACAGCTTTGCACGATCTTAAAATATAAAACTTCTTGCAGAGACGGCTCCATGCAGAGAAATCCCACAATCCTCCTCTGCTGTGATGTCACTAGTTAGATGCCTCAGCTCTTTTGATGTATGGAAGGACTCCTCTCAGAGCTGCAGTTTAATTGACATTATAGATTACCAACAGAAGAATTTATTTATTTATTTTTTTAAACATTTGTCCTGGCCAAATATTCCATGTCGTTTTCCCTAAAACATATATTTGTGTATGCACCAGTCAAACTATTGATAGGCCAGATGTTCGTTCAGCTTGACTCCCGTTTTAGCACAGGCAGTGTCCATTGTTTCACTGCATAGGCTGTTTCATAGTAAACTCTGTATTCCTCAAGCTTGGCTGTGTTTTGGGTCAATTTGGGGCCAGATTTAATTCTGGTGTTTTCTAAGGCAGAGGTGCGCAACTTCATTCCTGGTGGGCGGTCTTAATGCCGGTTTTTTTGTGTTTAAGCATTTGTCTATGGAGATTTTACTCTCATATGGCTAAAGAATGCCCACTTGTTGTCTGAGTCTAGCTGCTGATTCTGAAAGGAAATCACAAACCCTCTAGACACTGCAGCCCTCCAGGAATGGAGTTAAACTAGCAGACACTGTGGCCCTCCAGGAATGGAGTTAAACCTGCAGACACTGTGGCCCTCCAGGAATGGAGTTAAACCTGCAGACACTGTGGCCCTCCAGGACTGGAGTTAAACCTGCAGACACTGTGGCCCTCCAGGACTGGAGTTAAACCTGCAGACACTGTGGCCCTCCAGGAATGGAGTTAAACCTGCAGACACTGTGGCCCTCCAGGACTGGAGTTAAACCTGCAGACACTGGCTTTCTGTTGTTGGGGTTTCCACCCCTGTTCTTAGCAGCATTTGGATGTACCTGTCAGTCTTTTTGAGAAACCCGATTGTAGGCCACCTGGTTGTCTAGCAGAGATGGTTAGTCTTTCAAAAATGATACTGGCACCTGGGCCGATACCATCGGTAAAATAAAGAGCACGTGATGACATTACAATATAGTTGTAACTGCAGAGGAATTGGGGTGAAACTCTCTGGTCGTTGTAATGGTTGTTATGGGAACATGTACCATAGTGGTACTGGGTTATGGTACCCATTGCTGCTGTCATGTCTAAAATGGGAGAAGTTTAGGTCAGCTCTTGGTGAAAAATCCTTTATTCCATCTCTTATTATGTTTGCAATATAAAGTGCTGAAGGGGTCTACATTTGTGCGTTCCTTTTCTTTTACAAAGGATGTTGGGTGTTTAAACATCGTCATTGTGTATGTATGCAAGTTTGTGTGTGTCTGCATAGACACTTATGTATATGCATATTTATGTCTGGTTTATATATGTGCTTGAGGGTGTAGTTTTCTTTTTATGTGTTGCACTCAGAATCAGCAGTAGTTTTATCTTTTTGTTTGTTCTGTTATTGTTTATTGATGGCAGCGAAGGCGGTTTAGTAACGGTTCTCCCCCCTTTTGCCCCCCACAGTCTCAGGGTTCACCATACTCAATGAGCGGACAGCGCGATGTCCGAGCGCTCTGGCCAAACTGCAAAGGGGAAGGACGGCAAAACCAAGTATGCGTCTCTCAACCTGTTTGACACCTACAAAGGAAAGAGCTTGGAAGCGCAGAAGCCTGTTGGTAAGGTTATTTTTATTTATTTATTTTTTATTTTTTTGTTTTTCCTCCCCTTCCTCTCCCCTTTCTGTACCTCCTCCTCAGAATGTGTTCCGTTTCTCCGCCCACCTCCCCCCCGGCTCATGTTTCCTCGCGGTGGCCTTAAATCCCAGGGTTAACTTGAGCAAACACTGTCGAGTGTTGAGCCAGGAGGGCATACGTTATCCATGCTTTGCTTTTATTAGCAGTGTATAGGTTGTTGACCCTCCCTCTGGGGTTTTTTTTTTTTTTTTTGGGTGGGGCTTGTGCAGACAGTGTGGTTAACTTCTCTTCTCTCTCCCTTTTCCCTCTGCTCTCCCTCCCTCCCTCTCTCTACCCTGATCTTCCTCTTCCTTTCCCTCCCTTCCTCTCGTTCTCATTCTTCCCCCCATGTCCTTCCTGTCCCCCTCTGCCTTCCTCTCCCAATTTCACTTACTTATTCCCTCTATTCATCTCTCAACCCTCCCAAACTCTTTCCTCTCTCCTCCGTTGTTCTCCCTATCCAAATAAAACTTTCTGTCTCCTGCTCCTTCTTTCCCTCCCTCTCCCAATCTCCCTTGATCTGTCCATCCTTCCCTTGCTTGCACTTCCTCTCCCATTCCTCCTCCTCCTCATCTTCTCTCCTCTCTCCTCTCTCTCTCTCCTCTGATTGGTCAGTTCCCCCCCGTCATGGCCTGCAGTCTCTTGGTAAAGTTGCCTCCGCGCGGCGTATGCCCCCCCCAGCCAACCTGCCCAGTCTGAAGGCGGAGAACAAAGGCAACGACCCCAACGTCTCGCTCGTTCCCAAAGACGGCACAGGATGGGCAAGCAAGCAGGAACCTGCCGACCCAAAGAGTGTGTGTGTGTGTGTGTGTGTGTGTGTGTGTGTGTGTGTGTGTGTGTGTGTGTGTGTGTGTGTGTGCTCTCATGTAATGCGCTGTGTGTGTGTGTGCACGTGCTCTCATGTAATGTGCTGTGGTGTGTGTGGTGTGTGTGTGTGTACGCGCTCGTGTGTGCTTTGTCTGTTTTGTGCACGCTCGTGTGTGAGCTGTGTGCATGTGTGCGCGTGCGCTCATGTGTGAGTTGTGTGTGTGTGCGTGCTCATGTGTGCACACTCGTGTATGTGCTGTGTGTGCATGTGCGCTGTGTGTTCGCTGTGTGTGTGTGAGACTGTGTCTTGGTGATAAAATGCAACACGAAAAGCGTTGGACTATTTCATGCATCTCATCTGTCCATAATTGTTGGAGCTTTTCTCTGTTCTGAATCCCACTGTATGTATCTTACTATGGGGATGCTGACTGTAGCTGATTGGTTGAAGCAGGATAGCTATTCAGTGGAATTTGGTAGCTCCGCCTACCTTTAAGGCAGGGTTTGTGAAGCCCCACCCCCTTGGCCTGCCCAGCGCTGACCTGCTTTTCTCTCCCCTGCAGTACCGATGTATTGTCAACTCCGCAGCCGGAGTCGCAGCAACCTGCGGCTTCGCAGACGCCTGCGTCGACCCGGCCGAGAACCCCGCCAGCAACAGAGGTATGGACTGCACACCGAGTGTGCCAAATTTTCACCGCCTCCCCCCCCAAACCCACCTCATACACACGCAAACACACACTTGGAGTGGCACTGTACCTCCAAACGACACAATACACCTCAACACCTTTCTGCTCCTCAAACTGGCCATCTATGGCATGTAGTTAACCGTGTGGGGTTTTTTTTGTATATCTCTTGTGTATTTGTGTTTATGGGGGTGCATGTCTGTGTGTTAATCGGTTTGTGTGCATATTAATCTGTGTGTGTGTATTAATCTGTGTTTGTGTGTTGCAGGCCCCGGGTTCAGCGCTAGCCGCAGGGGGAAGGTCTTGGGCTCCGGCCAATGTTACACATGGAGCACAAGGAGATGGTGAGTTTTTCTGCGCCTCTCTCTTTCTCTCTCTTTTCCTCCTGCCTCACCTATTGCCTTCTCTTTCTTATTGCTTCTCTGGTGTGTCTTTCTGTCTCGTGTTTTGTTTAAATTGTTTTCTATCTGCCAGGGCCTAGCCCTTACAGTATTTCCCCAGCGTTCCAGTTCTGACAGCATTCTCCTTTCTCTTTCTCTCCTGCTGACAATTCCCTTTTCTGTCTTACAACTACCTCTCTCCCCCATTTCTTCATCCTGCTCCCTTGCCCTTCTCTCTTTCTTTCCCCCTCTTTCTCCTGCATCCTCTCCCTCCCCTCTCTCTCGCCCCTCTATCTCCCTTCCTCTCTCAGGTGGAAAGGGATCAAGCCGACCGTCGCCATTCTCTCGCGAGGAATTTCCCACCCTGCAGGCGGCGGGCGACCAGGACAGAGCTGGCAGAGACCAGGGCACTGCAGATCAGTGGTATGGGCCCGGACCAAGCCTCCGCCCCCAGAGTGAGTAACACACACCCCCCACAGGCCCTGGGAGGGAGGTATGGGGGGGACAATTATTAAGGAGTTATAAGATTAATAGAATTAAGGAGAGGAGGAAAGAGGTGTGTGTGTGTGTGTGTGTGTGTGTGTGATGTTTTTAAAGGATCATGTGTTTTTCTGTCAATTGTCTGCTGGGGCCAAGGCCTGACAGTGTTTGTCCAGAACTTCTAGTCTGACCGCATCTCTTTCTTCTCTCTCTCTCTTTCCATCTTCTTCTGTCCTCCTTTTCCCTGCTGTCTCTCTTCCATAATCCCCTTTCTTGGTCCTCCCTGTCCGTCAAACTCGACCATCTCTTCATCTACTGTCTCAATTGTCTCGCACCTCTTTTTCCACCTTCACTCTCCCCCCCCCCCCCCCCTTTGCAGATGTGACGAGCTGGCGGGACGGGGGAGGGCGGGCCCTGACGATGGCCCTGCCCGGGGAGGGGGCAGTGGAGGGCGTGGTGGCGTCAGGCATGGAGGGGGTGGCGCCAGGGGGGGTCCAGGCTCCCCCTCCCCTCCAGCAGCAGCAGCAGCAGCAGAACGCCTCCCTCCCTCACGGGCCCCCTAGGAACCCCCCCGCTGGCAGCCCCGCCCTGCCCCTGCCCCAGCCCCCCGTCGCCCCCCAGTTCCAGGGCTACCGGGGCATCATGCCTCCCTTCGTGAGTACCCTATTCTCCTTCTGAAATGCTGTTACGACTGATACCAGCAGTGAGACTAATGGTAAAAATAATTGTCAAGGAATGCTTGTAGTGTTTCCTGATTATTAGGTGTTCCACATTAAAAATGAAATGCTAATTTTTCACTCCCCAAATGTTTCTGAGCTTTAATTGGTGTTTTGGACCTATTGCCGAACATGCTTGTGTGTGTGTGTGCATGTTTTTGTGTGCTATTTTGTAACACTTGCTTGTGTCCCCTTGGCTGTTCCAGATGTACCCTCCATACCTGCCCTTCCCGCCCCCTTACGGCCCCCAGGGGCCCTACAGGTTCCCCCCTCCAGCGGAGGCCCCCAGGTAAGCTCTTAAACCCCTCCCCTCTTTGCCATAGCAGAGTTACTTACTTTAAAGTCTTCATTCTTAAGTGATAGCACTGTGTTAAAGTCATGGGATAGCTGTTTTTGAAGAAACCTTTTACTTCCAGTGGTTGCCCGTTTCATGCCCACCTTAGTTGAATGCACTGTCCTCAAGGTGCCCAAGTGTTAAACCACTCAAGTGTCAGCTAAATGTTTGAATTGTAAACTTGATTGCACAGGAGTCATGCAGCAGTTCTCAGTGATGCTTATCTTCCTCTCGTACCCCCCAAACCACACCTGCACCCCTTCCCTTTCTCCCTTGTTCATTTCTTCCCCCCCAGGTTCTCTCGCTCGCAGGGCGGGGCAGGGCCTGACGGACGGTCGGGCGGCCCCCGTGGAGGAGGCGGGGACGTGGTGAAGCGCCCCTCCATCCTCAAACAGGACGACCTGAAGGAGCTGGATGAGCTGGACCACGACGGGGACGAGGGCTGGGCCGGTGAGAATCACAGATGAAATAATACTGATGATCAATAAGCAAATCTAATTGTAATTCCCTGGTGTAGATGGTTCATTGTGAGGTCCCTTTTGCACGGAGAGTGGAGTGTAAAGGTGCCTGATGTGAGGTGACTCTCTGTTTCTGCAGGTGCGCATGAGGAGATAGACTACTCGGCCAAACTGAAGTTCAGTGACGATGAAGGAGAGGAAGACGGAGAGGAGGAAAAGGAGGGGGCCAAGAACGGCACCCGGTGAGGGGACGGGAGAGGGGATCGTCCGTTCAGATCGTCTGCCTTATTCTGTAACACAAATCATAAGTGTCATAATCTGTCTGTTGGGAAGTGCAAGTCATGCTTCCTGTTTCTAATTTGATCTCTCTTCCCCTCTCTGTCCGTATTCCCCTTATCTCATTCCCTCTCTCCTCACTTTCACCTCATCCTTCCCTCTTTCCCAAATCCTCTCTCACTCATTCTCTCCCTCTACTGCCCTGTCACCCTTTACTCCCCTTCTATGTCTTCCATTTTTTTTCCCTCTCCTACCCTCTCTTGACCCCCCCCCCCCCCCCCCCAGTGAGAGTAGGGACCAGCAGCGTCCCCAAGAGGGCGCCCCTGCCCCTCGATCCCGTGCCGCAGATGTGGGAGGGGAGAGCCGCCACACCCCTCCCTCCTCCTCCACCTCCGAAGAGGCCCCCCCACCCCCCTCCAGCAAGCCAGGCTGGGCCGAGGAGGGGGCGGGGGGCTGGGGTGGCCAGGGACCTCCACCCTATCAGGTCAGTGTTTGGGGGGGGGGGGGGGTCTGCAGCCAAATTAGGGTCTTCGTCTGTGTAGCCCATGTACACTGGAAAGTGTGCATAGTAAAATGTGTTGACTTTAAAAGTGTGTATGTGTACTGTAAGTGAAAGTATTTGTGTGTGTGTGTGTGCACTGTAGAGTGTAACAAACTGTGTGTAAACAGTTTGGATGCACTATGAAATGTAAAGTGAAACATTTGCATGTGATAAAGTGTGTGCAATGTAAAAAAAAAAAAAAAAAAACAGTTGTAAATGTTGTGTGGTGTCCTAAAGTGGCTTTGCTGTAAGTGTTTGTGTGTGTGTAAGTAGTAGTATTTGTTGTTATCGCTGTATTTGCTATGTTATATACTGTATATGTAAAACGTATTTGTTTGAGCCATGTAAAGCTTGTGTGTGTGTGTGTGTGCACTGTATAGTGGTATGTGTGAGTGGGCAGTTGGGTTTCTGGGTGTATTTGGTGTGGTTGAGCTAACCTTGGGTTCCCCCTCCTTCCTTACAGGGTCGCAGAGCTGGGCTGGCGGGCCCTCGGGAGCAGCCGTCCCCCCCTCCGGGACCTCTTCTGGGCCAGGCTCCTTACCCTTACTACAGACAGGTACTGAATACTCACCTTACCACAGGCAAGCACAATGCTGTTATCACAGACAGGTACTGAATTTTCGCCCTACTATCGCCAGGTACTACACTGTACTACACTCTACTCATCTTACTATAGACAAGTTCTATATTAGTAGTGTAGACAGGTACTGCATCCTTACCATACACTAGCACTGGACCCTTAATGCAGACAGGTAGTGTACTAGTGTCATATGACAGGCAGGCACTGCACTGCTAAAGACCATACAGAATGTAAAACTATGTGGAAGGTCAGTGCAGAAGCATCAGTCTCTGTAATCTCATATAGAGGTTAACTGATCACTAATCACTGAGGATGTCACCAGCTTGCACTCATGCCCTCTCTCTCCCTCCTGTCCCAAATTGTGCAGGACCGCCCCTCCCCCCAGCTCTCCCCAAGCGGGGTTCCTGGGCCCCCACAGAGGCTCTCTGCCTCCCCCTCCCTCCTCCAGCAGCAGGCCCCGCCCCCAGCTGGCCAGCAGGCCCCGCCCCCTGTCGCTGGGGTGACCCCACCCCCTCCCTCGCAGCAGGGCGAGGACGAGGATGAGACGTGGAGGCAGCGGAGGAAGCAGTCATCCTCCGAGATTTCGGCGGCCGTGGAGCGTGCCCGGCGCCGGCGTGAGGAAGAGGAACGGCGCATGGAGGAAGAGAGGCGGGCGGCCTGCGCGGAGAAGCTGAAGCGGCTGGACGAGAAGCAGCAGCAGCAGCAGCAAGCTGCCACTGGAGCTGGCGGAGGAGCCAAACCTGCAGATGGAGGCGGAGCCACCGGCCCCAGCCCCTCCCCCAGCCCGGCCCTCTCCACCTCGGCCTCCTCCCCTGCTACCAGCCAGCCCGCATCGCCCTGTGTGGACTCTGAGGAGCCCCCGCCCGGGCCTCTGCACCCCCCGGGGCCCAGTGCAGTGGGCGGAGGTGGCGGCCCCGGTGCCGTAAACCGCCAGAGAGCGGGCAGCAACAGCAGCTACGACTCCAACACAGGTAAGGTTCAGGCCAGAGACACCCAGGTGTAGCAGCAGGTGAACTGTGCTGGCAAGGGCCCCAGTTGCCTGAACCAGCTGGTTTAGTGCACCATGGGTTTTGGCAGACAGATGGTTGCATGTCTGTTTATGGAAGCTGGGGTTTTCTTTGCTGTCATAATACTTCACACGATGACCTCTGATCCCCCCGCCCCCACCCCAGACGCGCAGCAGTGCCCAGTTGCCATGGCGCCGCAGCCTGTGGACTCTGCCCTGTCTGGAGAAGTGAAGGAGGAACCAGTTTGGACGGGAGGGGCTCCACCAGACCAGGTGGGGAAGGCTGAGAATTTGGGAGGAGGAGGTGGGCGT
This sequence comes from Albula glossodonta, assembly GCA_019788955.1. Lineage (NCBI taxonomy): Eukaryota > Metazoa > Chordata > Actinopteri > Albuliformes > Albulidae > Albula > Albula glossodonta. Next base: position 653,438 of record JAFBMS010000113.1, on the reverse strand, counting down.
CCCTCCTGTGGGAGTAGCCAGGGATACTCCAAGTACCAGAAGTCCCTGCCGCCTCGCTTCCAGAGGCAACAGCAGGTAAGACCCTCACCTGACTAACTCCTGTCTGTATGTGAGTATGATGCTCATAGTGTGAGTGTGATGGTCCGATAGTGCGAGTGCGATGGTCCGACAGTGCGAGTGCGATGGTCCGACAGTGCAAGTGCGATGGTCCGATAGTGTGTCCACGCTTCCCCACAGGAGCAGCTTCTGAAGCAGCAGCAGCAATGGCAGCAGCAGCAGCACAGCCAGGTGGCCCAAAACTCGCTGGTGCCCCCGCCCCAGGCCCCACAGGGCCCCAGCCCTGCAGCCCCACCCCAGTCAGCCCCCAAACAGCCCCCCATCTACCCGCCCGGCTCACTGGGGCGGCCCACTCCCCTGCCCATGAACTTTGACCCCCGTTGGATGATGATGACCCCGTACATGGACCCGCGCATGATGCAGGGCCGCCCCTCGCACATGGACTACTACCCTCCCAGCATGCACCCCTCCGGTGAGTCGCGCTTCCTGTCAGGATGGCAAGCGTTGTTTTCACAGCACAGATTTTCACAGAGCCGCTTTAGACACATCCCAGGCCTTGGACCCCCTTAGAGAAAAACTTGTGAGCAGGACCTGGCTCAGAGGGGAGCCAGTCAGCTTTTGTTGTGCACTGGGGAGTTGATGAGTTTAACAACAGAGTAGATCCATTATAAATTATTTGGGTTTCTTCAGAAACTGGACAGAGGATAGAGCAGGCAGGATAGCTGAATCAGAGGTCAAGTTATAAGAGACACGTTATAACTTGTTTAGTGGCGTTATGGTGATTATCTCCTGTGTGTCCCCCCTGTCCCAGGACTCATGGGGCGAGAGCGGTCTGATTCTGGAGGCTCGGGATCGGACCCCTTCGACCGGCAGCAGCCTCACCCGGGGCCCCCCCACACTCACCGCGGAACGCCCCCCATGGACCCCAAACTGGCCTGGGGGGAGGGTGTGTTCTCCCAGGGGGCTGGCGAAGGCCGGGGGCTGGGGTCCCCTCTGCGGCAGAAACAGCCCCACGAGGAAGAGGAGGGTCTTAAAGGGCCGAGGTGAGGGAGGAAGAGTGCTCGAAAAATAGGGATGGATAGAATTGAACTGATATTTCACCCAAAATCAACACACACACACACTCTCAAACTTGTACTTGTACTTGTACTCTCAAAACCTTATTGCTTTAACCGGCACGGTATAGTGGTAGTCAGTGTATGCTATGGCTAAGTTGAAAGGGATGGTGAGTGGCAATTTAACATATGTTGATTTGAATTGGAGGAAAGGTGTAAGGTCTGTGCAGATTTAGCCAGATTGATTCATGACTCTTATTCTGACCTGGTCGATTAAAACCTGTATTCTAACCCCCCCCCGTTTCATCCCCCAGGAGTGACACTCCCCCTGTGCGGTTGCGCGATGGGGCCCCTGGATCTCCGTCGGGCCCCTCAAACCAGACCCCCCCTCCACCACCCCACGCCCCCCAGGGAGGAGCCCCCCACCACCAGGGCTTCATCGGGGGGAGGGCCGGATACAGCGGCTTCCCTGACGCCGGACCTCGACAGCAGAGGGGTGGCTTCGGCCCCCAGGACGAGTGCCCGCCCAGAGGAGGGGGTGGTCAGATTTGGGGAGCTCCTCCGCACCCCCACTACGACCGAAATGGGCGCGCAGATCTCTCCCCGATGGATGGGAACCCTGGTGCCCATCTGCACCCCTCCCACGGACATCACCCCCACCAGCAAGGCCACTACCCCATTCACCCCCCGCATAAGGGGTCAGAGAACAGTCGGGAGAGGGGCGGAGAGGGGGCCGGGGGCACAAAAAAAGGCGGCAACCACCCCTCCTCTTCATCACCCCCACTCCACCAGCCTGCAGCTAGCCTCTCTTCCTCCTGCTCCTCCTCTTCCTCATCCTCGTCCTCCGCTAGGGATGATGTTGGGGGAGGGAAGACCTCAGCTGGCCCCCCACAGCACGATGAGGCGGTCACTGTGGCAACGTCTGGGAGGAAGCAGGAGAAATCTGGGGCGCAGGCCCACGGTCACCCCCACCAGCAGCAGTACCCCAAACCCCAGAGCCAGCGAGGGCGGGAGCACAAGACCGAGACGCAGTGGGGGCCGCGACCTGGAAGCAATAGTGCCGGGGTGGGCGGAGGCAGGAAGTCGACCAATGCTGCTGCATCGAGCACTGGCGGCGGCAACAGTAACTCAGGTGGAGGGGAGGAGCCAGCCAATCAGAGTGCGGTGGGGGAGGGAAGACCATCTGGCGGCCAACCACCGATCAGCAAAAGAGCGGGCCCGATCAAGAGGCCTGTGCTGAAGGAGATGAAGAGAGAGGGTGGGGAAGGAGAGGGAGGAGCAGGAGAAAAAGGGGCTGGGCCTGGGCAGGGGAAGGACAAAGAACAAGATGGCCACCAGCCCCCGGCCAAGCAGGACTCTGCCCCCTCTGGTGGTGGCTCCCAGCCGGGATCCGCTAAAGACGAAGTGTCCCAGGCAGCAGCCAAACCAAGGAATGGAGGGAAAGAGCGAACAAGTGGAGGAGGGGGAGGGAAAGGTCCCAAAGAAGCCGACATTGGCACCACTAATCCCCCACCCCAAGGTTACCCTGCCCCCAACTCCAGGCGCGGAGGAGAGCGGGAGCGTTCCTATGATCGTGGGGGGGGCAGCGGCGGTGGCTCCTACCACCACCCCGCCCCCCCTAGGGGCAGCAGAACTGGCCGGGGCAGGGGTGAGTTCTACGGGAGAGGCCGAGGCTACAGGGGCACCTACACAGGAAGCAGCGGGGGCGGAGGAACCACTCGTGGCCGGGCCGGCGGCAGCAGGAGTGGCCGGGACTACCGTTCTTCCGCAGCAACAAGTGCCGGTGGTGGCAGTTACCATGGAAACCAGGATTCCTTCAGCAAAGGCAGTGACACTGGTGGCAGACATGGCCCCGGAGGGGCGTCTCAGCAGCAGCCAAACCCGGGACGCGCGCGGAACCGCAGCGAGACGCGGAGCGAGGGCTCAGAGTACGAGGAGGTGCCGAAGAGGCGGCGGCAGAGGGGCTCAGAGACCGGCAGCGAAAGCGCGGCCAGTGACCCCGCCCACTCTGACAAGGAGGACCGGAAGCAGCCCAAGAATGGCAGCAGTGCGGACAGCCATCCCACCTCTTCCACCAATGCGCCACCTGCTCCCAGGGTCTCCCAGGCCCGTGTCTTCACCCCCAGGGGTGTCCCATCCAGGCGGGGCCGAGGGGGCAGTGGGGCGGGAGGAGGGGTGTTTAGGAGTAGCGGGGGAGGGGGAGTTTCCGGCGGGCACCGATCTGGGTCTGGAGGTACCTCCTCAGCATCACATGGTTGGGCCTCAAAGCCATCGTCCTCTAGCCGCAAACAGCAGCAGGGCCTGTCCTCATCTCAGCCCTCCCTGCCTAAAGATGCAGCCCGTGGAGGAGGGGACTCCAGGAAGGACAAAGTGGCAGATCCAGGACATGCACAAAGTCAGGGAGCGAACCCCAATGTGGCTACCCCGACTTCAGCAGCTTTAGTGCCCGCTAACCCAGCTGCTGGTCCCCAGGGCTCCTCCTCTGAGAACGGAACCTCAGGACCTGCGGCTCTGCCCTCGGCCAACAGCGCTGGTGGTGGGAACTCCCTCCAGAACGTGCCTGCTCTCCCCCTGCCCGCTCCGGACGGGGGACGGGCGTTCACCTCACGCGGGTTTGAGCGTCCACCCAGGCGCCGTCGCCATGGACGCTCTCAGCACCAGCAAGACAAGCCGCCACGTTTCCGCCGGCTGAAGCAGGAGCGTGAGAACGCACGGATCAATGGGCAGCAGCCTCCCCAGGCCCGTCCGGCCTCCCCATCCCAGAATTCCCTGCAGGACACGGAGGGTAACCACGGCCCGCCGGCTAACGCTAACAACAATGCCACCAACAACGGAAGCACTGGTGGTGGTGGTGGTCACTTGGGCAACCAGACCCTGAACAACAGCCATCACCACCACCACCACCACCACCATCACCATAGCAACCACGGTGGCAACCCAGCAGGCGGCGCCAAATCCCCTGATGTCTCCAACCAGAACTCGGACCAGGCCAATGAGGAGTGGGAGACTGCTTCTGAGAGCAGCGACTTCGCTGACTTCCGGGAGAGGGAGGGAGGCGGAGGCGGCAGGAGTGGAGGAGGGGGAGGGCGGCAGTTCTCCTCTCATCACCACCATCACCCAGCAAGAGGTGGAGGAGGAGGTGGGGGAGGAGGAGGCGGAGAGCGGGAGATGACGGCTAAAGAGTCCGCGGCTAACAAGAGGAGCTTCTCCAGCCAGCGGCCCGGAATGGAGCGACAGAACCGCAGAGTGAACACAGGAGGAGGAGGAGGAGGAGCCAGGGGCAACCGGGGGGGTCCTACTGGCGGTGGCGGCTCTGGCGGTGGCCCTGGCAACAGTGGCGGCAGCCGTGGCGAAAGAAGGGCCAACTGGCCTTCACCTAAGAACAGGAAGTGAAATGGAAAAAATGATTTGAAAACATTTCAAAGTAACCCCCTCCCACCTTCCTAGTTTCTGTCCTCGCCCTTAAATTTACATCACATCCTCCCCCACCTTCCCCTTATGTATTAGTACATTATCACATTATTGTACATTCTACTTAAAATGAGGCAGTGTATGTGCTCATTCTGTCTCTCTCTCTCTCTCTGTCCTCTCATCTCATCTCTATTTACGCCTGATTGTAAAATTGCCCCCTCTTGCTCCTGTCTGTTCATCTCTTGGGTTCGTTTTCTACCCTTCTCACCTCTCTCTTTCTCTCACTCTTTTGGATATTAAAAACCCCATCTCCCCTCTCTGCACCCCCAGTCAAGTTTTAAATGCAAGCATCCTTTGGCTGAAACTTAAAAGAAGTTTGCATATACAAGCACAAACTTAAAAAAAAAAAAAAAAAAAAAAATACAGTGCAGATGAAGAAAAAAGAAAACAAAAAAAGAAACCCCTTAGTATGTGTGACATGTGGCAAGATCACATGTTTGAAGTGTTGGTTATAACAGTGTCTTGGTTCAGATGTTTTCCAGAATAGGCCCATGTTCATATTTATGTATCTGTATATTTATACCATAGCTGGGGAGGGGGAAGGGGGACGGGAGTCTTCAAGATGGCAGTTCTACATTATTTTCCTTTTTCGGGTTGGGGGGGAGGGCTGTAAATGGGGACGGGGCGGGTGGGTTGTGTATTTTAAATGAAAAAAATTGTACAATAGAATTTCTTCCTCCTCCTTTGTCTTTTTATTGTTGTTTTTTTTTTTTTTGCCTGAAATTTTCAGTTTGAATTTAAACCTCAGAAAATGTTTGGGGTGTGTAATTTTTCTCTCTTTTTCTCGTTTTGCTGCAAAGCAGGTCATTAAAATATCTTTTTTTGTACAACGCCCTTTCATCTCTCTTTCTGACCTCAAGTCCACCTTTGATTGCTGTGATCACCACCTACAGTTTCTATTCAAATACTACTGCTGACCCTCTCTCGGGCTGATCTGGGTTTGTCCGTGTCTCGCTGCTTGTTTTAGAAGAAAAAAAAAGTGTGGTGAGGTTCAGCTCATTGACCTGCTCAGATTCAGGCTTTCTGTGTTCCCCTCGGGCTTGTTTCAGTTTATTCTGGTAGGATTGTAAAAAAAAATACATGGTGGTTCGATTGTACCAGCAAAAAATAATCTTCTGAAAAGGAAATTTCTCTCGTGTTACAAGGTCTTTTTTTGTTTTTTTGTTTTTTTTTTTACTTTCTCATTGAGTTGTTTGAGACTAAACCTTATCTGAAATAGAAGGGTCACAATTTTTTAATAGACTGAAGGAAAAGAATCTTGCTTCATTTTTTTTTTGTCAAGACCCAATGTTTATATTGAGAAACATTTTCTTTTACGAACATTATTTTTTCGCCTTAAAGACTTCGACTGGTCCACTAGAAACACTCCTGTAGCGGTATATGGCATTTGGTTTTCTGTGAATGTGCATGCGCGTGTGCACATGCGCGTGCTTGCGTGTTTCAGTCTCCGCGTGTGCATGCGTGTGCCCATGATGCCTGCCTGATTTGTCTCTTGTGTAAGCAGAAGTTACTTTGTGCAGCACGTCAGGGCCCAGCCCCATGAAGCAGCCGATAGCAGGCTGCAATTTGAGTATTGTGATGTCCCTATGACAGCTGCTCAGTTGTGTTCTCGAGTATGCTAGCACCCTGTTGTGCTGTTGCCCATCCTATCCCAGCCCAGCCAAAACAGAATGTTGTTTTTCTTCTCTCTCCCCCCTCCTCTTTTTTTTTTTTTTTTTTTTCCCTCCCACCCCCAACATTTCTTGGGACATGCAGATAATGTGATGATGTTGTTAATGAAACTACATGAGAATGTTGGTGTGGGTTTGGCTCTTTGCATGTTAAACAGAAGGGACAAACCAGGAACCTCAGTTTGGAGGAGGTATTTTGAACTGCCGTGGAGTTAAGACGGTTGTACCAAATCGTGAGAGGATGGCGGCAGCATAGTGTCTTAGTTTGAGAAAACTATGCAGAAATATCTCACCTGCTCTTATTTTCCAACAGATTTTGGCCTGTCAAGAGCTTTGTTAAGACAATTAATGGCTTTATGCTTCCTAGAAAAGCACCCCTCCACTCAGACTGTGTTAACGGTATTAGATGTGACAATATGGTACACTGTCACGTTGATAAGTATCAATCTCCTTTTTACACATACACTGTCAGACACTTCAGATGTTATCCAAATGAAACAGGGCAGCATCCAGCTTAAATAGCTCAAACTTTCTTTTATGTGTATTTTTGCTTTCATAACACCCTGTAAGTTGGGGTTTCTCCTTTGTCTACAACAAGCCTACAGTTGGAGAGTGGCAGATACATTTTTTTTGTTTTGTTTTTTCTGTTGTGTGAGCATGTGTTTGAAGCATGCGTGTGTGTTTGTATCCCAGGTGTCATGGATATGTGTTGGGTAGCCTCTTAGCTCTCTGGGGTTGAGGCCACACGTTGTCTTGCTTGTGTGTGTGTGTCAACTTATGATTTTAACAGAAACATGTAAGGATAACGTGGAAATTTCCTTCCCCTCCTGTGTCAGTTCTCTTCTATACATTCTCGAGTGTGTACACATCAACCCAGGTGAACAATTCCATTCAGCTGATAGGGTGTTTGAACAGCAGGGCTTAACTGACCTTTTTATTTGTGTTATTAATATTATTTAAGAAAACTAATGGAGCGGGTATTGCCCCCCCACCCCACACACACACACACGATGCATGAACTGAACAGGAGATCCAGTAGACTTCTGTAAGATGTCAACATTTCTCAGATGTCCCTTCTCCTCCATGACTTAGTTCCACTTGTACATGTTACAGTCGTTCCTCAAGACTGTCAGAAAAGGACCTCAAGTTCTGGCATGCACATGTTGTATTGCGCCCAGGCTTAAAAAGCAAAGGTATATATTCCTCTTTTCAAACACAAACATTGTAATATATTTCCGGCATTACCACGGTACCTGCAGAGGTGTGAGTTATCATAACATTGTTTTTTTTATTTTATTTTTAAGGGAGACTGTAATATACACACACGTATGTATATCGGTATGTATCCAAGTTCGTCTGCCCCAACTTTCATTCCCACACATAAATGTTGCCATTTTTTTAAGTTCAAGGGAGCAATGTACAAGCAGAGAAGTGTCTTATTATAATAAAAATTATACAGAGAAAAAAGTTAAATAAATTTCTTTTGTTTTAAAGGAACTGTTTGACTTGTCTTGATTTGTCACGCAGAATGAAGTTTTATTTTTCGTTGTTTGAACAGGGAGATGACAGCACACTCGCCAACAGGGGGCGATATCGGTCATCTCCATTCTTGGTTATGATAGTGAAGAAATACCCCTTTGCTGGACAGAGGTAGAAAACAATTCACTGGGTTTTAGAATGTCCAAAATGACATGATTTACACTTTGTTTGGCTTGTTTTTAAAAGGTATGGTTTCTCCCCTCTCGATTCAGTATATGATCTTTTCATGGACTACACAAGTAAAAATAAAAAAACTATTGTCTTTGTAATACAATTTTGCAGATTTGTTGCTGCAGTTCAGTCGGTATTTATTGCATTAGCTCTGCTCAGAGGAAGCTGATAAGGAAATCGACTCTCTAACCATACATAACTGTGTCCACAACATGCCTTTTTTTTCTTATTTTGTTGTTAAAGCACTTGATCCTTTGCACAGTCTTTCAGTCTCAGGAGACAAAGAGTTCAACTTTACAGGGTGCTAGTCAAACCTGCATCTTGACCCATGTTACCCATAATTCTGAACATTAATTTCCTTTACCTCTCAACAAATATTCAAACCTCTAAAACCTATCCTTTATCTGGTAGGTCCTAAGCCACTTTATGCTATCACATCTACTTACAGCATATCATGTTTATGCATGTCTGCTTGGTGTGCTAAGCTACTGCATGCACTCTTGTTCTTTTTTTTTGTCGATCTGGAAAAGAGCATCCTTTCAATGCCTGCATGTAAAACTGCCAAAAGATGTGGTATTGCATTACATGATGCTCGGAATGTGAAAAGAATTGCAATGGAAAAAGGAGAACAATCACTCAGGGTCATGTGTTACATACACCTCTCTCTCACACAGAGACATTTATGAGACTTGCACACGAATACGTAAACACACAAAAACTTTATTTACAACACGAATGATTAATAACTAAATTACTATGTACATTACACTATACTAGTGCTTATTAACTTTACCACATTGTTATGACTTACTGAACAACTGGTTTTGTATCGTCAGGGTTTTTGTCATCGCTTTGTATGTGTTCGCAAGGACGAGGAGGGGTGGGTGCAGGTGCTGTAGAGGTGGCGGAAGCTGGTCTTGGTTCCTCGGTGGTGGCAGAGGTGGAATTGGCGGGGGAGGCATGGTTACAGGGTTTTACCTTCGGAAAATACATTGTGGTTTCGGTTTGGCTTTTTTTCCTCTTCATTTCTTTAAATATGGTAATGTATGGAGACAATGCCTGTTCTACTGCTTCTCTAACTTTCAATGCGCGTATCATTGATGGGTCGATGTCATAAAAATGTTCCATACCAGACCTGACCTTACGTAGAGCAGCTGCAATCTCGTCCAACGTAAATGTATCTTCTGTCACTGTTTCTTCTTCGTCGTCGTCTCTTACGGTTTCTGCTTCGGGATCTGTCAGCTCCCTAAAGTCCCGACCTGCTAATTGGTCGACGTTGGTTTCGAGCAGCTCTTCAACGTCCCCTTCATTCATATCGTCAAACCCTTCCTCACTCACCTTCTTTGCTATCTCCACAATGTTTTTCAGAAGCACTAAGTTCACTCGCTCTGGAGCGTATTCTGGAGCCTCCGTCAAACCAGAAAAACCTGGACATTCTGGCCAAACTTTAACGTTGCGTAGGGTAAACCTTTTCTTAAAATTATCAAACCAGCCTTTGCTACCCTGAAATTCCGTAGCTGTAGACCCTTCGCCGCCTTCTTCCTTAAGGGTATTATACAGGGACTTTGCCTTTTCTCTTATTGTGATGGAATCTACAGGAATCCCCTTCTTATAGCAATCCTGCACCCACAAAAACGTAGCAGTTTCTGCACGAGAGAGATACGGATCTCGTGGTTTGTGCAGATACTTCGCAGTTGTCGGTGTAGCTGCAGCAACGGCTGCACGGATCTCCTTTTCCTTTTTTTTGATAGATCGGATAGTCGACTCATTAACTCCATAATGGCGGCCAGCAGCAGCAGCTGACATGCCAGAACTAAGCTTATCCAATAATTCAACCTTTTGGTCTAAGTTCATCACTTTCCTTGGTTTCTTGAAGTCACTTTCTGAAATACTAGTAGCTTTGCGTTTTGAAGCCATGATTATGTAAGGTATAAAACACAAAGTTTGCGAGATAAACGCCAGACACAAGACCTCTACGCGAGAGGAGATGTTGTGCGTTTTCTTTACTTTTCGCCTGCTACGCGGTTTCCCGCACAAGGCCGCAAAGCTCCCAAAAATTCCTATTTCATTGTTTGTTGCAGACCCACGAAAAATCGAATCCGCTAAGTGGAAAGCCGTGATGTGGAAGGGTCACCTGAACTTACCCTCTTCCTTCGGTGAATTTCCATCAGCAGTCAACAAGTAAAATACTATAACGCCTATCTACTGCAGTGGAGAATGAAGCAGTTTTCACTGCCGGCTAGGGTCCTGCCTTTCTCATGATTGACGTTCGAGAACACCAATCATCATTGAGTATTCCATAAACTAGTTCCGGTTTGTCGAGCAGCGTGTGGCAGTGGAACGGGAAGCTCTTCGTGTAGGTATGCTGTTTACAATTAGCCTACATTGGGAAAGGTAGATTGCTCGAGCTTTGTCTTACCAGATTATTTCCCATTCTAAAAAAAGCATTTACCGTATCACAGACAAATTAAGTTCATAAAGAGGGGTAAGTCGATGAGTCTGTTCGGTTGATAATCTTGTGTGAACCATGAGAAAGATCTAATTCATTTGGTGTAGACTGGTCGGTGCGCCATATTGAACTGCTCCTTATGCGTTGCATTATTTCAGCTTGTTAGATCGGGGAAATGTTGAAAAAATTGAGAAGGAAATCCTTAAAATCTAAATTCTGACGTAGTTTCATTGCATCCTAAAGTAGCTTGATTAAGACGCAGTTTAGCAGCTACACAGTAATGACAAACATCTTATGAAGGTCCTTCTATAGACCATCAAGGTAACGTTAAGTGTAGCAAAATAAGATGCTTCGTTTACCAATGATAAGTTGCTCCTAATGTTCTAGACAGGTTTCTTCGGGGTATTGCATTTTAGGAGGTGGAGTATCTGGTAGTTCTAATCAGATACATTGTGTACCAAATCCGGGGCGGTTCTGTTTAAGTGAAAGGTGCCTATTTAATATGAACTAAATCAGTTAAATTGATATTAACAAAGCCTGCCCCGTGCATCTAGGTAACTGGTAAGCGTAATACAGCAGGTCCTTCAAAATAAATACCCTAAACTAAAATGGTCTATTGTATTTATACTGTTGCCTAGCTTGTCAGTGTTTGTTAGCTGTTGCAGCTTTGTTTTGTAAAAATGAGTTAAAGCAAGTATAATATAGCTATCTAACATCAAGGCCTCATATGTCTGCCGATTTCTTCCAACGCCTTTGCTCAGATGGTGTTTAACTTGCATACTTCCTGGCAAATTATGTTGCAAGCCTTCACTATTCAATATCTTTTGAGTCAGCAGGTTATTATTAACTTGACCGGAGCTGGCTAGCTAGCTTTTTCTTGGAAGCGAGTTCTTTTCTGCGGCTGTGTCCGAATTCGCCATGTACTATTAGTGAGATTGAGTAGTCTTCCTTTTGAGTATACAAGATTATAAAGTTTTTTAAAATGGAAATATAAAGATCACGGATGACACACAAGATGAGCTGAAATGTAAAGTGTGGATGGGATGTATATTGAACCAAAGAGTCTTAATTATTGTGGGTACTCGGGAGATTTCGCTGATGAATCTGACACAACGGTCGCGTCTTTCCCACAATTCTGTGCGCCAGACTGTTGCCATAGAGACAACCAAGCTAAATTCGGTGTGTCAAAAAAATATCAACAAAAATGGTGGCCAGTGATGCGGGAGATCGTGTCCGAGACGGTATTGATGCCGCCTCTGGTAACTGTAGCATCAGGGCCAGTTTATATAGAATCCAGTTGTCCTCAATTTTCATTAGTTATATAGTTTTCTGTATACTTTGGTGATTGCCTCTGAGTAAGCTAACTCGCTAGCTCGCATATCTGTTTTACCACGGACTGACAGCTGAGGTGGTATCACTTGGCTAGCTAGTAATGTTGGTTGAAAAACTTTGCTTCTGCATTCATGTTTTCAAAAGTATCACAGCTTGGGAAACTGTGCTGACCGCCCAGAGCCAATTTCTTTTGTTGGAACTTCAGCTTGCTGAGTGCTGCGTAATGTTCATGTGAATGAGTAGCTAAATGTTTAGATTGACTTAATGACTGAAGATTTAAACGGACAAAGACAATAGGAAAACATATGGTAGCCCAATGCCCTTGCTGCTTGCGTTTTCAGATCATCCAGGGACGTTGAGTTTGAAAGAGTTTGGAAATAGCCAGTTTGTGAGGTGTATCTGTATTACTGATTGTTGTTTACTGTGATCCAGATTCTACAGTCCCGGCCGTGATGAGCAGTTCTGAAGAGGTTTCGTGGATCTCCTGGTTCTGTGGACTGAGGGGTAATGAATTCTTCTGCGAGGTAAGCATGTAGCGTAGCATAGGATATAACCCGATTCTCTCCTCCTGTGTGTACTCTATTTAAAAAGTTCCGGACATTTTTACTTAATGACTTGGCCTAAAAAATACACCCTTTTAATGTGCCATAAAAATGAAGGACCATTAATGTTTCTGTGCCGGGACGGAGTGAGTACAGCAAACAAATTTACAAAAACACCACAGGGCAACGCTGAGCATGACTTAGCCCGCCTTGTTGAGGGATACGTTCCGACAAAGCTGCAAAAAAACCAGCTTTAAAAAAGTAGCACATTTGAAGGTAGGATTTTTCTTAAATTGGGGCAAATGGATAGTGGCACTGAACTGTTATCTCTTCCTGTCTAGTCCTTTTATTCTTTCCCCCCTCTCCTCTTTTCTTATCTCATGATGTGTTTGTCTTTCTGTGGATCTCTCTGTCAATGTTGAACTCCTAATCTCTTTCTGACTCTGTTTCTCTTTTGCCGTCTCATTTTCTCATTCTCTCTGTCTGTTTTCTAGGTGGATGAGGACTATATCCAGGACAAGTTTAACCTGACGGGACTGAACGAGCAGGTGCCACATTACAGACAGGCTCTAGACATGATCCTGGACCTGGAGCCAGGTGAGTGCATTCCGCAGGAAACCGTGTGGTCCATTACTGCATTAGAGTAACACAGCAAGCATTAGAGAACATTACAGCACATAGCATTTCATTACAGGTCTGTTACAATGCAGTTTCACATTTTAGTGTCTGCTATATCACAGTACAATGCAGTGTGCTATATCACAGTGCAGGCCGTGTGTAGTGTGTGTGTAGTGTGTGTTGTGTGTGTAGTGTGAGTATGTGTGTGTGTGTGTGTGTTTGTTGGAGTAAGTGTGCATGCGTGTGTAATAAAGTTGTGTGTGTGCCGTCTCTTCCCTCTCAGATGAGGAGCTGGAAGATAACCCCAATCAGAGTGACCTGATAGAGCAGGCAGCGGAGATGCTGTACGGCCTGATCCACGCCCGCTACATCCTGACCAATAGAGGCATCGCACAGATGGTACACACTCTCTCACACACTACACACTCTCTCTCACACAGTACACTCACACATATACACTCACTCACACACTACACACTCTCTCTCACACAGTACACTCACACATATACACTCTCTCTCACACTACACACTCTCTCACACACTACACTCACACACTACACACTCTCTCTCACACACTACACTCACACACTACACACTCTCTCTCACACATATACACTCACTCACACACACTACACTCACACATATACACACACTACACACTCTCTCTCACACACTACACTCACACATATACACTCACTCACACACGACACACTCTCTCTCACACACTACACTCACACATATACACTCACTCACACACTACACTCTCTCTCTCACACAGTACACTCACACATATACACTCACTCACACACGACACACACTCTCACACACACTACACTCACACATATACACTCACTCACACACGACACACACTCTCTCACACACTACACTCACACATATACACTCACTCACACACTACACACTCTCTCACACAGTACACTCACACATATACACTCTCTCACACACACTACACTCACACATATACACTCACTCACACACTACACACACTACACTCTCACACACTACACACTCTCTCACACACGACACACTCTCACACACACTACACTCACACACTACACACTCTCTCACACACACTACACTCACACATATACACTCACTCACACACTACACTCTCTCTCTCACACAGTACACTCACACATATACACTCACTCACACACTACACACTCTCTCACACACTACACTCACACATATACACTCACTCACACACTACACACTCTCTCTCACACACTACACTCACACATATACACTCACTCACACACTACACACTCTCTCTCACACACTACACTCACACATATACACTCACTCACACACTACACACTCTCTCTCACACACTACACTCACACATATACACTCACTCACACACTACACACTCTCATACACACGCACTTGCACATTCACGCTCACACACTCGCACACACACGCACTCACACTCATCCCTTTTCTCTTTCTCTTATGTTTCAGCTGGAGAAGTACCAGCAGGGAGATTTCGGCTATTGTCCAAGAGTTTACTGTGAAAACCAGCCTATGCTTCCTATTGGTCAGTAAAGTGTTAAAGTAAAATTTCTCTCAGAAATTTATTTTGACTGTCTGCAGTCACTGTACTCTCTGTCTGCAGGTCTGTCATAATTAATTAATTAATTGATTGTTATAATTGCTGAATTGTGATGTTTCTTGTGGGGGATCTCTTGACTGTCCTCTCTCCCCCCCTCTCTCTCTCTCTCTCTGTCTCCCTCCCTCCCTCCTTCCCTCCCTCCTGCAGGTCTTTCGGACATCCCAGGTGAGGCCATGGTGAAGCTGTACTGTCCTAAGTGTATGGACGTGTACACCCCCAAATCCTCGCGCCACCACCACACGGACGGGGCGTATTTCGGGACGGGGTTCCCCCACATGCTGTTCATGGTGCACCCCGAGTATCGACCCAAACGACCCGCCAACCAGTTTGTCCCCAGGTGAGATTGGGGGTGCCCCTTTCTTTGCACATGCGTTTGCCTCCTGAGTTGTGCTTTTCTTCTTGGGGCGCTTATGAGAGATTAAAGAAGAGGTTCTCATTCAGAATCCTGTGTTTGTCACGGGCCTGGCCTCTGGGCCTGTGCTTATCTCCTCTTTGGTGTTTTTGCCCTTCCCCTCAGATCTGCACACCTGCATGTGTGTTCTGTGAGCCTCTGTATAACTGAATACTCCACTCAATGCCTGTGGTTTGATGTGCTCTTAGTGTTTGTTTGGGTGTGGATCTCCTGTGGGTTCTTGTGTTTGTGAGTTGAGCTATTTTCCTCTAGATGGCAGTGCTGTGTAATGGTTTTGGCAGCAGGGCTCTCTCTCTCACACACACACACACACACACACACACATGCTCACTCTCTCTCTCTCTCTTTGTCTCTCGCAGGCTCTATGGATTTAAGATCCATCCCATGGCCTACCAGCTCCAGCTGCAGGCAGCGTCCAGCTTCAAGAGTCCGGTGAAAGCCATGCGCTGAGGAGGGGGGAGAGAGGCCGAGGGGACAGGACGGGAGGGGGGCGGGGCTTGGGGAGGGGTTACTGTGACTGGGGGGAGGTGCTCTGGGGTGGGGTCTGAAGAAGGGGAGAAAGACGGAGAGAACTGGGGCTGGGGGCCAGGAATCGGGGTATAGGGGAGGGCTAATGTCACCTGGTCGCATGTGGAGGGTTATAGTTACCCTGGGGGTGTGGGGTGTGTTAAATCCCCGGGGGGGGGGGGTATTTGAGGCTGGGAGGGGCTGTAGAGTTTGCACTGCGCCATACTTTAATGCATTGCTGCTTAGAGTTGGGGTGTCGGAGTTGTCTGCATGAGAAGAGGACATAGAGGGAAGGACACGAAACAGTCAACTCCTACAGTGTCTTTCTGTGTCTTACACACACACACACACACTCTGCACACCCACAAGGTGTGTCGCCCCCCTCTGATTGGTTGCCTGTTAGCCTACTTTACTTTTACCTTCAGCCAATCTATGGTGCTCAGTGTGGCCTGTGTTTCTTGGCACTGTCTTCTTTTTAAGTGTAAACGCAGCGCCTCTGAGCAGTTTTTTGGGGAAATTAGTTTTTTTTTTTTTTTTTGACATTTTTGCACATCTCTTCATAGTTCATACTGTACCCCTGGGCCTGACTTGGAGGAGGCGGAGAATTGGATCTAAAAAAAAAAAACACTCACAAAGGTGATGCGTATGTTACATTGTTATATTTGTACAGTGGAAACTGAGCCAGAAGCTTTCTTTGGTCTTTGTGGAGCGTGTGTGTGAATGTGTGAGTTTCTTGTTTAACGCAGCAGTTGCTGTGCTGCATAGACCTTATTCACGCTGTGTGTAGAGCAGCTGACTGTCTAACATGCAAGTCTACCACAGATTATGACATCACCCGTTACCAGAACTGCAGTGTGATTGGTTCCCCATTAGCTCAGTGAGCCAATCACACTGCTCCTTTTGTTATGTGGACAAAATAGTGGTGACGGTGTTCTGTAAAACTTGATCTACGCTATATGCACACACACGCACACACACTACTGTCATTCCTACACACATCACAATGCTACTCAACATTGTCCTGTTGGATTATTGATGTAAGTTGTGACACAATCAGGATAATCAGGTTTATGGACTCTTTCCTTTTAATGCTGTTTAAGTTTGTTGTCCAAATGTGTGTCCTATTCTATGTTTCAGCCCCCCCCCCCCCCAAACTGGGAGAGCAAACCTTAGTTTTAACTGTAGTTGCAATCGTTCAGTAAAAGTTATAAATTATTTGCTCTTTGTTTATTTTGTTTTTCCAGTTGTAACTGCTGACAGGACACAATAAAAATGTTTTTTTTTCCTTTTCATAAAAAAAGAAGCTTGCCTTTGTCCTGTTCTGGTTTATTTTCTCTTCTCTCAACACCCTGGGCCTGTTGATAGTGTCTCATAGCACGGGTGCTGCTCTAGGATCAGTCTCTGTTTGTCCTCATCATAACCATATCCATCATGAGCTAGAAGGCAGAGCTGATCCTAGATCAGTCCCATGTTGCTCAGATGTGCTGTTTGTTACATTAGTGACAGTAGTGAAGGTGGATAGTAGGTGAGTATCAGAGTGCACAGATTCAGTATACAGTATGAGAGTCCCTTTAATGATTCACACTGCAATATGTGTGGAGAGATAAAAAAAAAAAAACAATCTGATTGGTTCAAGCAGGCCAATGATTGACAGCTGAGTGTAGCTCCACCCTAATGGGATCTTCACCTAAACAATCACAAGCTGACAGAACATGGAGCAGACTTCAGACATTTAAGTTAGCATTTGAAAATAACTTTAGCTGTTCTGGGGTAATTTTGCCCCCATTTGAAAGTTGTAAAACCCCAACCCAGGTCCAGCTGCAATCTTAAATATCCTATCCCCTTCCTACCCTGAGTGCTGCCTGTGGTAGGTTTGCATGTAACTGTCATGGTTTGGATTCTGAATGGTTAAGTTCTTCCTGGGCCAGCTGTGCACACTGGCTGCTATTCTTTCCAATGACCACAAGGTGTCACTGTTGGGCTGCAGAGTTTGAAACCCCTGGCAAACACTTCCAAGAACTTCAATCATCCGAAACAAAAATTTTCAACTTCGATTAAGCGCTATTATCAATGAACTATCGCAATATCGTTTTATTTAAACCTAACTGATGTAAGTGAAACCAGCCATTAATGAATACCCATCTAAGAAGCAGGGTTTTTTTCCCAGAAATAGTAGATTATCACCGAGAGTGATATCAAAATTATTGTTGCATATAGTTAGGCAGATTTTTAGTAGGTCCCTCGTTTTTCTGATAGACGCTTTTCGATATCCCCCCAGTTCTCCACCTGCTCTTGTCTCCTAACATTTGCTGGCGTCTCAGCTTGGATATGTGACTGGAGCGCTTTTCTAGTCATCTTGCTGGCATCAATAAACTCTTAAGTTTGCGAATAGTAACCTCAGAGACACTGGATAATATAATTCGGACCGATGGTTCTTCAAAAATGTAGGAAACTAAGAGATAACTGTTGCTTGAGTGAACGCAGCTTGTTCTGCAGGAGCGCGCGCTCAGATCAACAATGCACGCTGAGTCAGTGAAGGAATCTCGCGCTGGATAACGAGTCCAGCACATATATGCCTTATTTAATTTATAAGTAAGGTACATATGATGTTTTTCATTGGTAATATTTACTGTCTTGGTAAATAAATATTGAAACCCAACTCAATGGCTCTAAAAATAAATAATATCTGAACGATTATTTCACAGTTCAGCTTTGATCTTTGCTTTGTTCCGGTTTTGGGAATGTCATATTGGCTGACAGTGAAAATGAAAGTACCGTCGGCGAAAGAATGTCTAAAATGGCGGGTAAAGCTTTGCTTCCTGAAGAGGAGCTCTGTTGTTCGGTGTGTTGTGATATTTTTAAAGAGCCTGTTGTGTTGGAGTGTAGCCACAGCTTCTGCAGAACCTGCCTGCAGCAGTGCTGGGAAGGGAAGAGCTCTCGAGAATGTCCCATCTGCAGGAGGAAGAGCTCTGTGGATAAACCACCTGTAAACCTGGTTTTAAAAAACATTGTGGAGGCCTACCTGAAGAAGAAGAGTGAGAGTGAAGCTGAACAGAAGAGTGAAGCTCGCTGCAGTCTTCATGGAGAGAAATTCCTGTTATTCTGTAAGGACGACCAAGAGCCTCTCTGTCTTGTGTGTCAGACTTCAAAAAAACACAAAAACCACCAGCTCTGTCCAGTAGAAGAGGCTGCACTGGATCTGAAGGTATTCTGTGTAAACTATCAGGATTGAATTTCTTGTGTTTAAAATGCAGAGTTTAATATGGATAAATGTCTCCTTGTCAAACATTTAAACATTTCTGTTCTGACAAACAGTTGTGGATTTTGGCCGTATGAATAAGAGCAACTACCAGAAAGTTCAGAAATCATTTGTCAAAAGCAGATGCATTATTTACTTCACTAACAGAACCATTGCACTAACACTATCATTTACAAGCCTATGTCCAGCTTGTTAATGTAATAATTTCACATGATGAACATTGTAATATAGTACAGAAGAGATGTGCCTGAGATTTCCCTATCATGGGTGAGTTTCTATAAGTGCTACCTGTGCATTTCATCTCATTCCAGGAGGAACTCAAGACCAGACTGAATCCTATGAAAGAAATGCTGGAGAGATTCACTAAAGTTAAAAAACAGTGTGAGAAAACAGCCAAACATATCAGGGTGAGTAGAGCAGTCAGGAAAACAGTGTAGCTTCATAACAGAAACACAGATACTTTATTCATGTTTGTACATTGGATTATGTAAATGTTCTGATTGATTGAGATGTTGTTGATTACCGTCCTATAATGTACACAGAGAACAGTATAATACACTGTTATGAAGTAGTCCCAGCTAAAGTGGCCTCAGCCCTGCTCCAAATCAATATGTAGGCACTTAACATTGTGCCTGTGAACTGCAGAGTCAGGCCCAGCACACAGAGAGGCAGGTAAAGGCAGAGTTTGAGAAGCTCCACCAGTTCCTGAGAGATGAAGAGGTGGCCCGCCTAGCTGCGCTGAGGGAGGAAGAGGAGCAGAAGAGTCGGAGGATGAAGGAGAAGATAGAGAACATCACAAGACAAGTGGCCACCCTTTCAGACAAAATCACAGCTATAGTGAAGGCCATACACACTGAATACATCTCATTCTTAAAGGTAGGAGCTTGATTTAGCTGCAGTGTACTGGGTTTATACTGACTGACTCCACTCATGTTGACTTTAGCCTCGTGAGTCAGGCTTGTGTTTATATGTTTGTAGATATAACAATGGGAGGTGCTTGTTTGCCAGTATAATCAGGTTCAATGTCATTAGCTTGGCTCTTGTTCTTTCTCACCCAATCACTGTTTGCCATAGCCTTGTTGTAGTCACTCTTTCTTCATGGTGTGTCTTATTTGATTATGGAAATAATCAGTTTTCTCAAGTTTGCATGTAACATACAACATGTACATCTTATCATAATACTGTTGTTTATTTGTTTTTCAGACATACAGTGATATCAAAGAAAGGTATGTAGAGCGCTCTCCTCTTACTCTTGCCTGTTTAAGGGTACGTTCTGATATTCACCCTCTGAGTGCCGGAGTGTGCTCTGATCAGAGTGTCACACAGCACATAATTATTTTTTTCATTTACAAACACTCCAGCTTTGTTTGGTGAAGCCACCAACCTGCTACC
Source organism: Albula glossodonta (assembly GCA_019788955.1). Taxonomy (NCBI): domain Eukaryota; kingdom Metazoa; phylum Chordata; class Actinopteri; order Albuliformes; family Albulidae; genus Albula; species Albula glossodonta. Next base: position 633,334 of record JAFBMS010000113.1, on the reverse strand, counting down.
GTCACATCCGGCAGTTTCCTCCCACATGAGTGAATCAGCTGATCTAGCTAATGACGTCACACACTCTGACAATCTCACTTCACAGCCAGAGTGCTCAGAGTGTGTTCTGATTAGTCAGAGAGTGGAACACTCTGAATAAACACACAACAGTTGGGTTAGTTCTCTGAATTTACAAACAGCCAGAGTGCGCTGTGCCACTCGGAGAGTGAATATGGGAATGCTCCCTCAGTCACTTCAGACCCCACAGCGTGAGTGACTCGTGCTTGTCATTACAGAGCCCAGTGCACACTGAAAGATCCAGAGCTGCTTTCAGGAGCGCTGATAGATGTGGTCAAACACCTGGGCAATCTGAAGTACAGAGTCTGGGAGAAGATGCTGGAGACGGTGCAGTACAGTGAGTATCTGTGGGAGACCGGTTCAAAGAAAATATTTTTGTTTTTCAGATATTGAACAGTTTATTATATTATTATAGTATATTATAGACTTTGGCACCGTTGTATCTCTCATTTTTAAAGCATGGTAAATAGTTACAACCTTTAGACTGATGTGTGCAGTGATAGTGTTGCTACCAGAAGTGTGTGAGTACAGAGAACAAAAGCAATAAAATCAAGGCACCTGCAAAGTCCACACATCAAGCAGGAAATTAGCTGGACTCACCCCAGCTGCTGGGAGTTGTAGTTCAGTTCTGAGGGCCTGGTGCTGTTTCCTCTATCAGCTGGAGCTGTTAATTTAGTCTTATAGGGTCTTGGTGCGGGAGAGAAGGAAGGGCCAGCAGGGTGAGGGCTGAAGGTTTATGAGCTGGGAGGTAAAACATACCACAGATGTAACAGAAGGCTCTTTAATGAGTTCTCAAAAGAAAAACTACACTTCCCAGACTTCCATTTTCCACAACTCCTCCCCTTCCTCCAGGTGTGCTCACACTGTTTATCACCTGTCTGTGAGGTTAGTGCACATGACCCAAAATATAATATGTGTGTGTGTGTGTGTGTGTGTGTGCTAGAGCCCTGACCCCTAATACAAAATGTGTTCTTTCTTTATTCTTCAGTTCCTGTGACTTTGGACCCCAACACTGCACATGTCACTCTCTCTCTGTCTGCTGATCTGAGCAGTGTGAGAGACACTGATACAACAGATCAGCAGCTTCCTGACAACCCAGAGAGGTTTGAGGAGTATGTGTTTGTGCTGGGCTCTGAGGGGTTCACCTCAGGAAAACACAGCTGGGAGGTGGAGGTGGGGAACAAACCTGAGTGGGTTGTAGGAGTGGTGAATGAGTCTATCAGTAGGAAGGGAGAGATTTCATACAGACCAGAGGGAGGACTTTGGGTTTTAACACTGAGGAAGGGTGATGTGTACTGGGCATCAGGGGGCAGTGACTTCACACTGAAGAAGAAGCCCCAGAGGATCAGAGTGCAGCTGGACTATGACAGGGGGGAGGTGTCCTTCTACAACCCCACTGACATGTCACACATCCACACCTTAAAACACACATTCACTCAGAGAATCTTCCCATATTTCTGTCCTGGTTCAAACACTGCTGGCAGCAACCCTGAAGCCCTGCAGGTCTGTCCTGTGAAGGTGTCTGTAACAGTGATGTCATCCCTGTGAAGGTAACTGTAACAGTGATGTCATCCCTGTGAAGGTGTCTGTAACAGTGATGTCATCCCTGTGAAGGTGTCTGTAACAGTGATGTCATCAATGTGAAGGTAACTGTAAGAGCTTTTAGAGTAGCTTGTTCTGCTGCCCTCCTCACAGATGCTCATATTTTTTTTAACTGTTCTTTCTTTATATTTAAGATGTTATTGCAGACTCCACTATTTCACCAGCATTTGTTCGGCACGGTCTTGGACAAAGTTCTCGTAGTGGAAATGGCTTGCTTTTTTTTAGCACTTAGCCAACTAAGTAATCTCAATGGTCTTTAGGTCAAAATACAGTTGGACAGTTATGAGCCTAAATCGTGTGGCTCATGTGTTCATTTATTACACATTTCTCAGGCCTGTGGTCTCATACCAACAACCAAATCACAGCTGTGCTGATATTCAGGATAACAGCGCTCCCTCTCATGTGATGTTTTTTCATTAATAGAACTCCGGTTATTGAGATTCTTGTGTGTTTGTAGCTTCTTCCACTTTGCTTTTGAAGTATGAAATTTTGGAAGATCATTCTGCTAATGCTAAGTTAGCCAAAAGGTAATGGAAAGCAATCAAGTCAGCTGGGAGCTTTGATTTTTTTCCACATCATTTTTATTTAGTCTTGAGCTCCATCTGAGTTTGGCCCTATGTGTCTAGAGTATATCAGAGATCCATGGACAGGCAGCAGAGGGGTTAGCAGGCTAGGGGACAATGGCACAGAGCAGGTCAGGTTATCTTTCAGCGCATGCATTGTTTTTTCTGGAAGAGGCACTCTTAATGAAGTAATTCATCTCCATCTGAGTGTCCCAGACAATTTGTAGGCTGTGATTGCTGCATTATTCTGCAAACCTTAGGGTGGGGTGTGAGATTTTCCTTCCAGCAGAAATTTTAGTGTACAAAAAGCTATCACACTCAGTGCACGTACTGTATCATACATTTCAATGTTAAATGGGTGTGATCACACAACTGATTTCATATTTATATTGTTGTTAATTGTATGTAATTTTTGTATCAATCCTCATTTCACACAGTTTATTCTGTAAGAAGGGCTCTTCCAGCCTGCCACAGAAGCCCAGAGCATATGGCATGGTTGTGTTTCAGAGAAATTAGGTGATAACATGATTGAAAAGCAATCAGATTATGAGTCAAAATGAACAGAAGACCCGCTACTTTAAAGTGTCCAGTGAAGCACAATTTAAGTATTTGATTAACGATTAGTATGGTAATTAAGACAATTTTCCTGTGTATGTTATGTAATAAAGTTCTCTTGAATTTTCAAACACCTTGCCTTTGATGTGTGTTTTGATTCCCAAATCCTCGTGAACAGAGCAGGTGCTGCCAGTTAGGGGGTTGAGACACTTGAACTCTGCAGGCAGCTCACTTTTATCTTGACACTGCCACCTAGTGGACATGGCAGAGCATGACAGCATGCAGGTAGGTGCGGGCAGCAAATGGGATATGAAACATTGATGTGGGCACAGGATTGATTAAATAGTCCCACACAGGGCTGTAATTCTCTGCACAGCTTTTACACAAGCAGAAATCTGAGTAATTAATCAATACTCTGTCACCATCTATGACAAAACGTGTGGCTGTGTGTGAAGATGAAATGGAATCTTTAGGCCTATATATCATGTATATTTCATTTCTTATTCAATTTCCAATTGATAAGATGCATGTAATGTCATTTATTGGACATTTAGTTTAGTCCAAGAGATGCCCGTTGTCTTCGATAGGTCTCAAAATGAAGTCATCTCAGAGTCATAAAGACAACATGCAACAACAAAAGACTTTGATCAAGTTTATCCTGGTTTTGTACCAAAGTGGGTGTGTCAGGACCTAAGTTCACTGTAAATGAAAATAAAGTTCCAGACTGAGAGAGACGGTGTGTAAAATGGCGGCTAAAACACTCGTTCCTGAAGAGGAGCTCTGTTGCTCGGTGTGTTGTGATATTTTTAAAGAGCCTGTTGTGTTGGAGTGTAGCCACAGCTTCTGTAGAACCTGCCTGCAGCGGTACTGGGAAGAGAAGAGCTCTAGAGAGTGTCCCATCTGCAGGAGGAAGAGCTCTATGGATGAACCTCCTCTAAGCCTGGCTTTACAAAACATTGTGGAGGCCTACCTGAAGCAGAAGAGTGAAGCTGTAGATAAGAGTGAAGCTTGCTGCAGTATCCATGGAGAGAAACTTCTGTTCTTCTGTCAGTATGATCAACAGACTCTCTGTCTTGTGTGTCAGACTTCAAGTAAACACAAAAACCACCAGGTCTGTCCAGTGGAAGAGGCTGCACTGGATCTGAAGGTATTCTGCTTTACATGTCAAGGTTCAAGTATTTGATATTCTCAATACACAACCAAATAAGGGTAAAATATCTCCAAGTTACACATTACTTCAGTCAAAGTACAGAGGTGCTTGTGCGAGCGGTAAAGTATGGAGCTATAAAATGGCATGATGGTGTGACGGCCTCTTTTGAGCTCAGTGTAATACAGAAACAGCAAATTATACTAAATTAACATCAGTGCAATTTACTAAATATAGCTGAGGTTCTACATTTAAGTTTTAGGATGTACCTTTTACATCCCAAGGCATTATTTCAAGGGGTGAAATTGAAAAAAGTAAACCATGGACGAAAAAAAGTAAAGCGTGTGACGATAGTAAGACAGCATGACCATGGTTGCCGTGGCACTGCTAGAGGCTGTTGGAACATTGTGCTGATTTGAGGCTGGTGCTTGAGCGCTCAACATGTAGCAACCAGCCAATACCTGCCCATCTGCAAATCCTATCAACTCTGTAGTTCCTGGCCATGGGGAGCGGACAGCAGGAAAGTCTGCTGTTAGCATGGACACCTTGTGCTGATGCACCGGTGAAGGAGGGAAGGCCAGTGTACTTTTCCTTCTCCACAGCTGGCTTCAGAACATGCTTGAATAAGAGGGAGAGGTCACTGCAGACCTGTTAATGGAAAACTTTAAATATGACTGATAAAAGGGAGTGCATTTTAGAGGGCAAAGTTATTAATCTCAACAAAAATTTACATAAAGACAAAAAAACTTTATGTGAAAAAAATAAAGATTACAGCTTAAAAAACCAATCTAAAGCTATCAAACCTGTTTTTCAAAATAAAACTACACTGAAACTAGAATCACAAAATAAAATTGAAAGCCAATACGAAAAGTCAAAACTACAATACTTCACACTCTTGTCATGAGTGCGCTTCTGTAAGTGCTGCCTGTGCATTTCATCTCATTCCAGGAGGAACTCAAGACTGCACTGAGTCCTATGAAAGAAAAGCTGGAGAGATTCACTAAAGTTCAACAAGAGTGTGAGAAAGCAGCAGAACACATCAGGGTGAGTAGAGCAGTTAGGAAACACTGCAGCTTCATAACACAAACACAGATACATTATTCATGTTTATGATATGAATTGTATAAGTAAAGGATTTTGATTGGTTCAGAGTTAGTTGGCGTTATCACCACTCCGGATGGACACACAGGTCCTTCAGCACTCTGTGCTCTGCTGTGACAGTCAGGACTCATGGTTCAATTTTGCATCCCATAATGATTCATTACTTTTTATGCCTTCCTTACTTAATACTGTACCTGTGAACTGCAGAGTCAGGCCCAGCGCACAGAGAGGCAGGTAAAGGCAGAGTTTGAGAAGCTCCACCAGTTCCTGAGAGATGAAGAGGAGGCCCGACTAGCTGCGCTGAGGGAGGAAGAGGAGCAGAAGAGTCGGAGGATGAAGGAGAAGATAGAGAACATCACAAGACAAGTGTCCACCCTTTCAGATAAAATCACAGCTATAGAGAAGGCCATGCACACTGAAGACATCTCATTCTTAAAGGTAGGAGCTTGATTTACTCAATTTCACTCATGTTGACTTTCGCCTCGTGAATCAGGCTTGTGTTTATGTCTTCGCTGATTTAATGCCAGGTTGTGTTTGTTTGCTCATATAAGCAGGTTCATTTTCATTAGTTTGGCTCCTGTTGTTTTGTGTTGTCACTCTTTGCCATACACGTGTTGAACCTTCTCTTCATGGTGTCTTTAACTACGCAAATGCATTGTGTTTGTTTTACATTTACTCACACACACACACTGTAATAATACTGTTGTTCATCTGTTTTTTTCCAGACATACAGACATATCAAAGAAAGGTATGTAGAGCGCTCTCCTCTCTTACTCTTGTCTATTTAAGGTTGCATTCAGATATTCACTCTCTGAGTGCCAGAGTGTGCTCTGAACACTCTAGCTGTTCAATGAAAGGTGGGTATGAAACCTGAGCACTCTGACCAGAGTGTCACACAGTACATAATTATTTTATAATTTACGAACGCTCCAGCTGTGTTCAGTGAAGCCACCAACCTGCAACCATCACATCTGGCACTTTCCTCCCACATGTGTGAATCAGCTGATCTTGGTAACAACATCACATACTCTGACAATCTCAGTTCTGAATTTACAAACAGCCAGAGTGGGCTGTGCCGCTCAGAGAGTGAATATGGGAACGCTCCCTAAGTCACTTCAGACCCCACAGCGTGAGTGACTCGTGCTTGTCATTACAGAGCCCAGTGCACACTGAAAGATCCAGAGCTGCTTTCAGGAGCGCTGATAGATGTGGCCAAACACCTGGGCAATCTGAAGTACAGAGTCTGGGAGAAGATGCTGGAGACGGTGCAGTACAGTGAGTATCTGGGGGAGACAGGTTCAAAGAGAATATTTTTGTTTTTCAGAGTTTTAGATACATGCAACTGTAAAAACAGGCTGGGGACTCTAGTTTTCCAGTAGACAATTAGTCTGTTTTTTCTGCTGTTCACAAACAAATAATCACCATTAATCCATTTAACCCAATATTAACATCACAGTTAGCAGTTTGAATTAATACTGATGATACTGCATGACAAGTACAGATGATTACTTGTGTTCCTGAAAGGATGCACACAAAGTCATGGGAGATGAAATCAGGATAAGGTGAAGGTAATGAGCAGGTAACAGTGCAGCTTGTAGCACACAAAAGGTAACATGTAACACATGTCACCACAGGTAGAGTACAAACGAAACGGGAGACGCATGCACAAGCTTGAACAAAGTGAAAGATAAAAACAGGCTGTGACACGGGAGCAGCCCAGACTTTGGCACAGCTGAACCTCTCATTTTTAAAGCGTGTTAAATCGCTACACCCTTTAGACTGAAGTGTGCAGTGATGGTGTTGCTACCAGGGGGAGCAGGTTTGTCTGATGTGTGAGTGTGGAGAACAAAAGACTCAAGGGCCCTGCAACATCCACACACAGAGCAGGAAGTGAGCTCACCCCAAATGCTGGGAGTTGTAGTTTAGTTCTGAGGGCCTGGTGCTGTTTCCTCCATCATGGAGCTGTTCATTTAGTCTGTAAAGAGGGGGGTCTTGGTGGAGGAGTGAAGTAAGGGCCAGCTAGGTGAAGGCTGAGGGTTTTTGGCCACCAAGGTTTTATAAGTTTATGAGTAGGGAGATAAAACATACAACAGATGTAAAATTACAGTACATTTTAATTCCATTTTCCACAACTCCGCCCCTTCCTCTAGATGAGGTCACCATTCTTCACCTTTCTGGGAGGTTAGTGCGTATGACCCAACATGTATAAATGTATGCGCATGTCTGTGTGTTTGTGTGCTAGACCCCTGACCCCTAACAAAATGTGTTTTTTCTTTATCCTTCAGCTCCTGTGACTTTGGATCCCAACACACTAAGCAAATGGCTCTCTCTGTCTGATGACCTGAGCAGCGTGAGAGACACTGGTACAGCAGATCAGCAGCTTCCTGACAACCCAGAGAGGTCTGAGATGCATGGACTTGTGCTGGGCTCTGAGGGGTTCACCTCAGGGAAACACAGCTGGGAGGTGGAAGTGGGGAACAAATCTGATTGGACTATGGGAGTGGTGAACGAGTCCATCAGCAGGAAGGGAAGCATTACATACAGACCACAGAGAGGATTCTGGGTATTAGCTCTAAGGGATGGTGATAAGTACAGAGCATCAGGGGTTACTGACGTCACACTAAAGAGGAAGCCCCAGAGGATCAGAGTGGAGCTGGACTACGAGAAGGGGGAGGTGTCCTTCTGCAACCCCACTGACATGTCACTCATCTACACTTTTAAACACACATTCACTGAGAGAATCTTCCCCTATTTCTCTCCTGGTATAAACACTGATGGCAGCAATCCTGGAGCCCTGCAGGTCATCCCTGTGAAGGTGTCTGTAACAGTGATGTCACCCCTGTAAATGTGTCTGTAACAGTGATGTCATCCCTTTGAAGGTGTCTGTAACAGTGATGTCATCCCTGTAAATGTGTCTGTAACAGTGATGTCATCCCTTTGAAGGTGTCTATAACAGTGATGTCATCCCTTTGAAGGTGTCTGTAACAGTGATGTCATCCCTGTGAAGGTATCTATAACAGCGATGTCATCCCTGTAAATGTGTCTGTAACAGTGATGTCATCCCTGTGAAGGAATATATAACAGTGATGTCATCAATGTGAAGGAATATGTAACAGTGATGTTATCCCAGAAGTCCCAAAGCACAGGAAATGGAAAGAGCATTCCAGCTCTTAACTTGACCTATGAATGGACATGTCTTTCCAGCACACACTGTTGAGACTTGTGGTGTTGAAGTGGACGACTCCTCTGCAAGTTTCATAAACTACATAACCGTCACTATACAGGTTTCTGAAGATTCACAAACCTCAAATGTAAACTTTTAAAGAAGGGCTTTATCACTCTGCAGGCTGCCTTTTATGGGGATGTGATACAGCTACTGCAATACTACCACCTAGTGGACAAGACAGAGCATAGCAATTGGCAGGGTGGTGCAGGCAGTAAATGGGCAGAAATCATTGATACAGGCACAGGATTGATGATGGAATCCAACAAAGGGCTGTAATTCCCAGCAAGGGCAGAAATTTCTGATTAATTAGTCAACAGTCTGTCTTTCCTATGGAAAAACAACATAGGCCTGTGTATCAGATATATTTTATACAATTTCCAATTGATGACATGTATGTGATGTATGTGATATAGAAATGGCCATGTTTGTTTAATTTGAAAGCCCAGAAGATGTCCTCCATCCTCAGTAGCTCTAAAAATTCATCTCTGAACCAAAAAAATAAAAAATAAAAAAACTTTCACCAGTTTATTCCACTCTGTGGGTGTGTCAAGTCGTAAATTCACTGTAAGTGATAACAAAAGTTCCAGACTGAGAGAGACGGTGTGTAAAATGGCGGCTAAAACACTCGTTCCTGAAGAGGAGCTCTGTTGCTCTTTGTGTTGTGATTTTTTTAAAGAGCCTGTTGTGTTGAAGTGTAGCCACAGCTTCTGCAGAACCTGCCTGCAGCGGTACTGGGAAGAGAAGAGCTCTAGAGAGTGTCCCATCTGCTGGAGGAAGAGCTCTATGGATGAACCTCCTCCAAGCCTGGCTTTACAAAGCATTGTGGAAACTTACCTGAAGCAGAAGAGTGAGTGTGAAGCTGAAGGAAAGAGTGAAACTCGCTGCAGTTTTCATGGAGAGAAACTCCTGTTATACTGTCAGCACGACAAGGAGACTCTCTGTCTCGTGTGTCAGACTTCAAAAAAACACAAAAACCACCAGCTCTGTCCAGTGGAAGAGGCTGCACTGGAACTGAAGGTATTCTGTTTAAACAGTCAGGGTGAAATTCTTATTATATCCATGGTGCACATTTTATCATGGGTAAAATGAATCATTGTTAAACATATAAGTTCTGACAGATAGAGGGTGGTTTCATGCCTTGCAAATCAATAAGAGGTACTCCCAGGATGTACAGAAATCATTTATTTGTCAAAAGCAAGCAGAGGTTAGGTTTCTGATACAATTTACTGTGTGTGAGAGAGAAATCACACGACAAAACCTATTACACATTATAACACAATTCAATCAATGTCAAAATTTCGATAGTCTGGTAACAAATTCACATGTTTAATTGCTCGGTGTCAGACTGAAATACAGCTATGTGCTTTATTACTCCTTACTACAGAGGACTCTCTATGAAGCAAAATCATATGATATTTACAAGTTAGGGAGATTGTCTGGATTTAAAAAGATGGAACTTTTGCCTCCGGGGGCAGTATTCCAAGGAGTGGATTCCTGAATATTTGTATCATGTGATCTGAATCACATGATCTAATGAATGATTGACATGAATCACTGATTCAGAAACATGGTTGGTGCTGAGTGGATCCAAATTTGCACACACACTTTACCATGAATAAAATACTGCCACGCTGAGACTGAAAATGCCATCCTTGTACTTTAGGTCTGACACAAGTTTCTGAGATTTCAATTAAAAGCAAATACCAAAACATTGCAGATTGCACCTTTAATGTACTGAATCAACACATCTTCAATACTGTAAAAAAAACATACTTTTATACACTAACACAAGTTAACAAAACCACTGCATTAACACTATCGTTTACAAGCCAGTGTCCAATTTGTAAGTGTAATTCTTTTGCTTCATTACTGCATTATTCCTGAGAAGTGTAGGTGTGTCCTGGATTTGCTTGTGATGAGTGAGTTTCTATAAGTGCTGCCTGTGCATTTCATCTCATTCCAGGTGGAACTCAAGACTGCACTGAGTCCTATGAAAGAAAAGCTGGAGAGATTCACTGAAGTCAAACAAGAGTGTGAGAAAGCAGCCGAACACATCAGGGTGAGCAGAGCAGTCAGGAATACAGTGTAGCTTCATAACAGAAACACAGATACTTTATTCATGTTTGTACATTGGATTATGTAAATGTTCTGATTGATTGAGATATTGTTGATTACCGTCCTATAATATACACAGAGAAACAGTATAATACACTGTTATGAAGTAGTCCCAGCTAAAGTGGCCTCAGCCCTGCTCCAAATCAATATGTAGGCCCTTAACATTGTGCCTGTGAACTGCAGAGTCAGGCCCAGCACACAGAGAGGCAGGTAAAGGCAGAGTTTGAGAAGCTCCGCCAGTTCCTGCGAGAAGAAGAGGAGGCCCGACGAACTGCGCTGAGGGAGGAAGAGGAGAAGAAGAGTCAGAAGATGAGAGAGAAGATGGAGAACTTCACAGGACAAATCTCCACCCTTTCAGAAAAAATTACCGCTATAGAGAAGGCCATAGAAACTGAAGACATCTCATTCTTAAAGGTAGGTGCTTGATTTAGCTGCAGTGTTCTGGGTTTATACTGACTGATTCCACTCATGTTGACTTTTGCCTCAAAACTGAGACTTGTGTTTATGTCCTTACAGATAGCTTGTTTGCTAACAGAGTCAGGTTCACTATCATTAGCTGGTCTCTGGTTGTCTTTCACCAGATCTTTATTTGCCATACCCTTGTTGAATCCACCCTCTTTTAATGGTCTGTCGTATTCAGTTAAGAAAATAGCATGTGTTTATTTCATTCATATTAACATCTTATTGTGTTATTTATCTGTTTTTCAGAACTACAGAAGCACCAAGGAAAGGTATGTCAAACTTTCTCCTTTCTTACTTTTGTTTGCTTAAGGGTGCAAGAACATTTGTAGTGTGTTCTGATTGGTCACTCTGAATAAACTTTTTCTGATTGGTCAGAGAGTGGAACTCTCTGAATAAACACATGACAGTTGGGCCAGTGCTCTGAATTTACAAACAGCCAGAGTGCGCTGTGCCACTGGGAGAGTGAATATGGGAACACTCCCTGAGTCACTTCAGACCCCACAGCGTGATTGACTCGTGCTTGTCATTACAGAGCCCAGTGCACACTGAAAGATCCAGAGCTGCGTTCAGGAGCGCTGATAGATGTGGCCAAACACCTGGGCAATCTGAAGTACAGAGTCTGGGAGAAGATGCTGGAGACGGTGCAGTACAGTGAGTATCTGGGGGAGACGGGTTCAAAGAGAATATTTTTGTTTTTCAGATTTTTAGAAACATGAAATATAAAAACAGACAGTGGGCTCTATTTTGACAGCAGATAATTAGTCTGTATTTTCTGCTGTTAGTAACATGTAGCATAGAGCAGCCTAGACTTCTCTTTTTTTTCTGCATTTTAAGTATTTTCCTCCTTTATCCTTCAGCTCCTGTGACTCTGGACCCCAACACTGCGAACAACACTCTCTCTCTGTCTGATGATCTGAGCAGTGTGAAAGACACTGGTACAGCAGATCAGCAGATCCCTGACAACCAAGAGAGGTTTAAAACCTTCACAGATGTGTTAGGCTCTGAGGGGTTCACCTCAGGAAAACACAGCTGGGAGGTGGAGGTGGGGAACAAACGTGAGTGGGATGTAGGAGTGGTGAAGCAGTTCATTAAAAGGAAGGAAGCGATTAAGTGCAGCCCAGAGAGAGGGTTCTGTGTCGTTCGACTGAGGCACGGTGATAAGTATTATGCCTGTACTTCACCATCCACCCCCCTCAGACTGAAGAAGAAGCCCCAGAGGATCAGAGTACAGCTGGACTACGAGAAGGGGGAGGTGTCCTTCTACAACCCCACTGACAAGTCACTCATCTACACTTTTAAACACGTGTTCCTTGAGAGAGCCTTTCCCTATTTCTCTCCTGGTTCAAACACTGATGGCAGCAACCCTGGAGCCCTGCAAGTCTGCCCTGTGAAAGTGTCTGTAACAGTGATGTCACCCCTGTAATGGTGTCTGTAACAGTGATGTCATCCCTGTGAAGGTGTCTGTAACAGTGATGTCACCCCTGTAATGGTGTCTGTAACAGTGATGTCATCCCTGTGAAGGTGTCTGTAACAGTGATGTCATCCCTTTGAAGGTGTCTGTAACCGTGATGTCGTCCTTGTGAAGGTGTCTGTATTCATGATGTCATCCTCCTGAACATGTCTTCATCCGTTTTTAGTTTTTTACAAGTTGTTAGTACGTCACTTGCCACTAGGGGAAGCTACACATTAGCTGTTAGGACAGGTGGTGGATTCAGTCAGGTGCATAAGGTTACAGGTAGCAGGTAGTACTGGAGGAAAGGAAGATAGATTTTTCCAATATGTTTGGTGTGGTCCAATACTGAGAAAATGTATCCCCCTACCCAAATAATTTCTTCTCCATTTCCACCTCTTTTCCTCCCTCCCTCCAATGTCAGGGTGATCGTAAAGGAAAGGAGACCACATTTCGAATAATGGTACATACTACATACCCCAGGTTGAACCCAATGAGTCGTACAGCTGAGGTCTTTTCACATTTGTGGGTGTCATCGTTGTCCACAGTCAATTTTTCTCATGTTGTCTTGCTGCTTTGCCTGCAAAGACAGCTGAATAGGCTAGTTAGCTATAGTATATAACTTACATTATGCCCTTGGTGGGATGGGAACTACACAAGCACAACATTAAAAATCATAGAAAAACCTCAGTCTGCAGATTTTGCAAGCTTTATGGAAAACAAGGAAAGCCGCAAAGAATGGATGCATCTGTCAAATGCACAAAAATGTCGGTTTCTTGGTGTATAATTTGCATTAATGAATGAAAAAGCTGCAACGGTAATGTCTAATGAATGTAATGGTGAATAAATGGATGCCAATCAGCAGGCTTGCCTGGTCGGGTTGTGTCCTGTCCTGTTGTGTTTCCTAAAAGTGAAATTGAAATTTCTAGATTGAGAGTGTCTAAAATGGCGAGTAAAGCTTTGTTTCCTGAAGAGGAGCTCTGTTGTTCGGTGTGTTGTGATTTTTTTAAAGAGCCTGTTGTGTTGAAGTGTAGCCACAGCTTCTGCAGAACCTGCCTGCAGCAGTGCTGGGATGAGAAGAGCTCTAGAGAGTGTCCCATCTGCAGGAGGAAGAGCTCTATGTCTCATCTTCCTCCAAATCTGGATATGAAAAACATTGTGGAGGCCTACCTAAAGCAGAGAGTGAGGGTGAAGCTGTAGGAAAGGGTGAAGATTGCTGTAGTCTTCACAGAGAGAAACTTCTATTCTTCTGACAGGATGACCAGAAGCCTCTCTGTGTCATGTGACAAAAAAAAAAAAAAAAACACAAAAACCACCAACTCTGTCCAGTGGAAGAGGCTGCACTGGATCTGGAGGTATTTTGCAACAGTGAAACTTTTCATCGTTTTAAACGCAAAATTTATTTCAAGTGAAATGTCTCCTTGCAAAACATTAAAGTTTGAACAGACAGTGGTTTGATGCACACATAGGCAATACTGCCAGGTAGTACAGAAAGCATTTAGGCTACTAGAGAAAAGCAGGTAGTGTTAATGTTTCAGTTCAGATTTACTGAGTGCATGGGGGAGAAATTGCACAGCAAAACCTCAGACACATTACAGCACAACTTAATCAAGGTCAAAAGCCTCTTTAGTCAAACTCTGAATTTGCATTATGTCAGTGTGGCATGCAATTCAATCTGATTGGTGCTCTCTGACTTCTGAAGGTGAATTTGATTCTGAGGTGGTGGTTATTTCTAATTCTGTAACAAGCATCAGTGGATTATGATTCATTGTGCTTTCCAAAACACATATGGACAGTTCCCAAGATATTTTGAATTCTCAGTTGTGCATTTTTACAGTTTACTGTAACTCTGCTTTAAAGCCACTGTAACACCTTTATACACCTGTTCTGTATTAAACTTGTTGCCACCCTGAAGCTCTCCATTAAAGGTTTTGCCACTCCTGATTAAAGTAACTGTAATTCAGTTATCCAGCTGCCATACTCAACTATACCACTAGATGGCATAATAGCTACACAGACACATTCCCACATGGGTTTAGCAGGGCTGCCAGATCTTATGTTCAATTTTTTTCCAATGATACTCTCTCAAAGAATAGCATTATTGAGAATGAGGTACAGAAGATAAGTTCCATGGATGAAATGTTACATAGGCAGATTTATTTATTATTTTGCCTTCCATTTTCTCCAAAGCTTGACTTCCCTGTTGATATTCTTATGCTTATTTTTGCAACCTCTTTTGACATTTTTCAGGAGTGCAGAAGCACAATGAAATACCTAATTTCTTTTTTCCTGCACAGCCCTCAAGCTATGCTAACACAGAACTGAGTCAGGGAAGGACGCTCCATGTGCAGCTTTGAGCAGGCAGACTGTGGACCTCAAACTGATCAGCAGGTTTCACTGCTCTGAGATGACTGACACACAGACAACCTGCCGACTGAAGTGTGGCCTGACAGCCGCTGTCGTTGCCAGAAGGGGCGCAGCACCAGGGGGAAAAGCATGCTCAGTGTACAGAGCCGAAGGATTTGAAGGGGCCCATGAAAATCTGGGATTTTTTTTTTATAAAGAGTGGAGGGACCCACAGAGCCTGCCTGTGTACAGGGCCCAGAATTTCTAGCAAAGCCCCTGGTTGCCAGTACAGTCCAGATTCAGTGCCTGATTGTGGGGACCAATCGTAAAAGAGCAGAATGCCACATTAAAAGGATGGACCAATCAGGAGTCTCTTGTGAGGGATGTTTTATTGCATACAAATGTCACAGAGTTCAAATCCTGCCAGCAGAGTGGCTGGCACAGACAGACGGGGCTAGTTTCATGTAGTCTTGAGTTTTTCCTTTTACAATAGAAGCTACCATAACAGCTGCCCTCACCACAAAAGAAAGTTCTTCTCTATTTTTTTTTTTTTTTTTTGGCTTGATCTTGATGCCATCTGGTCTTCACAGTTGGTGAACAGTCAGGTTGTTTTAAAGCATTCCTATTTTAGGTACACGTTGGATGGATTGAGGTGTACCATGGCTGGGCAGGGTGGGTGGATGCTTCCATGTGATGTAATTCACACACGGGGTGAGAGAGAACTGAAATACTGGAACATCATGGGACAGACAGTGTGACAGACAGCGTCGTTTCTCACATAAAAATGTAGGCTGCTGTCATTACATGAACCAGTAGGGGGCTCAAAAATACAAATAATGTTTGTAGGAGACGACAATAAGTTATGAAGTAACCCACCACTTTGCCTGGCAATGCTAAAAAGAACGATAAAAAGTTATAAAAATTTACGTGTTTTTCTTTAAATTCATCGGTTAATTTTACTCCATTGGTAAATATAACACTGCCCCAACTGATTTAACGGGGAAGGTCATTATTTTAGTCCTGCAAATGTAATTACTGTGTGGTGAGCAAGTCGTACATCCTGCCGTTGTTAACTAATCCAAGCTTGGATGATGTAGCTTAAGCATTTGTTTAAAATAGCATTACAGGATAGGTGGTTATTCATCTTATTAGCTAATTTGACAAGGAGCCCCCATTACCAGCTAGCTAAGGTAGTTCTCCATAGGAAAGAGTACAACTTAAACAAAACAACATATGGTTACTTAGCAAACCATCAATAACCTTATTTGTATGCATTCTGCGTTTTATGTTGAGTATGTATAGATCTTTGCATCAACATGAGGATGCAAAACTAAGTCATGTTTTTGGTCAAAAACGGTCTCAGGAAATTTGCCGGCCAAAGAAAACACGTCTGGTTCTATCATGTTCTCTCTCAAAAATCTTAAAAATCTCTTTGGTGTGGCTGCAGGAAGTCTCGCGAGACAAACCGCACTGGTGCCGCTCAGTGACTATTCACCAAGGGACGGGTACGCATTTTAACCAAACAGTCTGGAGTCAACAGTTGTCCCGTTACGTGGGAAAAGTTACGCACGCCTGTGTAGAGTTGAGGGGGCCGTCGTCACTACACGAAGTGGGGGGGAATGTTGGTCTGTGAAAAATCGGTTACAGAGGCGGCAGGGAGCGTCAACATCATGGGTGAGTCTTGCCTTGTCCAGTCAAATTGGCTAAATTGTTCAATTAGCAGTTTTCTTAGGGCTTTTGCAAATGTTAAAACTGTAAACCTTCAGCGACATTTTACAATAAGGAGGTATGCAAAGTGAGCGCAAGAGAGAGGCATTTCCTGTGTTTTCCCTCATCTTTATGAAGTGGGCTTTCTCACTCATAATGCTAGCCAGTTAGCTAGCTGTACATTAGCTCATCTCATGTTAACTAGCTGGCTACTACAGTCTGTCTGACTTGCTGGTGCGAACGAGGCTATGTGGGTGAATTTGGCTGTACTGTCGGTTTGAAGTTTTCCTCGACGTTTTGACAAAAGGACTTTTCATGTAGTGATGTGAGAGAGTCAGTTGTCTGACCAACTTTACTGAACTAATGTTAGCTAGCATGCTACAGAAGTTGTACTACTTTGGCTTGCGGTATAATATGATAGCCAAGACGAATGAAAAACAAGGCATCTGTCGGCCAGCTAACGTCAGTTGTGTTGTGCTAGCAGGGTATCAGGGTAGCATTAATATTGACTTGTTGACTTGCGTGGACAGGTCTTCATGTGCATAGCCATAGTCGGATGATTGTAGCTAACGTCAAAAAATCAAGGAGCTTGGGGCAGTAGGCAAGCTGAGATAGCTTAATTACACATCGGCTTCTGGCGCTCGCCAGCGTGAGGGTTTGTTAAGGTTGTTGCAGTTAGCCAAGTTTACTGACAGTGGAAAACAAACATGTGAGCTACAGGTTTTAGAACAGCTGTGATTGTAACCTGGCCACCTACCTCAAACTGGCGTGGGAATCTTGATTTGGGATAGCTAGGTATCCCTAACGGTGAGCCATCTAGCAAATATCGCTGGCTTGATGGCTGAACTCGCTGAAGTTCATTGCAGTGAGAGCAGGTAATCTTATTTAGCTATATTGAGATACTCAGTTAGCTGGGAATAATATAATAGAGTGAATGTGTAGGAAAATTCTAATAATATTCTAAAACTAATAGCTCGAAACAACATTTTACCAATTGAAGTGCGGCAGAGTTATTGGCGAATTGTAGCTAGCTATGTCCTAGAAAACCCCGCTTTTTCTTTAGGGTCATTTTTCTGTGGCGGTTTTTGATGTGGTGAAAACAGATCTTAACAGAAGGTGCCGATTTCTCAGGCGTACAGCTAACATTTGTGTGACATTAAAGCTTGAAGCAAACACTAATGACACGAGTGGCGTTCCGCACCCGGGAAATTAAAGAGGGAGGCTGTAGTTTGACCAGGCACCATTAACCATCAGATTTGACAGCTCGCCTGACGGTATCGCTACCTTCTTGTTATATGTGGCAGTGATAGTACGTTTATACATCTCATCTTTGTTTTGTTATGGTCCATTTACCAAAGGTTGTATTCCATATCCTGTAAAACAATTTTTGTTTGCCTTGGAAAAACACAGGCTGATCTAGATATCTATAGTCTGCAATGACTGCTTTAAAAGTGACTTTCTTGTGATAGCTTGGGAGAAATTAAGTACTTTGGAAGTTTTGGCTTCAGTTTTACCTAACCAAAGGCACTGTTCTCTGATCTGGTCCGTCGTCAGTAAAAAATAAACAAGAAACTCGATTACCCAAGTCCAGGCATTGGACGAAATGATTCTGTCGAAACATTGGCCAGTCGTGGCATCCTTTGGCGTTAAAAGACGGATCTGTTAAACCTTGACGACAAAAACCTGAGATGACAGTTGGCAGTGACGAGTTGCGTATTTGGGCTGCCATTCTTTTGAAATATCTCAGTTCTTGTGTTTCCAGAGAGGGATAAGCCACGGCTATTCAGTTCTTTTCTCTGCGGGTTTGCTTGTCAGAGATACGCCTCAGAGATTAGATAGGTCTTTTTCTGGCGGACTGTGCGTGAGACGCCGTCTCATTGAGCTCCCAGAGACACGGGAGTGTTTAGGAATGAGTCGGGCGCCCGGGGAGGACCTCGCCGTGTCTCCAGGGAGAAACAGAAGCCCCGTGTATCGGGTTCATCGGAGAGATGCGCGTTATTGTAATCATGCTACAAATCACATGGTATTTGCAGTGAACGATTCTGGCAGGGCTGGTTTCCCCGACATGTGACCGTGCTATCAGCCCCTACTTGGCTAAGTCATACAGCCAGTGAGTTTTACTATGCTAATATTTTCCCTTGTCTGTTTATGGAATCCCTGCAATGTAATATGATTAGCGGATGTAAAATGCACTCTTTGTGTACACCCGTCCCTCAGTGGTCCTTTTCAGTCGTTACTGTGGCCCGAGGGGAGGGTTTGCTCTCCTCGCTGGTTTGGAGCGTCATGATGGGACTACAAGACTTTTCCAACCGCAGTCAAATAACAGGTCAAACACATACTTCAGAATGCTTTAGTTTTGTGAATGTAGGATTGGCCCACGACTCTTTGAAATTTCCCAGATCATCTGTTCTTCTTTCCTGTATAACCTTTGCTCTTCTCACTTGCTATTTCCTGGGATTTTGTATTAGCCGCGTTTAAATTAACTTACACCCGTTTTACTCTTGGCCTGTTCTCCTCCACGCGCATCGGGACACCAGGGAAACGAATGCTGAGCGCGTTCTTGGCACAAGCGTTTCCCTGAGACCTGCAGGGAAACTGAGCCGTGCCAAGGGTGTTAGTCACTGAATGCATGCGGAACGTGCAAGTGAAAGACAATCACTTCAGGCTTTCTTATGTGCTGCACTTTTTTTTTGAAACACACATTTTGTAATGTAAACTCCTCCTCCTCCACACTTTGTGTACTCAGCAGTGTTGCTGCATTGTGGGAATTTTGTGTTGAACAGCTGGGCCTGACTTGGTTTGGGCTTGATTATGCTCCTGGCATGGAGGCCCCCCTCTGAACCAAGTGGATCTGGTGCCCCATTGCTGTGATTGGGATGCAGTGTAGCAGGAGGTGCCCTCCTTTAGATGAGATGGTAGAACTGAGGTTATTGAGTATCACATGGCATTTACTGAGAGTTTTTACCCAGGTGCTTTTGTTGTAATGGGGGCAGGGTGGGTTTATTGGATTGTAATGTCTATAGCTTTGCCTTTAAAAGCTTTCACACTTATTCCTTTGACTGGAGGAGTGTAGTTGGGTTGAATGTAGTATATGTACAGTAATGAGAACAACTGTGGAAGTGAGTGAAGTGGGGAGAGAGGCAAAGAGTGAGTAACTGTGTTGGTTAACGAGAATGTGTGTGGGACCAGTCGTCTGCATGTTTGTCACTGTGTGTGTTATTTGAACGTGTGTATGTGTGTGTGTGGGTGTGTGTGTGTGTGTGTGTGTGTGTGTGTGTGTTTGTCTTTAACCTCAGTCCTGCAGAAGCAGACAGTGCTACACCACATCATCCGGCAGTTTACCCACTGGCTCGCTCAAACAAAAAAAAAGAGAGAGAGGAAACTGATATGGGCTTCCGTCTGCTGGAGGGAGGGAGGGCAACCACCGGCTGGGCCGCGGTGCAGTTTGAGTCACGCAGGCCAGGTGTACTCTGGGTACGCAACCGCCGCATTCCTCCCTGAAGCAGCCGAGTGTGACCTTGCCTCTGGCATCTGTGCCATTCCGATGTCTGCAGTCCTAAAAAGGGCCTGCGTCCCACTACAGACCGAAAGGAAAACAACAGCAACCAAAACAATTTGCTCAACTGTTTGCACAACTGTTTGTCGGAACCCTGTGGGCAAGGCTAGCCCCATTCTCTCTCTCTCTCAGAAGCTTCTCTAGAATTAGCGCTGTCTGTTTAGGCTTTCTATGGTAATCATGGAATGTACCGTAAGCATCTGTGGTGTCCATGGTCTGCCTGTGGTGTATCACGAACGTCTATGGTAGTTGTCACCCTTAAAGTGTACCACCAGTGTCTATGGTGAAAGCATTGTTCTGTCTGGAGAAGATGGTGGCTGGCCTATCTGGTTCATAGCATGAGTGACTATGGTTGTGGTTTATTTATAGCAGGGGTTAGGCAACCCTGGTCCTGGAGAGCTACAGGATGTGCTGGATTTTGTCATTACTCAGCACTTAATTGATCAATAAGCACAGTTGATTTCGCTGTAGGACACTTGTACTACCAACAGTCAAAGCTGTGTAATGTATGGGGCCAATGGTAATATCGGCATCTATGGTCCTGGTCAATCTGGTGTGTACAGTGAGCGTCTATGGTTGTGGTCTGTTCAGAGTGCGTTGGAACATCTGTGGTAGCATTCTACCGGCAACCACACAGAAAGCAAAGTGTCTGCTTTTAGTGTCCATGGTGGCTATCTGTGGTATTTGCAGGTTTTATACACTTGCTGTGCATGATGGTCTATTCACTGGGGACTGTAAGGGCAGGAGTGAGGCAGGTAGCAATCATAGTGATGACTGATGGCGACTGGTTGGACTTTTTTGTCTCTCAAACGCTGTTTGGCTGAGCACTTGGGTGTAATTATAGCTGGGCAGTAAATCAATATTATTGCTTAATAAATTATTATTTGATCTTACAGTGGTGATATATTTGCTGTCTGTAATCAGAACAAGGATTGCTTAAAAGAAAAGTAGCCATGGGCCGAATTCTGAACTACTATGAGGAAGTATAGTTTAACAAAAATATTTGTCAGTGCTTGGAACAGCTCTTCAGGTCATGTAGTTGAGGCAGAAACACTTGGGAGTTTCAAGTCCAGGCGTGATGCAGTGCTGGGTACTCTGTAGACTGTAGGTAAATGGGTTTGATGCAGTGCTGGGTACTCTGTAGACTGTAGGTAAATGGGCTTGATGCAGTGCTGAATACTCTGTAGACTGTAGGTGAATGGGCTTGATGCAGTGCTGGATACTCTGTAGACTGTAGGTAGATGGGTTTGATGCAGTGCTGGATACTCTGTAGACTGTAGGTAAATGGGCTTGATGCAGTGCTCGATACTCTGTAGACTATAGGTAGATGTGTTGGCTGTACCGCTGGATACTCTGTAGACTGTAGGTAGATGGGTTTGATGCAGTGCTGGATACTCTATACTCTGGTGTGTCACACGTCAGGGAGGAGATGGAAAGAGGTTGGTGCTTCTGGCTGTTGGCAGTGTATGAGGATTTCTGCCATTTTAGGTCTGGCTGTGACTACCTGTCTTTGACCTGCTCTTCTGGGGTGACAGTCTGGTGAAACAGCAAAGGATTGTGGGCTAGCATGAGCAACACAAAGCCCATCAGCCAATGACAGAAGTCCCACCCTAGGGTCCCCTCCCTGTTGGTGGCCCCTATTAAACATGTATTTTTAATTTTTTTTTTTTTTTTTTTAATAGGAGCTGTGAATGAATGCCTTCCATGTGTGCTTGTGTTTGTGTACTAAAGCTTTCTGGATGAGAGGGTCTGTCAGAACGCCAGCAATGGAATGGAACAAGTGTGATTAGCTGCATTTTATTTTTGTCATCATCACCGCGGTGACTGGTTGTGGTCACCAAAACAGAAATATTCATTTTTTT
Organism: Albula glossodonta; assembly: GCA_019788955.1. Taxonomy (NCBI): domain Eukaryota; kingdom Metazoa; phylum Chordata; class Actinopteri; order Albuliformes; family Albulidae; genus Albula; species Albula glossodonta. The sequence continues at coordinate 611,585 of JAFBMS010000113.1, read as the reverse complement.
CAGTTTGAAAGCGCAGTCTTTTTAAAGCCTGAATTTTGACAGATTGTTGGTTGTACTTTTGCAGAGCAGCTCAGGACAGAGAGTCATTAATGTGGCGAAAACGTGGAAACACTACGGTGTGAGATTGCCATTTCCTGACCTTCCTCTCTAGAGAGAGAAACTGTGTGTGTATGTGTGTGTGTGTGAGAGCGGGAGAGAGACTGTGTATGCGCATGTGAGTGAGTGTGTGAGTGAGTGCGTGAGTGTGTGTAGAGTGTGTGTGCGTGTGTGTAGAGTGTGTGAGTGAGTGTGTGTAGTGTTTGAGTGCGTGTGGGTGGGTCGTTCCACAGAAACTGAGAGATGAGCGGGTGTCGGAGCTGCAGACGGAAGCACCTCCTCCATCTCGCCGTTTTCACTGGGAGCCATGTTTCATCCTGTCCTCGCTGTCTGGCTTCGGGCCACGGGCGGTGGGCGTGGGGCGTTAGGCTGGGGTTGCGTTGGGAAAGGGCTGCCGTGGAAACGGCCACTCGGGGAGTTAAGAGGAAGACTCTGCGTGGGAGCGGACGAGAGAGAGAGAGTGTGAGGGAGGGAGAGTGAGAGAGGTAGAGAGATGGGGTGGTAGGGAGGTTGAGAGAGTGAGGGTGAACAAGAGAGAGGGGATTGGGAGGGAGAGAGAGAGAGTGAAGGAGGAAGAGGGAGAGAAGGAAGAGGAGAGAGGGATATGAAGAGTGAAGGAATGACTGACAGACTCAGGGATAGAGGGAAAGAAGGGAGAGGGAAGAAAGAGGGAGTGAGTGAAAGTGGAGAGATAGAGAGGGAGGGAGGGAGGGAGGGAGTTTTCCCTACTGCCATAAGCAGCTCTTGTTGAAAGGAGGGAAGCTTTTCTGACTAATATTTACTCCCACCATCTCTGGCATCGCAGCGACTGTGTGATCTGACACACTCTGGCTAAACTTTTGGGGGATTTTTTTCTGTGGCGGGGGGGGGGTGGGGGGGTCTGTTTTTAATGTTCTTTTTTTTTTTTTTATTGTTGGGGGGATGTATTTAATCTGCTTGTGTGTAGCCAAGGCCTCGTCAAAGTCACCATAAGTTAGGAAAATGTCACATATTTCCAACACGTGGTTTTTTCAAAGAAAAAAAAAAAAGAGAGAGAAAGAAAAATGTGTGGGAGACTGAGAGCATTCTGTGCAGTGAATGTTTTAAAAGCTGGGCTTGTTTCACAGAGCAGCCAGTGGTTTTGAAGTGTCCATTCAGACAACACCGAGGCAAAGCACAGACACGCATATCGAGGACATCTACAAACATACCATACCATAGGTGTAGCATACAACTGACATTGTTTAAAAAAAAAAAAAAAAAAAAAAAAAAAAAACCCCTTCATCTATTAAATGACAACTCTTCAGAAAATTATTTTTAAAAAACTTCGATTGTTACATTAAATGAGACAAGATGTTATCCAGTGGAATTTTCGAGCGAGTGAGATTAGTCACTATGAAACATTGAGAGTGCCGAGAATACAGATTTTCTTGTTGATCAAACATAAATATCAGTAACTAAGTATGTTTTATTACTTTTAACAGATGCAGATGATATAAAACACACATTATTGCATATAGCTATCAATCTTTGCAGTGCAGTGGCAGAATCCTCAGAGGATGTTTTCGTTCTGATGAAAATATTGTCCGCATTAAAATCATATCTTCTCATATTACACAGTATTCCCCTCCTTTGCCCACCGCTCGGTTCTGTAAATTACCCTACGCTGTTACTGTTTATACAGCTCTGACATCGTGGTTTATATCAGGTCCGATTTATGCGGCACGGGAACTTACGATCTCTTCCTGTTCCTAAGTTATGGGCCGAGGCTTTTCTGTGCCGGAGTTGGGATCTCTTCCTGTTCCTAAGTTATGGGCCGAGGCTTTTCTGTGCCGGAGTTGGGATCTCTTCCTGTTCCTAAGTTATGGGCCGAGGCTTTTCTGTGCCGGAGTTGGGATCTCTTCCTGTTCCTAAGTTATGGGCCGAGGCTTTTCTGTGCCGGAGTTGGGATCTCTTCCTGTTCCTAAGTTATGGGCCGAGGCTTTTCTGTGCCGGAGTTGGGATTTATAGTGGGTTTTATACCGTACCTAACATAACGGCTTATACAAAACATAAAATGCAGGCTGTACAGAAGTGAAAACCGCGTTTGAGCAGTGTGGAGTTGTGAGATCTAGAGTGCTGGATGCATGTAGGTTTGGCTAAAGTCTACTGAAGTTCGGCTACGCTCTACTGGTGTTTACAGTACTGATGTTATAGTATACAAAGGAGTTGACGATACCAAAATACAGTTTCCCTCAGCTATATCATTGGAATTTACCCTCTCCAAACACACACACACACACACACACACTCCGTCTCTCTCTCTCTCTGTCCGTCCTCCTCTCTCCATAGCTTTGGTTGTGTTAGTTTTGCGGTGGAATGGCCTTGTGTTAAATGTAGTTGTAATGGAGCAGATGTACTGTATTGATCGGTGCATGGATCTGTTTGTGAAATATCCTCTCCCTCCTCTGCCAGATAAACATTTAAAAAAAAAAATTATACATTACAGGTTTACCTTTTTAAACACTGTATGGAGGTGCATTGTGTGTGGGTGGCTCACCTGGGGTTGGATAGTTATTTGAAATATTTCAGCCCTTTTAAGACTCCAGTAAAAACCCTGTGGACTGCTCACTGCTTGGAGAGAGACACACATCTATATTTACAGCACTCACAACAGCGAATGTATGGGTTTTGGTTATGTAGAAATGTCACATCAATAATTGTCAAATTCAGTATCATGCATTTGACGGAGGACCAAGGTCTGGTGGGTGGCGTAGAGGTCATCGGTCAAACCTCTGCTGTCTGAGCACGGCCTCATAAACCACTTAGTGATTTCACAATGGGGCTATCTTGTTCTGTCGCTCACCGATTGGCCTGAGCCAATCACAGCTCTGTATTCTCCGTGGCAAAACGTGCTACTTGGTGTTTGAGGCCTGTTTGATGAGAGCCCAAGGGTAAATCTCAGAATGGCTGTTACCCTGCCAGATACGGTGCATAGGAACCAGTGGCTTACGGCTGAACCATAATCCTATTGGGAGGTTGGCCCGCTAATCTTGACACCAACTTTAAGGTAATGCATTTCGTCTGCAGAATAAGCTCAGAGAAGGAGGCCAGTGGGCTAAACAAACATGTGTTCCATATCCACGGGTGTGACTGACTTGCTGAACCAAGGTACTGAAGTAGTGTGCAGAACCTGGTTTATAGCCCTGTAACTAAACCACAGTTAACTAAACCTCAGTTAGTTGGCTGCATTTAACAGTTTGGGCAAAACTGAAAAAGGGTGTTGTGGAGAAAGGGTGAATTATTGCTCATCGTCTCGTTCTCATTTTAACACTTCTACCTTGGTTTTTTTCTTTTAATCACTTGTTATGCTGTTGTTATGTAAATCCATTGTGTGGTGACTCACATGTAAATGGAACTATCCAAAAGCAAAAATGAGTGATGGATTTAATCACTCTAAGTGCCATGACTGTGGGCTACATTGTAATCAAGTTAGGAGCATGTGCGATTTCATTGGCCTGAATTGTGTTCAGATTTGCAGCGTGCTATTTCATTGCTAATTAGTATCATGTCATTTCATTGGACTAGATTGTCATCCAGGTAGGACTCTGCAATTTCATTGGCCTTAATCTTCTTCCAGTTAGGATTATGTGTAATTTGATTGTGCTAGATTATGTTCAGATTTTAAGAATGCTGTTTCACTGGACTAATTTCTGTTCCGATAGCATTGTTTCATTTCATTGGACTGGATTGTGTTCAGATTTGAAGCATGTTCCAGTTAGGATCATGTCATTCTTTTGGGCAGTGTTGCTGTTTGGATGAATTTTGTTATTTTTTGCAGAATAAATTGTTCTCCATTTAAGAGCATGTCATTTCTGTTACTCTAAATTGTGTTGGGATTAGGAGAATTTTGTATCTTGGGTCTAGATCACGCACGTGTTGTTTCATTGGCCTAATTTTCTTTTTTGTTTGTTTGTTTTTGTTTGTTTGTTGTTGTGTCCTGTACCATGCTGCCCCTGCTGATTGCGACTGGTCTGTGGGGAACTCCCGAACGCCCTTTCCCTCCCACCGATCCTGCCCTGGATCCTCTCCAAAACGCCACCCGGGCGCTTCTCCATGCAGCTGTGAGTATTCTGTGTCTCACCGAGCGTTTCCCTTCCCTGTTCACGGCTAAAGAATTCATTAATTATTACTCCTAATAATGGTTAATGGTCAGCGTGGCTAGATAATCACGCCGGGCTGCAGTTATTTAATCAGGGGGAATCGGTCAAAATGGGAAATGTTACTCCATTGTTTTAGAGGTCTTTATGAGTCTGATTAAAATTACATGAGGGTAGTTGTAGTAGCAACTGGTTCACATGGTGAACATTTCCACACACTGTCCATGTGTACAGCTGGATATTTTACTTACGAAATTCAGGTTAAGTACCTCATGGGTTCAACAGCAGTGCCATACCTGGGAATTGATCCCATCGCCTCTGTGTTGGAACGACCGGCTCCCTACCCATTACGCTACCCTATGGCTGGCCAGCTGGGGGCTGTATAGTTTTAAGACGTCAAGCCTTCACTATCTAGGCCCATAGCACAGCAGTGTTTTGTGCTGCCATTTATACTGGATTTAACATGTTAAAAAAAACATTATAACACTGTAAAATGAAGAAGGACATTTGTCATATCATTGACCAATTCTGACAAATAAAATTGTCAGCTGGAAGCCAGAGAATTATAAAATACCATGCATTTCTGTCTGTCTGTTGTGGGGGGGTAAGGGGGTGGCTAATGTAGATTAGCCTCCATCAGATAGGCAAGGCCCCCTGAGGCCGCATGTTTTTATAAAGGGAAAGGAGGGCTGTGGGCTGTGTCAGTGTGATTTAGGTGGCCATTAAAATGCCTGCATGAGACGATGATGGGGGGGCTCCCTCTGCCCCTGCCCTCTGTCAGTTTCCATGGCAGTTTTTTTTTTTTTTTTTGATGATGTCATTTTTTTTTGTTTTGTTTTGTGGTTTTGGCCAGATGAGGTGTGAGCGTTTAAACCAGAATGGCGTTGGGCCTTCTGATGGAGGATGTAATAGACACATGGGTGCTGTGGCTGGGTGTTTTGCTCCAGCCATAAGCAAGAGTTGGCTCAGCTTTGCTGGGGAAGAATAGAGGTTAAGCAGGTTAAACTCAGCAGTGTTCTCTAGCGGCCACTACTGGACAGTCTGAGCAACTGCAGGTTGGTGTGTTATCAGGTCGAAATTTCATATGTAAGACATTTTCTTCTGACAGCATAAGCAGCTTGTATCTGGTTTCACATCTGCAGTGAGGGAATAAAGTGTGGTCGCCACATGAATCATGTGTCATATCTCTGTACATTCCTTGTGTTTAATAACACCTTTTCATCATATGTCTGGATAAAAATGAAATGCGTGAAAAACGTGAATAATAATTGTGCTGTATGGCCTCTATGACATCATCGAGCTCGCTCTCTCTCTCAGCTCTCATCTCATCTGTGTTGGTGTCTTTTTGTCTCTGTAGCAACAGAAGAACCTGGAAGGTTACGTGGGGTTTGCAAACCTCCCCAACCAAGTGTACAGGAAGTCGGTCAAGAGGGGCTTCGAGTTCACGCTCATGGTCGTGGGTGAGTTTTCTGCTCGATACTCTCTGAGACTGGCGGCCATTTTATACTCTCTGAGACTGGTGGCCATTTTACACTCTCTGAGACTGGCGGCAATTTTGCACAGGACATCAGTGGGGCTGCATTCGGCTTCTTATTGGCTGCATGTAGCACTTTTGAAGGGGCCTATGGACTAGAGGCACATGTTTTTGGTGCAGCTTTGAGTCCTGTATAACCCATGAGTCCTTTTGAGTCCCAGCTGCGCCCTTACAGACTGTGGCTGAAGGTAAACTTTGGCAACAGTTGGCTTACCCTCACCAGGGTGTAATACTCAATTTGGCAGGAGTCAGCCTCACACCTTTTCAAGGTCCTGAAGCTAGCAATTTCAGCTGTACACATGGTTCACGTACTGGCAGGGGGCTCAAGACATTTTCACAGTTTGGGTATTGTAGCCATTATTGATGGTTCTGGTGTTGTAGCCATACTGATGGATCTGGTGTTGTAGCCATATTGATGGTTCTGTTATTGTAGCCATGTAGCAGCTGTTTATTCTGCTGCTCTGCTCTGTGTGTGTGTGTGTGTGTGTGTGTGTGTGTGTGTGTGTGAGAGAGAGAGACAGTGTGTGTGTACATCCCTGTCAGGAGATGCCAGCAGGAAATGCCTGGTGGTGTCCAGTGACATCACTTCCTGTCCATGTGCACCCTGCCTGTTAGAGAGTAGCGCTCCAGGGCAGGGTCAGCTGCGGGAAATGGGGGGGGGGGGAGGGAGACAGGGAGGGGGAGAGGAACGCAAAGAATCCTGCCTCCAATCTACCCCAGATCAGCATTCACAGAGCTACACCCTAGAGTCTCTGTGTCTCTCTCTCTCTCTCTCTCACACACACACACACACACACACACACACACACACCATACACACACGCACATACACACAAGCTTACAGAGTACACACATATAAACACATGCACTATACATAGTACTTAGACACACGCACACGAGAATTCTCTTTTTCTCACACACACACACGCGCACACACACACACACACACATCTGGGATTCTTGGAGCACGATCTGGGGGTTGAAATTAGGCTGTTTGGGGAAACGCCCGACAAAACAAAGTGACAGTGTGGAATTTCACAACTCCGACGGGAGTCTCTCAGTCACTGCCCCCCTGCCCCCACCCCCCACCCCCCCCACACACACATCCTGGCAAAGTGAAACGAAAGAGAGAGGTGAACGAGCATCTGTGGTTCTTGTCAGTGTTCTGGTCGAGCCTGGGCCCAGTCGTCACTGGTTCTTGTTGGTTTTTGGGTCGTACCTGGGCCCTAGTGAGCCCCGTGTCTCTCTGGCTGCAGGGTACGGGGACCCTGTATCTCTCTGTACTCTTGCTCTTGGTTGCTACGCTGTGGGCCGCATTTGGAATGCGAAACGGGCGCTCTTTTAGGAGCGTAGGTGGAACGCTCTGTGCTCTCCTACACTCTCTTCCCACGATGCACTGGGCCTCCACTTTTCCAGCGGCTTTTTTCCCCCCTGCTTCTGGAAGTGCTCAACAGATGAGCTGAGAGACTGAGCACTCTTCCGCTCTCTCTCTCTCTCTCTCTCTCTCACACACACACACACACACACACACATACACAGTCTCTGTCATCCCCCGCACTTTCTCGCTCTCTTTCTCTCATCCTTCCTCTTTCTCTGTCTCTCATCTCTCTCCATCTCCCTTTTAGACTTTGTCTCGCTGACTCAATGCCTTTATCTCTCTCCCCCATATTCTGACACACTGGTGCTTTCTCTTTGTCTTATTCTGTCACCCTCTCCTCTCCCTCTCTCCCCCTCCCTGGCTCTCTCTCTCTCTCTCTCTCTCTCTCTCTCTAGCAGGGTGATTCTCTGAATAAGCCTCTGTAGTTTACACAGCTGCTGCAGATTTCCTTTAAAGGAAGTTTGTTGGCCTTGTCCCCAGCCGCCTGACCGAGCTTGGCTTTACCCACAATTCCCTCTGCCCCGGGTATTATTTACCCACAACCCCATCTGCTCCTGAGCCTGGGATTTTATTTACCCACAATCCCCTTTCCCTGGAATTTTACTTACCCACAATGCCCTCTGCACAGTGCAGTATTTACCCACAATGCCCTCTGCACAGTGCAGTTTTTACCCACAATGCCCTCTGCCCAGTGTCGTTTTTACCCACAATTCCTTCTGCCAAGCATATAATTTACCCACAATCCTCTCTGCAGAATTATAGTATTACTGTTGCAGGCACCTTGCCTGTGTGCACGATGCAAGGAATTCTGGGTATGCCACTGGCTGTAATGGTTGCCTTGGAGATGGGGTGGGGTTTATCTCTCAGCATTATGCAGCGTTTGGTTTGGCCACAGATGAACGGGCTGCTTTTGTGTCCTGTGTGCTTGCGAACACACACACACACACATACACAAAGCCATGCACACAGAGACATGCACACAAACACACAGGTGCATGCACACAGTAGTTGCTGGAGGTATGAGTGTCGTCCTGTTTCCAGGTGTGTGCAGGTGACGTCTCACCGGTGGGAGCGTGAGCTGCCTCAGGGCTCCGCCGTGATAAGAGACAGAACACATCATCAATTAAGCGCTCTGCCCAATGTGTGTGTGTGTGTAAGCATGCGTGTGTGTGTGTGCGCGCAAGCTTGTGTGTAAGCATGCGTGTGTGTGAGTGTGTGTTCTCTGTCCAGTAATCTCAGATTTTCTGTGGTTCAGGGTCAGTGTGGTGGATATCACTGTGTGCCCTGTTCCATTCCTTTCTGTTCGGCTCTTTGGGGGCCGAAATGTTTTTATGGCCGAGGGTTCAGGGCAAGACCAGGCCAGCTGCAAAGCATCGTGGGAAAGGACAGTGGCATGGGGGGGTGGGCTCGGCGGGGCGCCTGTGTAGGGGAAGATTTCTCCCTGAACGGAGACAACGTGAAACGGAGAAGCGGGGTGAGTGTGGGGTACCTGTCGAATGACTCACTGTAGGTAACCTGGCGTTGTCGATCTGAGCGTGCTCAGCACTGTCCAGTTTCTCAGAGTTGGGCGAGGGGGGCTCGAGCTCTCCCACGCTGTGTGGGCCAATTCACTATCAGCTTGAAGAATGAATCAGAAGTGTGAATTTAGGCAGATGTGTGTTGAAAAATCTCCAGGAATGGCCTCATTCATATCCCTCCGATGGGAAACCAGAAACTATGTCTAAGACTACAATATTTTTACGAATTTGTCCAATATTATTTGCCCAATATCTGGCCCCTGTAATCGTAACCTGTGTTTGCTTGAGCTGTGTCCATTCCTGGGAAATGTTCTGAAAAGCAGGTCAAACGTGGAGGACCGTTTGACAACTTGCAAATGACGCTATACAAAATCAAGGGTGCATGTAGTTGAGTTATTGACTGATTGTGGGGAAGAAAGAAAGAAAAACAGGAACAGAGGGGCATGAAGGCTCATAGTGCTGTAAGGTTATGAGCAGCCTGGTTCTTGTGAGTGAGGCCGCTTTCAGCTGGAGTCGAGCTGGCTGACCCAGATCACATCTCACTGTCAGAGTGGGCCCATTGGCAGTGGGCCAAGCCCCTAGCCACACTGACCGTGGGGGCACAGCTGATCTCATTACCGCTACCCAGAGTGCAAAGCTCCTCCATGTTCCTATCGCTCCTGTCTGGGCCCTCAAAACATCTCCAGGAATATCACAAGATGGAGATAATCAGGATCTGAGGTCAACTTCTGCAGCAGTCAGTCAGAGTGGCTGTAAATGAAAATAAAGTCTTCAAGTCACATTTTTAAACATTGTTTTTTTTTTCTCCAGCTGAGGTGGAAATCTGCCAGTAATTTTGGCCAATCGTTAGTATGATCTCCTCTGCCTGTTCTACCGGCCATGGCTTAGGGAAAAAAAACAACTCATACATCACTGATGATCTTCATATTTCTCTTTCTCTCTATCTGTTTCTCTCCCTCTCTCTCCATGTTGATACTTATGCCCAGCTTGGAAATGGTGTAACTGGGTTCCCAACAGTTTTATGTTTTGGGAGGGCAGTTTGTATAGCTTGCAGCTTTGATGTACATCTGTTATGTCATTTTTGGGAGTTTGCCATTATTGTTATATTTCTCTTTTATGTAGGGTTTTTTTTGGATTTGTGTAATTTTGATATGTCTGTGGATTTTTGGTTTTCTGTTATGGTTTTGGGTTTTGGGTTGTCTCTTTTATTGTTTTAATAAAGGGGTGTCAAACCTCTCTTTTTCTTTCTCTCTCTCTCCCTGCATCTCGTCTCTGGGTGGGGTCTTTCCTAGATCGGGAGTGATTTGAATGGGTTTTCAACAGTCGGATTTTCTGGACAGGGACAATTCGTTCATGTCCTTTGGTTGGCTGGGGTGTGGTTACATTTTTTTGGATGTAATATTTCCTGTTTTTTTGTTCTTTTTTTTGTTTTGTTCCTGTATTTTGTTTGGGCAAAAAACATGGGAATTATGCAGTGTTTTATATCATGGTGTTTTTTGTGTTTTTAATAAACGGGCTGGAAAAGGTACCTTAGAGTTCACTCTGTTCTTCCCTCTATTTACTCTCCTCTCCCTCTGTCTGTCTGTCTGTCTGTATTTTCTTCTCTCTCATCTGCCGCTTTTCTCCCCTTTTCTCCCCATTTTATTTATCCTCGCCCCCCCCATTTGTCTTAGTCCCCCTCTCTCTGTCTCTACCCCCTCGCTCAGTCTCTTTCTTCTCCTCCATCTCCTTCTTCCCTCACATCCCCTCCTTCTCCCCCCCTTTTGCCTCCCCCATCCTCTCTTCCCCCCCTCCTCCCCCCCCTCAGTCCCAGGGCTGCTGGGATAGCGTGGTTGGCATGGCTTCACACTGTTTGCGTGTTGCCAGCTCCCAGTCACGGGTGTGCAAACGTATCATATGATAATGACGCAGTGATCCCACCGGCAGCAGAGGAGGCCTCGGTTTGATCATGTGTCCATTCCGGTTCAAACTGAGCTCTCACCGGCAGGGCAAAGCAAAGCAGTGTGGCCCACAGCATAGAATAAGTATGTAGATAAATTGGTATAATGTACTCTATGCTTTCCATACATGAAGAAAAAGTTTTTTCTCCTGCTTTCTCTCTTCTGGCACTCTCTCCTTCTGTCTTATTTATCAGCAATCCAGTGTGTTGCCACAGAATTTCAAAATTTGAAATTAACACCACTTTTCTTTGCATATTTATTGTTTAGCATATTTAGCATATTTTATCATTTTGTCCCTCTTTTTCTTTTCCCTCTCCCCCTTTACTTCCCTCTTTCCACCATGCCTGTCTCTCTTTCTCTCTCTCTCTCTCTCTCTCTCTCTCTTCCTCCTCCTCCAACGCCACAGCATAATTTCTTAATTTCTCGTCAGAGTTCATGAAGGGGAATCAGGCCCCATCGCTCACCACAAGAAAGAAAAAACAAGTGCAGGGCCACTGAGTATTCCTGTTATGTGGTGACATCATTGTTTCACCCGTATGTTAAAACATGAAAATAATATTTATATGAATTCAGAGAGCGTTTTGAGCGTCTCTGTCGCCCGTTGCATTCTTTCCCCTCGCCGACGGGTGCGGGCTGGACCTGGCCAGACCGAACCGGTTTTGGCCGGACTGAACTGGAATCATCCGCCAATTGGCCACATTGAGCTAGAGAGATTGTTTTGAGAGTGTCTTCATACCGCTGCCATTGTGGTTGGATTGGGGTCGGGGGGGGGCCCCCCCCCCCCCCCACTTTGCGGTAACATCACCGTGGTGATAGTAGTAGTGGTGGTGGGGGGGTGAGGGGGCTGGTTAGGGGAGATGCTTTTGTTGCTGATGCACAAGGCCACAACTGCAACCATTTTGTCAGACACCATAACGAGGTCTTGATTTGAGGGGCGGCCGATCTTACCAATCTGTGGTACCTCAAGGCTCAGTGTTAGGACCTGTTTTTATTTGGGTTTTGGTGCAGTGTGTTACATGCCCAAATTCTTCAGCCAGTGAGTTAACATTAAAGTGGGATTTGTGTGTTTCAAGGCATGTGAGTGCAGGTGTACTTGCGTGTATGTGCACATGTGTTTATGTATATGTATGTGTGTATGTGTTTAAAATACTTTTGGGTAGACATGTGTCTGCAGCAAGCTGTCACCATCTCAGTCTATCAAAGCTGGATGTTCAGTACCTGTCTGAAGGTTAGGAATGATGTGGGTGTGGCTCAGGTACCAGGTGACCTTTCACTGTCAGATTCCTCTGGTCCAGATGGGAACAGGTATCAGAGGATTGCGGGCTTCCTGCATCTTGCTTCATTTCAAAACTAGTTGACCCTCGAAACGCTTGTGTATTGCCTCGTGTTTACACACTGGTCAGAAGAAATGTTTACAGAATTCTAAACATCAGGGAGGGAGGGTGTTCCGGAATCAGAATGCTGTTTGAATCTTGTTGCTTTTGTGGCTGGCATGGAGTTTTTGTATTTACATTTATATTTGCATTTAGCATACTCTTGTATCCACGTCTACTGGTTTCTCTGGTTGCCTCAAGAGTCCACATACCTTATTTCCATTGGCTGCTGATTGAAAAGAAACCTGCAGACACTGCCCCCTCCAGGACTGGAGTTAAACCTGCAGACACTGCGACCGTCCAGGACCGGAGTTAAACCTGCAGACACTGCGACCGTCCAGGACCGGAGTTAAACCTGCAGACACTGCGACCGTCCAGGTCCGGAGTTAAACCTGCAGACACTGCGACCGTCCAGGTCCGGAGTTAAACCTGCAGACACTGCGACCGTCCAGGTCCGGAGTTAAACCTGCAGACACTGCGACCGTCCAGGACCGGAGTTGAACCTGCAGACACTGCGACCCTCCAGGACTGGAGTTAAACCTGCAGACACTGCGGCCCTCCAGGACTGGAGTTAAACCTGCAGACACTGCGACCGTCCAGGACTGGAGTTAAACCTGCAGACACTGCGACCGTCCAGGTCCGGAGTTAAACCTGCAGACACTGCGACCGTCCAGGACCGGAGTTAAACCTGCAGACACTGCGACCGTCCAGGTCCGGAGTTAAACCTGCAGACACTGCGACCGTCCAGGTCCGGAGTTAAACCTGCAGACACTGCGACCGTCCAGGTCCGGAGTTAAACCTGCAGACACTGCGACCGTCCAGGTCCGGAGTTAAACCTGCAGACACTGCGACCGTCCAGGACCGGAGTTGAACCTGCAGACACTGCGACCCTCCAGGACTGGAGTTAAACCTGCAGACACTGCGGCCCTCCGGGACTGGAGTTAAACCTGCAGACACTGCAGCGCTCCGGGACTGGAGTTAAACCTGCAGACACTGCGGCCCTCCAGGACTGGAGTTAACCCTGCAGACACTGTGGCCCTCCAGGACTGGAGTTAAACCTGCAGACACTGCCCCCTACAGGACTGGAGTTAAACCTGCAGACACTGCGACCGTCCAGGTCCGGAGTTAAACCTGCAGACACTGCGACCGTCCAGGACCGGAGTTGAACCTGCAGACACTGCGACCCTCCAGGACTGGAGTTAAACCTGCAGACACTGCGGCCCTCCAGGACTGGAGTTGAACCTGCAGACACTGTGGCCCTCCGGGACTGGAGTTAAACCTGCAGACACTGCAGCCCTCCGGGACTGGAGTTAAACCTGCAGACACTGCGGCCCTCCAGGACTGGAGTTAACCCTGCAGACACTGTGGCCCTCCAGGGCTGGAGTTAAACCTGCAGACAATGCGGCCCTCCCTGTCCTTAATCTTTCCCCTCTCGTTCTCCCTTACAGGAGAGTCCGGTTTGGGGAAGTCCACCCTGATAAACTCCCTGTTCCTCACAGACCTATACTCTGCAGAATATCCCGGTCCGTCCCACAGAATCAAGAAGACTGTTCAGGTACAGACTCTCTCTCTCTCTCTCTCTCTCTCTCTCTCTCTCTCTTTCAGTGTCAAATGTTCAGAGTCAAGGTGCTTTGTTGGCGTGACGCTACACGATGTTGTCAAAGCAAAGGTTACGAAACACTTCCTCGACACAACCCTTAAACCAGCTACATAACTGAAGTGTCCGTGTGTGTGAGATACAGGTAATGCATCTCTCCTGAGTAATTACGAATGGTAACACTGAATTTCTGAAAGTGGTAAATTTGAATATTTAAGCACTGTCACTTTAAAGGGACTTCTCTTCACCTCACACAGGTGCTTATAAGTCCCTAAAGGTGTGGGAATTGGTGCTTGATTATGAGCACTGAAGATATTTAATAAAATATTATTAAATAAAATTAATAAAACTGTTTTTTGCAAGGCAGTTTCTTGTATTTCTCATTCAGTGTGCTGATAGCTTTTTTTCCCTTTTGACACTGAATGGTCACTCATCCTCGAAACAGCATCGTTCGAAGTCGGAAAGTGTCATGCAGCAACACAGACCACAGTTTTTCAGGCTCATTAGTTATCAGTTTGACATTAGCGTGGCTAGCTGAGATAATCTCCCCTCCCCTCACATCCAGAATATTTGCTGGTGTGAGGTCATTCTTAACTCCTGAGATCAGACCTTCGACCTTTGACCTGTACCCTGGGTCTGGCTGGGCCCTGAAGGCAACGGTAACGCAGCTGTGCATGTTTCCGCGACGACGTAAGCGCCAGACGAGGCCCCCCAGGGCCCGAGCGTGCTTCAGCGGGCACGTCATGACATGAGGGTGGCGATGCCTCATATATCGTGACACTGTGACCTCATATCACGATATAAGCTGCTGTTTCACATTGAGGTCTCCCCAAACTCAGTCCTAGTCATTTTCATTCCTGTCTGTTTCTGTATGTATGTATGTATCTCTTTCTGCGTAGGGTGTGTGTGTGTGTGTGTGTGTGTGCGCGCGCGCGCACACGATTCGTTTAAGGGTATTACTTATCAAACCCGCCATCAATTGCTACGTCAATCGGTTAATAATACATAGTACAGCTCTATTTTTAGACAACGCCTTTCAACAAATACACACTCACGCACACACGTACTTGCAGTTCCCCCTGGCCTTGATCTGACCTTCACTCTGTCGTCGGTGGTATAAAACCTGTCTTGTCTCGGCTGCCTGTTCTTCTGTCAAACAGGGTTGCAATTGCCGTGTTCTGCGGTGAGACCATCGTCTGGTCCTCAGGGGTGATGCACTTTTAGGGGTTCCAGATACTCTTCAGGGAGCTCAGTGTGAAACATGGGGAAATTCTGAGTGCGTGTGAAAAGGGTTCATATTTGCACAGACATGAAGAGGCTTGGCTTTTCTCTTGGTGCATGCAAAACACCCGCATTTCCTTAGCTCATATGCATAACCCGTAAGACTGCCATGCAAACTTAGAAAGGTGTGCGAGCACAGTCACGTTACAGTTTCACTTTTCCAAAGCAATATTACTTTTCCAGGTAATACACAGTGAGACCCCAATCCCCTCTCATCCCCCAACAAGAATGCATAAAATTAATACATTTACTCGCTGGGGTCGAGGTATCCAGTCTTATCTGGATAAGGGTTAGTGTGTGGGTTGCACTAAAACCACCTGTATCAACTAGTCAAAGGTCTTTGACTGAGGACCGCGATTAGCTGATTAGCTGAATCATGCAGCTGAATTGATTCAGCGCTGCGCAAGAACAAAAGTGCTGCACTCACACACTGACGCCTGACACTGCTGGTGAAAAATCCTTGAAATCGAAGTGCTTAGCAGTGAAGAAACACTTTTCTTGTTTTTGGCGTAGGGTATTTTTTTCTCTATGAATGAAGAACATTTCCCGTCAGCCCATGCAACCAGTCATGACCCCGCATTGTTACCCAGACCAGCCCCAATACTGTCAAAGTCAGGTTGCAGTACTCACTTGTGGCCAGAGGGGGCGATGAAGTACAGGAAGAAGTGCTCTCCATTGTCAGGCATCTGCCTCCTGTTGACGTAGGACTCAACTTTTAAAGCTTAAGTATAACAAGTGTTGACCAAAGTGCTGTACAGAATACGGGCGCGGCCGATCACTGGAGAGTGATGAGACTGAGGGTCTTAGTTTAACTGACTAGTTGACTAGTTTAACCTTTGTCATTCCGTGATGAGGTTGAGCCAATTTTCGGCGTCAATGATACAGACCTCCAACGGTCACAGCTGGTGATGGAGTGGCTGAGATCCCATGATTCCTGAATGCAGGATTTGATTTTGACTTAAGGCTCAAACTCCAGGCTAATGGTTTGTTCAGTCTCCGCTACAGTCTATGTGACATGTGTGGAACATTCTCTCTCCTCTTGCCCTGTCGCACTCTGTCTCTCTCACTGTCTGTTTCCAATTTTCTGTCCCTTTGATTTATTTCTCTGTCTCCCAACAAATTTTAAAAAAAAAAAGTGTCTTGTCATTCCCATTGTGGCTGAATATGCGTTTATGGATTTTTACTTGAGCTTCATCTGTCTGGCTCCAGCTTATCGTCTCCTACAGACGGTTCTCAGTGTTCACAACAGTGTTTCAGACTCGCCGAGGTCACTGTTTTGGTTTACACAGGCTTGTGTGCTCACACACACACACACACACACACACAGATGCACACACACAGATGCACATGAGCATGTATGTCAGTAATCTCACCTCCATATCAGGAAGTGGACGAGCAGAGACAGGAAGTGGAAAAGCATAGACAGGAATTGCATAACACACTCTTATAAGCTATGAAACCTCAAACGACGTGAGCAAGACATAGACAGTTTGACACCCTTTCCCAATAGAAGTAAAGCTTTGAACACAAGCTGCTGTAAATTATATTCTTGTCTCAGCACTTCTCGCTCCTGGCGAATATCTTCTCACTGTTTCCAATTAGCGGCGGCGTTCCTGCAGTGATAGGGAGGCGGTGGAGGGGTTGGGGGGGTTTGGGAGGGTTTGGGGGTTTCTCTCCTCTCGGAGCGGGTCTGTGCACACCCCCACTTGCTTAGATTAGTAGAATGCCACATTCCTGTCCTCTGTGTGTACTTTCCTCTCTTCTCCCTCTATTCTCTCCTCCTTTCTCACCATCTCCCTCTCCTTCTCTTTCCCCGTCCTTCTCTGCTCCACCCCACTCCTCTTCTCCTTCTGCACATCTGCCCCACAGAATTAAGAAGGCCCTTTCAGAGTAAACATTCTCTCTCTCTCTCTTTTAGGTTTAAAGGTGCAGATTAAAGGTGCTATATTGGCATGACACTACACTGTGTTGCCAAAGCAAAAGTTAAAAAATGCATCAACAACATGAAACACTTACGTAACTGAAGTGTGTGTGAGTGTGTTTGTGTGAGAGAGAATGCGTCTGTGTGTGTGTATGTAAGAGAAAGTATGTGTGTGTGAGTGTGTGTGTCCGAGAGAGGAGGGGGAGTGTGTGTTGAGCCGTTTGTCTTTCTATTCTGCCCCTGATGTGCGTTAAACCGTGCTCGTGGCATGTTAGACTGTTAAATCTGATAGCTTCCCACAATCCCCCTGTGCGTCGGTGCTGCCTGCATTCCGACACAGGTGGTGTTTGAACAGTCTGAAGTGCCCAGAGATGAGCGAAACGCCCCCCCCCCCCCCCCCCCCCAGCTTCCCATTCTAGCTGAAGCGTGTTGTGTAAACGTCTCTCGCGTGCACACACCGCTTAATCACGCTAACTGCTCCTGCAGAAAACAAGCACAAATCCTGTTTGGGATTCTTCCTTTTTCTTTTTTTTTTTTTTTTTTTTTAATGTCCTCGGTTTTCTGACATGCTCAGCTGACAGCGTCTCCTACATCACTTCAGTCGCTTCAGTATATACCCAGCAGTGTAAATGAATAGCGTGTGAAAATGAACGTCACTCTGAATGACAGCATCACCTAAATGCCCAGTTGTAAATTTTAAAAAAAAAACCCCATTAGTGGGACTCGATAGTTTCCACATGCTCTGGGAATGTTTGGGTCTGTTTGCCGGGAGAAAACGCCCCTCGTGCCACAGGGCCTGTGCTAATTGCTTTTTGAGGAGGGTCTGTAAGGATACGCTCCTAAGGGCTGAGCCCCCACCTTCGACCCCCACACACACGCACACTCACCTGTGCTCACCTGTCACATGAGCTCCATCTCACATTAAAGGCATTTATATATCTGAAGTCTGACATGCTGACTCATCCCATCTTTGCTTTCCTCTGTCTTCATTTTATTTTGTCCCATAATTCTCCTGTTTTGTTGTTATTGTTATTATCTTCGGATTGTTTTTTTTATCATTGTCAATGTGTTTTATTACTATTAGTATTATTATCTTAACTTTACTTTTTCTGGATTTTATGGTTTCATTGGCCCCAAGATTAAACGCCTGTGTCAACACCAGCCCGTTTCACATCTCAGCCCGTTTATAGCTGTCAGATCCCAGGAATTTCCGTAGCTCGTCGTTCTTTGTCTTTGGAGTCCTCGGAAAAGATTCCCAAATTTCTCTTAATGGCCTCGTCTGACAGCCGTAGAATTATTTCTAACACTCAGATAAATTTTGGCTGCTTGTAAGCCTGTTTGTGTTGTCAGATTTCTGGGGGTGGTTTTGACTGGGCCAGAAAAGTGTGCTTATTTGTGAATTAATCACAGAAGAAACCCCAGCAAATTTTTGTCACCATTAGTCAGAAGTAGTCACTAACCACAGGTTTATAAGCAAATAACACCCCTGAAGTTGGACAGCGCGATGCAATGACAGAGACAGTAGAAGGCTCATGGTTATGATGTCATAGTTAGGAGCCAGGTGAATGGAGATTCTTACAAGGTCAAAGTTCAGTCGCATACACCAAACTATAGAGAGGGAACTCATTGGGTTTTTTCACTGGTTTTGCTGAGTCTGCTGTGGTCAGTTTGCACTGTTTACTTCTTGTTTGTTTGTTTTCCATGCTCTTTTTCTGCAGTCAATTAATCAGTTAGTCAATGCCATCAATCATCCACTCGGTGTTAACCCTGCCTTTCAGATTGCGTTATGGGTAAAGCTTGTCACTGTGATGGTCACGGCCAGAGCTGGAGGGCAGTGGCTCAATGTTGGTGTGTTATGTAGCTGGATCAGTCCATTGGGATTGCAAAGGGAGGGTGGGGGGATTTCTTCACAGGTGAAACAGGCTAAGGTATCTGTAAATTTGGGGGATTTATTTAATGGTTGATGTGTTTTTCCAGGTGGAACAGTCCAAAGTGTTGGTGAAGGAAGGGGGAGTCCAGCTTCTTCTCACTATAGTTGACACTCCAGGGTTCGGAGATGCTGTGGACAACAGCAACTGGTATGTTACAGATTGTGTGTGTGTGTGTGTGTGTGTGTGTGTGTGTGTGTGTTTGTTTGTGTCTGTGTCTGTGTGTATGTGTACACTGGTGTTCCTAATGGTGAGTATCTTGTCTTCCAGCTGGCAGCCGGTGATCGATCACATTGACAGTAAGTTTGAGGATTACCTCAATGCAGAGTCCCGCGTCAACAGGAGGCAGATGCCTGACAACAGAGTGCACTGCTGCCTGTACTTCATCGCCCCCTCTGGTCATGGGTGAGTACTGCGCCCCGTATTGGGATGGCCTGGGTAACAGCACAGGGTCTTGGCCCCTTGTGAAGACTGATGGGAAATGTTGTTCATATAAAGGGTAAACATACCCTGATGCTGTGCTCCATTTCTGCTTAGAACAAACAACACTGTAGAAGAACTGTTTTTTTGGACATCAGCGCTGCGTAACGTTTTGACTGTTGAAAGAACAATCTTGTGATATGGGCAGAAATCCCAACTGCGTGTGCCATAATGAATTCCACCCAGCTGCTGAAAATAACAGGGTTTTTTTTGGTCTGTGGTTCACACACATAATGCAGGTTCAGTGATCTTTGTGTCTGTTGGTGGGGAAGTGGGGAGGGAGGTGACGTTAGCTGAACCAACACCACGATTTGTTGAGTTGTGGTTTTGAGCATGGATCAAATTAAAGCCTGCAGGCACTGCGGCCCTCCAGCACCAGGGTAGTGCAAGCCTGCAGATACTGTGGCCCTCCAGGACCAGGGTAGAGTAACCCTGCAGATACTGTGGCCCTCCAGGACCAGGGTAGAGTAGCCCTGCAGGCACTGTGGCCCTCCAGGACCAGGGTAGAGTAGCCCTGCAGGCACTGTGTCCCTCCAGCACCAGGGTAGTGTAGCCCTGCAGGCACTATGGCCTTACAGGACCAGGGTAGAGTAGCCCTGCTGACACTGTGGCCCTCCAGGACCAGGGTAGAGTAGCCCTGCAGGCACTGCGGCCCTCCGGCACCAGGGTAGAGTAGCCCTGCTGATACTGTGTCCCTCCAGCACCAGGGTAGAGTAGCCCTGCAGGCACTGCGGCCCTCCAGGAGCAGGGTACAGTAGCCCTGCAGGCGCAGCTACAGTAGACATGCTGCACATTGTCAGAAGTGCTGCAACTGTACGCTGTCAAAATAAAGACTTCCTGAGTAGGAAAAGGTCAGAACATTAAGAATATGAGCGTAGAGAGGGAAGGAAGACGGAGCGCACATTTACTAATAACATTTACCCTCTGCGGGGGGGAGGGGGGCGGGGGGGCTACTGGGCGCAAACAATGGCTATGTGGAGAGAGTCGCTCTGGAGCAGGGAGAACAGCCACCTCCCACCTGCAGTTTTACTGAAACTCTACCCTCAAAGGCTGTTTCATTTCACTGAAATGTTGGGAAACTGAAATGATGTGCTGCTTATGTTTTCGGTTGTATGACCTTTGACTGCCTTTGTTTCACTGAGACGTTGTTCTGAAGCACTTATTTCAGTGCTATGATATTTCACTAAGATGTAAAATCCTCTGAAAAGATCACGCTGAGCTCCACTCCTGAAATGCGTGTTAGTTTTACTGAAATGACCCACTCATGAAACGCATGTTAGTTTTACTGAAATGACCCTGAAACGCGTGTTAGTTTTACTGAAGTGACCCTGAAACGCGGGTTACTTTTACTGAAATGAACCTGAAACGCGGGTTAGTTTTACTGAAATGACCCTGAAACGCGGGTTAGTTTTACTGAAATGCCCCTTGAAACGCGTGTTAGTTTTACTGAAGTGACCCTGAAACGCATGTTAGTTTTACTGAAGTGACCCTGAAACGCATGTTAGTTTTACTGAAATGACCCTGAAACGCGGGTTAGTTTTACTGAAATGCCCCTTGAAACGCGTGTTAGTTTTACTGAAGTGACCCTGAAACGCATGTTAGTTTTACTGAAGTGACCCTGAAACGCGTGTTAGTTTTACTGAAGTGACCCTGAAACACGGGTTAGTTTTACTGAAATGACCCTGAAACGCGGGTTAGTTTTACTGAAATGACCCTGAAACGTGGGTTAGTTTTACTGAAATGACCCTGAAACGCAGGTTAGTTTTACTGAAATGACTGTCTCCATCTCCAGACTGAAGCCGCTGGACATTGAGTTCATGAAGCGGTTACACGAGAAGGTGAACATCATTCCCCTGATCGCCAAAGCTGACACACTCACACCCGAGGAGTGCCAACAGTTCAAGAAGCAGGTCAGTGTGTGTGTGTGTATGTGTGTGTGTGTGTGTGTGAGAGAGAGAGTGTGTGTGTGTGTGTGTGTGTGCTCATGTGAGCGTGTATGAGTGAGTGTGTGTGTGTGTGTGTGTGTGTGTGTGTGTGTAAGTGTATAGGGGTGTGTGTGAGTGTGTGTGTGTAAGAGAGAGAGTGTGTGGGTGTGCGTGTGTGTATGTGTGTGTGTTGGTGTGTGTGTGTGTTTGTGTGTGTTTGTGTGTGTGTGTGTGTGTTAGTTTGGGAGAAAGAGTGAAAGGGCTCCAGTCACCCTGCACCCCAAGCTCTGGCAGTCAGTCAGGCAGGAATTTAAGCATGGAGACAGACACAGTTCTCACGCCATCACAGGGGACCATCTGCAGCTGAGAAGAGTGAGGGAGGGAGAGAAAGAGAGAGAGAGAGGGAGGGAGGGAGAGTGAAAGAGGGAGGGAGAGAGCGAGAGTGATTTGAATGACTGTGAGAGGGTTGTGTAAGTGTGTGTAAGTGTGTGCGTGTTTGTAATTGGACAGTTTTCTGTTTGTTGTGTTGACCGTGGTGCTGTGCCAGTGTGCTGATTGCTCATTGTTTGTTTCAATCAATAGAATCAACTGAATATATTAAAAATCTCGTATAACAGATTAGAGCTGAAGGATATAGGCGTAGAATAGTACTTGATTTACCTCATGTTTCTTTTTTCTTTCTTTCACTCTGTTTCTTTCTCTCTTTGCCTCATTCTACTTGTCTACCTCCTTCCTTTCATCCCTGTTTCTCTCTTTCCCAGATAATGAGAGAGATTCAGGAGCACAAGATTAAGATTTATGAGTTCCCCCAGACTGACGACGAAGAGGAGAACAAGCTGGTGAAGAAAATCAAGGTACACGCCCACATCTCAGGCCAGTAAAGACTACATACACACACACACACACACACAGGGATACTGAAATATGGGTGAGACAGTCATGTCATCACCTTATGCTCATAAAACAGAGATGAGCTCCACCAATCACAGAGTGTGTTGTTAACAACTAATAGACCAAAACCAGCAGTGATTGGTGGACACTTTCTGGCTACACTTCAGCACCTCACTGCATAGCCAAATTGTAGCCTAGCATATATCCATGTTACTAAGTTACCAACAGTTGTCACAACCGGCAATAATAGTCATTATATAAAGTAACACTAACTGCTATTGTCCACTGTAAGTGTTCCAGTCCCTGACTGAATTCACTCAGTGTTTTATGGGCCTGAGAGAAAAACACTTCCACGTCCTGGCTGCGGTCCAGTCCGTTTAATCTTCTGCCCTTGAGATCCTCACTTGCCAGCTTCCCTCGGGACCATGTGACTTTCCCCCAATTAAACGCCACTGTGTGAGGGTTTGTGTGCTTTTGATTGGTGCAGTGAGCCATGGCCACTGTCTTGTCATTGTGTGTAAAACTTCATGTTCTCCTCCTGGACCCAGAGCCCCAAAGTCTCCCCACGCCTGAAGCTGCAGTCCAACCATTATGGACTGTAGCTCTTAGAGAGAGAAGAGTGAGTGTGTGCGTGTGTGTGTGTGTCAGTGGGGGGAGGTCTCCATGGTAACTCGAGGAAGTGGCCACTGAACGGGGTCAGGCCCGCTCAGTCCCATCATGCTTTGCAGAATTGGAGCTCCCACAGCTGAACAATCTGCCTTTATCTCTCTCACACACACTCACACACACACGCATACACACACAGGAGCGCGCACGCCATGTAATCGATATAAATGCCTGATTGTTTCCACATTCCTCTGACCTTGTAAAGGCTCAGAGATGCCCGCGGGGCGGTATCCACCCCCGGCCCCCCGCCCCAACCCCGCCCCAAAGACAGAGGCCGCGCCCCACTGGGCTGTTTTCCATTTTCCAGCTAACGATCTCATTAATGAACCACAGCGCTGACAGTAAACCGGGGGGTGGGGGGGGGGTGCTCACTCTGCAGTCCTGGAGGGCTGAGCTGGGCTGGGTGCTGTTATGTTTGGGGGGGGGGGGGGGGGGTTTGGGTGCTGCTCACGCAAGTCCCTGATTGGTTAAATACTCCTCTGTGGTTTCCCTTGCAGGACCGTTTGCCCCTGGCCGTCGTCGGGAGCAACACCATCATCGAGGTCAACGGGAAGCGGGTCCGAGGGAGGCAGTACCCCTGGGGCGTGGCGGAAGGTGAGGAAGAGGGTGACAGGGAGGGGTGTCAAAGTTCACACCAGTGGGGGAGGGTTGCAGGGGGGCTCTAATTTGAGCACGTGCCCCTGGGCTCTCTCTCTCTCTCACTCACTCTCACTGCAGTCTCACGTGTTCTTCCACTCAAATCCCACCGCCCCCCCCCCCCCCCCACCCAACCTATCTTTTCCAAGGGGGCCAGGGTTTCCAAGGATAACAGAGAATCCCACGAGAACCTTCCTCTCTCGTTTGGAGCCCCAGTGGTGTGACCCCCCCCCAAACCCCCCCACTGCAGACCTCCTGCCAAAACACAGGCGCCATGTCGTCATGCTCCCCAAGCCCAGGGCATCTCGAAGTTTGTGCGCTGATCTAGGATCAGTTTTCTGACCTCATACATAATGAGTCTCAAAGGTTAAACTG
The DNA here is from genome assembly GCA_019788955.1 of Albula glossodonta. NCBI lineage: Eukaryota > Metazoa > Chordata > Actinopteri > Albuliformes > Albulidae > Albula > Albula glossodonta. The sequence goes on along the minus strand of JAFBMS010000113.1, from coordinate 587,929 downwards.
ATCCTGGATTTGGGCCCATATGAAGCATCACAAAGAATTAGGCATGCTGATCCAGGATCGGTTTTGCCTTTTAAAATATAATGGATGGGGTGAGGATATAGACAGGGAAACTGGTCCCAGATCAGCACTGTGGCGTCGGGGTCAGAGCTCCTGGTGTTTGCTTGCGTCAGATGTGGACAGTTGAGCAAAGGAAAAAAAAAAAAAAAAACCCACAAAAACAGCAATTGTAATATCAGGAGTGTGTCCTGACTGCATGGCCTCTGTGCCCGGCTATTTATTTCCCTTGCTGGCTGTTTCTGATCCTGAGTTGCTCTCCCAGGGCCTCTGCTGTTATTTTGTTCTTTTAACACATCATCCATTGATACAGCGGGGTATTTTACTGAAGTGGTCGGGGTTTTAGAATCGTACTCTAGGGTGCAGTAAGCTTTGCATCACCGCAGGCCGGCCTCGCTTGACACAGCGTTTTCAGAAACAGAAAGCAATCATCGAGCATTTAGTTTATTTTCTGTTTTTCTGCGAGGCATCTGACATGAATCTGATATACCTTCAGAGTGTAATATATTTCCGTTGCATGTGGCGAAACCTCGCTACCCAAGCACGGGCACTTTTTTTTTTTCATTTCAAGTTTTTCCCATTTGTGCCCTCACTGTGTGAGCCACCCAAAATTATAATTTTTCCTCATTAAAAAAAAAGGGGGGAACCTGGATTTGTTCAGTTGTCCTAACCACTGTTACACATAACTGCCATTGCTTCTGTTGTCTAGGTAACAGGGCAGGTCCTTATGGTGATCATCGTCTTATTCATTCATTCATTTGTTCATTCATTTATTTTCTTTTGTAAAGGAGAGTCACCCGTCCCTGTTACTTTTTGATTAGGAAAAAGTATAAATATATATGCTGACTTCTAAAGCAGCAGATTTCTGTTAAAAAAAATAACACTTTTGAATAGGAAATGACAAACCATGAAAAAGGCAGGTTTTTTTTTTTCTCGTTTTCTACTACTAAGTAACACTGTCCCGTCTGATCGCGGGAGAGGTGTCTCACACATCACAGGAAGTGAGAGACAGGAAGCAGTCAGCTGAGGTGTCAGGAAGCCGCCCGCCTACGCCTTGTCACCCCCCCCCCCCCAATCCCCGATTAAGGTGGTAAATTAGCTGAGCCATCGGTGTGGTAACAAAGTTAAGCGACTGATTTAATCTCCTCTCCAGCTGAACGTACCTCAGGGAGCTGCTGTCGCTCTGAAATCATTTATCTCGCCAAAACCCCAGCCTGGGACCGCCCTCCTCAAGAGGGGTCAATTACACGCCAATAGAAAGACATAAAACGAACAAACAAATCCAATAAAAAAGCTGGTTGTGCGTGGTTTAAATTTGGCGATAGCAGGTTAGTTATTTTTTAATTTTGTTCTTTTTTTGCACTTGTCATCCCTGAATGTTTGGAAATTGAATTAGCGCCCAGAGACACCCTGCCGCTCAGAGAAGTTTTCCATTTCGCCAGGAATTTGACCTCCGTGACCTTTTCTCCAGACCCCCAACTGTCACTCCACTGGGGTATCATAGTACAACCCCCCCCCCACCCCCCAAAAAAATACCCTTCCCTTTCCAGAAAACATTAACACCTCAAGGGTATTCAACAGTCAACATTGGAACACTCGACCAGTTGAGTCAAATCCACATGGAAAACGCGTGGGCATTTTTCTTCCTTTCCGATGTTAAACACTCATCTAATTAATTTTTAGAGTAGCTCTGAGCAGATGATTATTTTTAATCGGGTTTTTTAGTCCCGGGCTCTGAACAGAAGCACCTGCACCGAGTCCCTTGAGATAGGAAAGGTCGTCCCAGGTGGAAGAGTCTATCGGCAATAAGTATGCGAACTGTGACTGGTGACCTCAGATGCGTTACCGCAGAAACAGGGAACCGGGCATTTTGATTGGTGGTTTGCCTTGCTGACAGTCTGCGCCCCTTTGGAACACACCCTGACTGAAGCTGACTCAAATCTGTTGCAGCTGAAAGGACGGAAGGGGGGGAGGCTGGCAGCTGAGGGGCGCCCCCCCCAGTGGATGAAATGTGACATTGCATCAGTAGACTTGTGCTGGGCTTTTTTTTTTTTTTTCCTTATCAAGACGGTGCCCTTGTTTGATTATTTTTAACATTTTTCCCCTGGTGGTGTGTAATTAATGAGAATGGAGAAAGGCCAGGAAATGGCATTAGTCGGGAATTAGATGTGCTCCATGACAGCTGAGAAAGAAATTCTTCAAACGCAAGAAGAAGCATGCTCCTGAGAATATGTGACTCTGTTCCCCCCTGCTGGCCATTCCTGGTAGTGCATATGTGGTAGTTTCTCTCAAGCTTGCTTTTGTGGGGATGAAGGCCAGGGTTAAATGTGATAAGCAGTGTACAAATGTGATCTTGATTTGATTAGAGCCTGACCAGTCCCTCACAGTCAAGGCCATCAGTGCAACTGTAGAGAGAATACTTTGCCGCTCGGTAAAGCTGTGGTTTTCTTGTATGGCTATGGTGGTGGCTCTGGTACAGCTGCTTTGCATCTCTGTGAAAATACCCTGTTACAAACTTAAAAAGAACAAAACATGATTTTATAAACTGAATTAGGTGTTTATAGTTGCACATTCAGAGTCACATGTCAACTGCCCTCTGTGTTAGTAGCATTCAAGTTTCACCATCTGCTCAGCCTCTGTGAAACTTCAGTGTAATCAGAGTCAAAGCTGTAGGTTTGTGGGCACTCTAACGTTAAACACATCTGTGCAGTTCTGGGGACATGCAGGGTTTGGGGTCTTTTGGGTGGCAGAAAAGTTCTGTGTTGTTTGGCTAACTCCCCTCACTTTGTACCTCTGCAGTGGAGAATGCGGAGCACTGCGACTTCACCATCCTGCGGGACATGCTCATCAGGTAACGCACTTTCACCTGTTAGCACGTTAGCACGATCATGAATATTACAGCACATCTTATGCCTGTTAGCACAGTCATGAATATTATAGTACAAGTAATGCAAGACGTAGACACTGGGTGACTCGCCTTTGCATGCTAGCACGTTAGCACGTATAGAAAGTGTTGAGTTATACCAAAAGAAAATGTGGGATATGCCCACTGAGTAAAAAGTCATTGCATTTTAGCATTATGGTTTGAATTAAAGTAACATGGGACATACTCATATGTTAGCACAGTGATGAATATCACAAGTATCCTTCAGAACATTGAGTAACATGCATATGCATATTAGCACGTTAGCACAATGATGAATGTTCTTGGAAAAGAGGCTGCCTGATGTTAGAGGGATATCATGGTAGTCATATGGTAGCACGTTAGCATGACAGGAAAAGAGCGGTAATTCATGTGGTGTGAAGCTCTTGCACTTGTGATGGTGGGAGGAGATACTGTGTTCTAACATGGTCTCACCTCTCCGGGGCGCCACTCGCTCACGCCTTTTTTCCTTCTCTGTCGGCAGGACCCACATGCAGGATCTTAAGGACGTCACCAATAACGTCCACTACGAGAACTACCGGAGCAGGAAGCTGGCAGCTGTCACCTGCAACGGCATCGACAACAACAAGACCAAGGGCCAGCTCACCAAGTGAGTTCCCCTCCACTCAGCACATCCCCCCTACAGAACAGGGTTCTACCTCGGGCCCTAAGGACCCCAACAAGAACCAGGCATTTATTTTCACTGTCCAAATGATAATCACACAGTAAGGTACAATTATTTTTACAGCTGCTTAGGTAGAACTCAAAATGCTCTATTTTGACCAGTACGCTGTTGTTTTTGACCACTAAAATGCAGCCAGTAGAATGAGAACCAAAAGTTAAACCAGAAAGTTAAACCCCAGTGGTTCTCACTTATCCTGTGAAGATGAAGAAAACCCTTTCAGTTGTAGTATGAATCATCACAGTCTTGAGCTCCGTCCAAGTAATCAGAGGTAGCGCACTCCCACCCTTGCTCCCACCCTTCCTTCCTTCCTTCCTTCATCATTTCACAGATCTGAAGTGGCTTCTGATTGACTTAATTAGGCTTATAGCATGTTGCTTTCACCTGCCCTTGCTCTGTGGAAGGGGTGGAAGGGACCTTATGAGTTGCTGAACACAGCTGTGGGTCTCCACCTTAAAGAGTGAAACAGAATCAGCTGCTAAAATCAGTAGACACAGACTTAAAGTGACTAACACTGTGCTATATGTGAAGGTCACCGTTAGCGTTTTGGGTCGCACGGCCTGATGCGAGCACCGCTACTACCTCAGGGCGCACCATTTAGCAGATGACGGGCCAGGCGCATACGACATAAGTTTGGTGTGAAAGTCACTGTTAATCAGCTTAGCTTCTTGTGTTATTAGCGTCCATTCATGCAGCCGGTTATTACACAAGGTAATTCAGGTCAACCACCTTCCTGCACACAAGGTACAACTGAGTTCAAACTGACCATCGAACCTCAAGCTTTCGTGCTAGCCTCACCTGTCTGGCTCAAACCGAAGAGCCCTAACCACTTTCTCAGTCCAGCTCTGCCCAACGTCCGGGGGTTATGCTTTAGTTAGTCATAAACTAATGCTTGGTTACTGTGTTTGACGAACCCAATGGCAGATTAGGTGCATTGGGAAATGGTAGCTGGCCTAGACCTGGTCCAGACCTCCAGGTCCGCTGGGCTGCACTGTGTGTAGGCATCTGCTCCAAACACACTCTCCACCATGGTTTGAGTAATTAACATACTCCTTGGTCCCACAGATCAGCTAATTAGTGAAATCGTGGTTGGATCAAAAACTTCATGAGACTAAAGTGCTCATGACCCGGAGTCGAATAGCTGCAGTACTGGTAGCCAAACCCATTGTACTTGGGTAGCCAAACCCATTGTCAGAAATCTGCACCAAGCACCAATCAGATCGCAAGAATCCGAGGCCAGAAATATTAGCGAAGCTTAATGAGGCTCCCGTCAGAGGTTGAATGTCCGCGATCGCGACTACCTTCCCGCCATAATCTCCCGCTCCATAAACGAACGTTCTGAGCCCGGTTAATGCTTACTTACTGTCACTGTTACTGGAGTCCCGGCCAAGCTCCTTAGCACGCTTAATTCCTGCAGGAGACAGGCCAACTCACCCACCCCCCCCCAAGCCCCACCCACCTCTCACAACCCCCCAGGTTATCCGCTAAACACCTAGCACAGGCTAACTCAACCGCCAAGCTCGAGAGGAGCAGCTGAAATCCCACGCTCTAACCCTTTGGCATGCAGTCCTGTTTTAGTAGGTCTGATGAGGCAGCAGGCCTTTGTTCTAAACTAATTAATCTCTCCGTTTGGAGACCATGATTAGTTGATGTTTTGAATAAACGTGGGGGTAGAACAAAAGCATGCTCCCACACCCGTCCCTTTTCAATGAGAGTTGATTGTTGACCTCTGCTCCAACCAGCACTTACTCACACCACTCTGGCTATTGTGTTTTTTTTTTGCTTTTTGAGTTCACTTTTAACACTGTGTATTTAACCTCATTTCTTGTTTTCATGTCTTACTATTTATAATGCATGGATTTTCCATTGTTAGTTTTCAGCATGCTAAGTGCACGCATGTGTGTGTGTGTGTGTTTTTGTTCTCATAGAATCGACGCAGTTGAAGGCATGTAAGTGTCATTTTAAGTTTCATCTAAACCTTGAGCTTTGAGAATTTTTGTGCCCCCCAAGTCCCCCCCCCCCCCCCCCCCCCCCAACCCCAACCCCACACCACAGCGCAACCCGCTTATGCCCCTGTTAGCCATGCTGCTGCAGACGCCATTTTTTGCACGTGTGTGACACAAGGTCATAGCTGCAGAATGTCTTAGTGTAAAAGCTGTGGAATGCGTGGTGGTTTAATAGCTGTAGAATGTGTCACATGTGTTGTAGTATAGCAGCAAAAGAAATGTGTCAGTGTAAAATTATGTAGTATAAAACCTGTTCCCTGCTGCTTTGGAGATTCTGCAGTGGAGAAGGTGTCTCCGGACAAACAGGGTTCCATTTGTGGACCAGTTCTGACCTGTGTTTGTGTGTGTCCCTCTCTGCAGGAGTCCTCTGGCTCAGATGGAGGAGGAGAGGCGTGAGCACGTAGCCAAGATGAAGAAGATGGAGATGGAGATGGAGCAGGTGTTTGAGATGAAGGTCAAAGAGAAGATACAGAAGCTCAAAGACTCAGAGGGCGAGGTACAGTACACCTCCTACTGTCTCTAGATTTCAAAACATATCTCCTCTACTGCATGTAAACCTTTTTCTATTGTGTCTGAACATCACAAAAATTCCACCTCCATGGCCTCTAAAAAGGACTCCTAGAGCAGTGCTCAGCTGTGTGATACTGTCCCCTGTCTTTAGGGATAGGAACTGCGTCATCATCAAGTTCTGAGTGAAACTGCCCCCTGTCAGCAGAGTGCAGTACTGCATAATAACTGTTCTCTGAGTGCCACTGCTCCCTGTCTGTAGAGTGTGGAACCGCATAATCACTGTTCTCTGTGTGACACTGCCCCCTGTGTGTTGAGTGTGGAACCGCATAACCACTGTTCTCTGTGTGACACTGCCTCCTGTGTGTAGAGTGTGGAACTGCATAATCACTATTCTCTGTGTGACACTGCCCCCTGTCTGTAGAGTGTGAAACTGCATAATCACTGTTCTCTGTGTGACACTGCCCCCTGTGTGTTGAGTGTGGAACTGCATAACCACTGTTCTCTGTGTGACACTGCCTCCTGTGTGTAGAGTGTGGAACTGCATAATCACTATTCTCTGTGTGACACTGCCCCCTGTCTGTAGAGTGTGAAACTGCATAATCACTGTTCTCTGAGTGACATTGCCCCCTGTCTGTAGAGTGTGAAACTGCGTAATCACTGTTCTCTGTGTGACACTGCCTCCTGTGTGTTGAGTGTGGAGCTGTATTATTGCTGAACTCTGAGTGACACTGCCCCCTGTGTGTAGAGAGTGGAACTTCATTATTGCTGAGCTCTGAGTGACACTGCCCCCTGTGTGTAGAGGGTGGAACTTCATTATTGCTAAGCTCTGAGTGACACTGCCCCCTGTGTGTAGAGTGTGGAGCTGTATTATTTCTGAGCTCTGAGTGACACTGCCCCCTGTGTGTTGCCTTTGGTACTGCAGCTTCAGAGGCGTCATGAGCAGATGAAGAAGAGTCTGGAGGCGCAGCACAAGGAGCTGGAGGAGAAGCGGAGGCAGTTTGAGGAGGAGAAGGTGAACTGGGAGGCCCAGCAGAGGCTGCTGGAGCAGCAGAAACCTGACTCCAGGTACGCCTCACCTGAGCACGCACACATGTACCTGAACACCTCACCTTACTGTGCAGTCACACAGTACCTCTACAAAACAGTCACCTCAGTGACAGTCACTGAAAAGCTACCTTTAAAAAAAAAAAAACAAAAAAAAAACACGCTCACTGTAATTCTCACTAAACACCGCTATTTTTAAAAATGTGCCACAGGTTTTGCTTCTCTATGACTCAACCAGCTTGTGTTTTGCACATGTGTCTATTTATAGAGCTGGGTTTCTGTTGAAGCAGATGACACTGGATTTCTGTGCTTTTGGGCGGGGGTAGGAGGGTGGGGGGGTTGGGCTCAAACCAGCAGCCTTTCGCACATGATGGAAAGTTCGGCCTCCATCACGAATCGAAGGCCTCGTCCAAACGCCTTCTCGCAGTCCAGGCGCAGTGAACTGCGCCCGCACGTTTTTTAAATTTCCTGTTGGAATGAGTGGAAAGTGTCGCTCGGTGTCAGAGAGGGTTGGTTTTGGCTCAGCTCAGCTCGGTCCAGTCCAGTCCAGTCCAGAAGCGTCCCGTTCTCTCACCATTAGGTTTGAAAAGAGCGGCCGGCTCTGCTGAAATGTGTGACTAATATGTTACTAAGCCAGATACATTCCAAAGCCGGGACCGCAGCTGCAAACGCTCCACTTTTTTTTTCTTTCTTTTTTTTCTTTTCTTCTTTCTTTTGAATCCTTGTTTCACACAGTCAGTGGCATAGTTTGGTGATGTCGTCTTCGGCTAAACGGTTTTTTATGTCGAGCCGCTAAATGAGTCAGTCACAGCGCGTTGTATGTTGTGCTCTCTAAAAGAAACTTTTTTTTCCACACTATCTTGTCATGCCCTCTCTGAGCAAGGTCGTATTGTGTCATGAGAAAGACATGTTAACTTGTAACCCTGTGAGACCTCAGGCTTGTGATCATTTAGTGGAAATGTGTTTTTGGTTAAATGGGGGGTTTTGGGGTGCAGAAAGAACACAGGTATATCTTTGGGGTGTTTTCTTGTCCTGTGGAAGGGATCTGAACACTAGAATGCCTTTTGGACGAAACTAAATCAGAGACTTTATTGCTAACAATAAAATGTAGTACATTATGTAATGTGTAAATATGTGATATTGCAGCATATTTCAGTTCAAGTAGTGAATAAAGGGCGAAATAGAATTAAAGTGATTCTTTTTTCTGTCTCTCTCCCTCTCTCTTGTCTTTTTCTCACAGGACCTTGGAAAAGAACAAGAGAAAGAAGATATTTTCATAAAGCATGCGAGGGCCACCATGTTGCGATGTACTAGTTGCCAATTTGCCAGCCTGGATGATCAGTGTCTGTTTTGACCAATAGCGTGCGCCGCCCGCATGTGGGAGGGGCCGGAGCGGCGCAGTGTTCCGACCGGAGGATGTGATTGGTGGAGAGGGTTGGGTGGGTGTGTTTTATCTTCAGGAAGGGGGCTGAACCCGGAAGCCAGATCCTTTTTGCTGCCCTGTTTCAGGGCTCTCTCTCTCGCTCTCTCTCTCTCTCTTACTCATTCTCTCTCTCCACCACGCTTTCATTCTCCATCTCTCCCTCTCCTCTCTCTCTCTGTAATACATTTCCCTGTTGTACAATCACTTTGCTGACCTTTTAAACAAAAGACACACACACACACACACACACACATCAAACCTTACTTGCTCAAATTCTCCTCAGACTTTATTTTTTTAACAAAATGGTGTGGTAATTGATTAATTCCCCCCAGCCCCACCGCCCAACTCCCATCAAGAAAAAAAGCTTCCTTTTTTGTAACTTAAATTATATAGCCATGGACCGGCACATGTAACTCCTTTTCATGTAACGTTTTGTTTAGGTTATTATAATTTTTTTGTTTGTTGGTTTTTGTTTTTCATATATTGGCCATGCTAATCCTGTTTTTGTTTTTGTATGTTATGAACTCTGCCTTGGAGGGGACATGTGTAATGTGTATTGAGCAGTTTTTAGGGGGGGTGCTTTTTCCCGATCAATCCGGAGACGCTGATTTTTAGACCCCACAGATTTTCGCCTCATTATGCGCATTCGTATGAAATTCCTGAAGCCTCCAATCAAGACATTAAGGGTCTGGAAAAAACGGTCACCCCCGGTTTATCGGGACAGATCACCCCCGCCGTGTTTCGATCTGCGGTATCTGGCTCTGAGGAGGAGGTCCTCAAGACTTTCTGTCTCCGCGGCAACACCGCGATAGAGAAACCACGACTGCAGCAGAGTTCCGTTCCCTCACATTTAGCTCTGTTTATGTACCGCAATTTGTATTTTTTATTTTATTTGTATTTTATTTGTTTTGTTATTTTTATTTTTTTTTGTTTGTATTGTATTGTATAAAGTCACATAATAAACTTGTGATGAAATGGCCTAAGATGTGATTTTATTAAAGGTGAAGAACTTTGCAATAAGGTAGACGGAGGAGGGAGAAGCTGATCCTTTGCTTTGATGGCGTGTACAGTGAGGAAAATGCATCCCTCATTGTCGTTCTGTTTGTGATCAGCAGAGGGCAGTAGAGGACAAATGGCAAAACTGTAAAAACCTAAGTGTGCAACTGGTGAAAACTTGCTGAAGATCAGAGGTTCTTTTTTTTTTCCCAAAAAGAAATCCTCAACTTTCAGGAATTTGAATTGTCGAGTCACGTTTTAATGATTATTGGACCTAGGACTGCTGACATCACAATGGAGGTTAAGCTTTTAAGGGCTTGTGGCACGAGAGCGAGCATGACGTCAAATACCCAGCACTATTCAACCACAGGTCCATAACCATTTTAAAACCTTGAGAGTGTGTGGTGTAAACAGGTGTGCTTGTGCAACAGCGTAATATTAATATAATAGTAAACGCATATCGGCTTTGCATTAATGCCACATCACGCCACCCTGTTATGGTTTATGTTCACACAACTGCCTAAATCCAGAGTTAAAATTTATTATTAAAGGGTAGCGTTTAATGGGTTTGGGTTTTTAATACAGAATGGGGCAAATGCCACTTTAAAAGGAGCTACCCCGTTCTACTGCAAACCAGCACGACCCAATCGGTTTGTTTCCCTGAATAAAACACTCCAGGGATCATGCAGTGCTGTAAGAAACTTTCTTACTGCGCCACCTTGCAAATACAGCCAGTCAGACCAGATCAACGCTTTGTTGATCAAGCTCCCCAGCTTAAAACTCAGTGGTGGCCGCTTGACAAAAAAAAAAAAAAAAAAAAAAACTGATACATGCATTTTTTTTTTTAAATTAAAAGATGCCGTTGGGTGAGTCGCCAAGGAGACGCTTGCCCGTTAACCCAGTGGGTGGGTGTTCAAATCCTAGCTGTGTTCAAATCCTGGCAATGGCTGTAAGAATTTGGAGGTACGCTGGTTGAGCTTGCTGGTCTCTCCAGGGGCCGCCCTGGTCAGGCCAGGTGCTTCCTGTCATCCTCCATCCACACGGACAGTGTGCAGCCACTGGTGCGGCTGCGGTGTGGCATAGAAGCAAGGCTGTCCGCAGGACTGCCATCAGATTGTTGCCACATGCATCGGCAGAGTCATGGGTCCATGTCTCTCCTCCTGATGGTGATGGGATGCGGTCACTATGGAGAGTCCACACGTTCAGCTGAGTTTGGGGCCGGGGAAATGGAGGAAAAAAGTCATGGAGAAAAAAATGCACTGGGGGAAAAAAAACAGAAAAAAATGTGTGAGTCCTCAAGGACAGAACAGTTTTCAGCTCAGGGCCGGTGGGGACTCAGGCACATCCTGCCAAATACTGTCCTATCACTGGCAGGGGTAACAGCCACTTCCTGCCAAATTTGATCCCTTTGGGGGCTGCAGTGATGCCAGTCCAGCTCTGTCCCAGGGGGAGATTCTGCGCTGCCTCATACACACAAACCGCACACACACACACACACACACACACACAGCTCACGCACAACTTAGCCTGAGGTCTGTCTTCCTGTGAGCACACACACACACACACACACACATGCATACACACACACACAACCTGCACACTTCCCCACCTCCCCATCTCACCCAAAAATAAACACACCTCATACACACACACACACCCATACAATTTCCTCATATCTCAGACACACACACCCCTCATAGACATTTATCCACTGCACACACACACACACCCATACAATTTCCTCATATCTCAAACACACACACACCCCTCACAGACATTTATCCACCGCACACACACATCCATCCAAATACACACATGCTTTGGTGTGACTTTAAACGGAATGCAGGTCACAGAGGTGGGCCGATGGTGCTGGAACAGAAGTGCCTCTGGCCGTCCTTTCAAAGCGTTCACAATGAATCACATTATGTAAACTCGACGACCACCCTCTGCACTGCCTCCCATTGGCTGCGCTGACTGCACCCCGTCTGTGATTCGTCCCAGAGCAACTCTTCACTCCTCACAAAGGCAGGGAAGGTTACGCTCTTTAATAAAAGGTGTAACGGATGGCCACAGTGTGTGGCTGTTTGTTCTCGGCCTCCCGGTGGTGCCATTTCAAAGTTCTGTGTGCTTTTGTCGGACTTTCTCCAGCAGAATATGCTCTAAAATTACTCTGAAGCTGTAACCGGTCAAATACTCTCTTTCTCTCTCTCTCTCTCTCTCTCTCTCTCTCTCTCTGTTTTTACAATTAAGCAAAACCATTTTGTATACCTGATAGTGTGAATACATTCACTTTCACCAGATTCTACAGATGAAATGGTCTAAGTGAATGGTCTGGGAGATTAACAGCTCAGTAAAAATCTCCTTTCCTTGGGTCTGATTTTAGTTTGATGAAGTCGTCTAATCCGTACATGGAGCAATATTCCGCACAGCTCCTAATAGGCTTCTGCTTTGTCCTCGCCTTACAAAACTCAAAAGCTCAAAAGCTACTTCTCTTGGCACAGTGAAAAAAAAAAAAAGACTAATTTCACACAGCTTGCAAACTGAAGCAGACCTGTCGTGACGCTGGTTACTAAGCTAAAAACGCATGCATTCATTCTTAGGCAGGTTAGAGGTCAGCTTTGCTTCTGCCAAACTGGCCTCAAGACTCAGAAATTTTAAGCTGTGTTTCCCCCTTTTTTAAAAACATTATGTCATAGTCTTATATATATATTGTCTATATATATAGATAAAGACATAATGGCACTGTGCCTAAAACAGACAAAATGCCTTGATCGTTCCACATTTTAAGAAATAATGACCAGTTTCCCATGATTCATAGCAGTGGTGTCAAACTCAGTCCCACAGAGGGCCGTGTGTTTGTTGACTTTTACTCTTTGTTAAATAACTGGTTCCATTGTTTCCTGATAGTTTTTACACAATGCATGCAGAGTGGCACCCTAATAACAACTACTATTTATATTCTGCGCAGTATCACAGTTGCTTGAATGTGGGGAGGGGAACAATTTAACCAATAAGAACCAGTGAACCTTAACACCTGGTCCTGGAGAGCTGCAGCATGGTTTGCTGGTTTTGTCTTTCACCTGAAATTCCACACCAGGTTCAGAACCACGAGTCCAGGTGAGGTGAATTAGGTGTGTAATCAACTGTTTTAATTGGTCTGTAGGTGCTCAACAACAGCAAAACCTGCATGCCCTGTGACTCACCAAGACCAGGGGTGAGGGTCACTAAATTAAGGCAACTTTAATTGGTTTTGATGGAAACTTGTATAGACACAGCTTTCATAGGCACAAGGCCATTAATTTATCTCTACAAATATTTACAGACACTTTATAAATATAAAGACATCATATAACTCAGAGACATGTTTAAAATATGACTGAAACATTGCTTCTGAAATGTGTCTCAGTGTCTAAGCTTGTAACATTTTATTTTTCTTTAAAGAAACGATAACAATAGAAATGGCTTATATAATATACTGTCAAAGAATCATTTGGAGATCACTTATATCGGGTTAAAACGGCCATTTAAATTGTCATGTTCGTGATTTTTTCCTGTGTAACAGTTATTATTACATTCAACATTTTATGGCGCTGCAATCTTCCGCCTTTCGGTCCTGGTTAATGTGGTTGGTCAGTTCTCTCTGAAGCTCCGCCCCCTGTGTGAGTGGTGAGACTGACGCGAGGTACGCACTCAGCAGAGCAGCGGGCGGTCTGTAGAGAGAAAGGTGGCGGTGAAGCACCGTTTGTACTACATTCGCCTGCATGCTGGCGTAACTGGAGCAAGGACACGCGCAGCGAGGTTTGTGGGACATAAAAAGAGCCATATTCAGTGGACTATAGAGACCTGGATTTACGAAGATCACGGACACAAACAGCTTTTTCTCTACCCGTACCTGTCAGCGTGTTGTCGTGATTGCAGACTGAAATGTAGGTCGTCGTTTGTTTGGCAATTTATATTGCTGTCACGTTTAAGTCTGTCTTTGCATGCCGACCATGTAGCTCCGTCGCATTCAGTCAGCCACTCAGTTCTTTTCCACGGTCCGGCGCGTGGATCCCCCTCCCACTTCTCCCTCCTTCTCTGGATGATTTGACGCCCTGGTGTTCAGCTGGATATGGGGGGTAACTTGGGGTGTCACCGCTCGATTCCCAGAGATCCGACGGATTTCTGTCAGGGCAAGCGCAAGTTCAGCGCAGCATGCAACTTCAGTCACATCCTGGTGAACCAGGAGCGGCTGAACATCAACACAGCCACGGAGGAGGAGTTGATGACACTGCCAGGGGTGAACCGCGCAGTAGCACGGAACATTGTGGAGTACCGTGAATGCATTGGGGGGTTCAAGAAGGTGGAGGACCTGGCTCTGGTGAGCGGGGTGGGCGCTGCCAAACTGGAGGCGATCAAGCTGGAAATCTGCGTCAGCAGCCGAACCGGCTCCTCTCAGCACTCGCCGTCGTCGCTGCGCAAGGACCACGAGCACCTGCCGTCCACCGGTATGAACATCAACACCGCCACGCCGGCCCAACTCATGAGCATCCGAGGCATCACCGAGAAGATGGCCCACGGCATCGTGGACTACCGCACGGCGAACGGGCCCTTCAAAAGCATCGAGGACCTCGTCAAAGTGAACCAAATCAACTCCTCGCTGCTGGACAGAATCAGGTTCCAGGTTTTCGTGGAGCGCTCCAGAACGCCATCCACAAATACCAACGGCGGGCTGACCGGCACACACAAGTCTCACCCTAGCCCGACCTCTCTCAGCCTGCAGAGCGAGGACCTGGACCTGCCGCCCGGCGGGCCCACGCAGATAATCTCGGTCCGGCCCAACGTCGAGCCCCTTGCTGGCACGCGGGACGGCAGAGCGGTGGTGCGCGTGGCCACCTGGAACCTGCAATGCTGCTCGAGCGAGAAGGCGAACAACCCCGGGGTGAAAGAGGTTGTTTGCATGACGCTGCTGGAGAACGAGTAAGTTACCGTCCAAAGCCACGAGCAAAGTGTGTCGGTTGTTGACCTCTGTTGCTGCACAGGGGAAAACGGGTGTCGCCTGTCAAACGGGAGCTTCTAGTGACATAAAGGGAATCGCCGAGTTTTCCAGCTTTTTTATTGATATTCATATTGAAATAGCTGTTCCTTACACCAGCTGCGTCACTGGTGTGCTGCTAAATGGCAAACGCGGTGAAACCAGGGGGTTAATTGTGTGTACATAGTTAGTGGAGAATTTCACTTTGATCGCACACAATAGGTGAGGTCTACACTTAGCCTACACATCCTCATAGTTCATGCATATTTTCACCTATAAAAGTCTCAGCAATTGTTTCCCGTGACTGTGAAGTGCTTCAGAATGAAATGAAAGGCATTGTATAAATGCCATCCACTACTATTATTATTACTGTCGAATCAAATATCATATAACAGGGCCAGACTGTCCCAGGTTGAAAATAACAGAGTTATGTAGCAGGGGGTTGAGTCCAGTATGGGAAAAGGGATAGAGCTGTGTTCTGTCAGTCGGTTTATATAAAGCATGGAGAGGATAATGTCAGATATCAGAGTAGCCCTGTTATGTGAAGCCACTTTCAGACCGTCAGAAATGGCTCGATTTTATATTTATATTGCTTTTTATCAAAGCACATAGTCTGATTGCAATCCATTTTTACAGCTGGATAATTTATATCATTTGGGGATTTCTTAACTTCAGGCTGGTCTAAAGTGAAGATACCCTGACAGAGATTGATATCATTCTGTGACTCTCTTTCATTGATTTGTTTGTATTTTTTCCCTGGGTGGATTTTCTTGGGCCTGCAAAGTTTGCTCATGGCTGCATCTGTTATATAATAGTCACTAGAACATCCCTGAGGTTGGCCAGAAGTATGTCACATTTTAAGCAGTAAGCTACCGGACACAGTTATGATGTAACATTTGTGTGCCTGACAGTTGAGATTATCAGGGACAACATTAAAAGAATAACATCAGGAAATACTGATTTTCAGACTCTCAAGGTTTTAACTTGAGGCAGAGGACTTGTGTACACATCAGGTGACAGGTGATGACAGGAGTCATCTGGCAGCAGTAAAGCCAAACACTCGTGACCCCCAGAAACATTTACATCCTGAAAAATCACTATTTCCTGATTAACCAATAAAAATAACACCACGGATTGCAGTGATGGTATTTGTAATCATGTACATTTATTTGTAGGGCTTAGAGCGCAAAATTCTCATTCATCACGGCTTCCTCAGTAAGATGGCATGACAAAAATATTTCCCTGTACATCTGAGAATTTTGTTTGCGGTTCCATGACACACCGTTGCTCACTCGCACATTTTCCCCTTGACCGTTGCGCTCGCACAAGCGCGAGCAGCATAACCACAGGATGGGCTGTTACTCAGGGAACATACCCACGGCAACCACAGATTCCTTACACCGCGGTGGCACGCGGCCGTGTGTCTAGCGTTGCCATGGCAGCACACACAACGGTTGATGGCGACCTGATGACGCGCCTATCCGATCGGCACAGATGAGCCGTCAGGTCGTCATGGCACGACACGGTCGGCTTTCAATCAGGAAATGTAATCAGGGTAACTTCTATTAGCTAGTGAATATAACCGGGGTGCCACCAGACCCTATTCACTGGGGCACATGCCTCAGGAATAATTTTTTGTGCCCCAGTAAATGATCATGAAAAATAACTAGTTTTTAAAAATGTCATATACCCTCCTGTAGTCAGGAATAACCAAGGTATTTAAAACATGAACGAAATGACCGTGCTGTAAGTTTTTGTTTGTTGTTTTGTGAAACTCTGGAAGCTGACCTGTCACTCTGTCCTCATGTTACCCCAGCGTTAACCCATGCCCTCCCCTGACCCCTGAGTGACCCCCCACCCCCCGGAAATACTCCAATGCTTAGACCCCCCACACAACAATAGCACACATCCTAAATACTTCCTCTATGAGCGTCCTCCCTCATCCTCTCCTGCAGGCTGCGCTGTGATACGCAGGGGTGTGTGTGTGTGCCTATTTGTGTCACTGTATAATCATGCAAAGGTGTGTGTGTGTGTGTGTGTGTGTGTGAGAACGAGTGCGTGTGTGTGTGCTTAATGGTGTAAAAGTAAGTATGTGTGTGTGTGTAAATGACAGTGTAAAGGTAAGTGTGCGCGTCTGTGTAGCAGTGTGAAGGTAAGTGTGTGCTTCTGTGTTGCAGTGTGAGGGTAAGTGTGGTTGTGTATAACAGTGTATAGGTAAGTGTGTGTGTGTGTATGACAGTGTAAAGGTAAGTGTGTGTGTGTATGACGGTGTAAAGGTAAGTGTGTGTGTAACAGTTTAAAGGTAAGTGTGTGTAACAGTGTAAAGGTAAGTGTGTGTGTGTGTGTGTGTGTGTGTATAGCAGTGTAAAGGTAAGTGTGTGTGTGTGTGTGTGTGTGTGTGTGTGTGTATATAGCAGTGTAAAGGTAAGTGTGTGTGTGTGTGTAACAGTTTAAAGGTAAGTGTGTGTGTGTGTGTGTATAGCAGTGTAAAGGTAAGTGTGTGTGTGTGTGTGTGTATATAGCAGTGTAAAGGTAAGTGTGTGTGTGTGTGTGTGTGTGTGTATAGCAGTGTAAAGGTAAGTGTGTGTGTGTGTGTGTATAGCAGTGTAAAGGTAAGTGTGTGTGTGTGTAACAGTGTAAAGGTAAGTGTGTGTGTGTGTGTGTGTGTGTGTGTGTATATAGCAGTGTAAAGGTAAGTGTGTGTGTGTGTGTGTATAGCAGTGTAAAGGTAAGTGTGTGTGTGTGTAACAGTGTAAAGGTAAGTGTGTGTGTGTGTGTGTGTGTGTGTATTATGGTGTGGGTGTGGGCTGTTTGCTCTGATCAGCTGTGTTTGTGTGTACCAGGCGGTCACATGCTGCTCAGACTGAGCCGGAGTTTCTCCTGTTTCCTCTTATTCTCCGCCAACAGCTACTGTAGGTCATTCACCTCACCCCCCACCCCCCATCCCCTCCACCCCACCCCACCGTGCCGCAGGAACTGTAGGTTAGCAACAGCCAGGGTGTGCGGGTGGCTTGGGTAGGGTGTCCTACGAGCAAGCTATTTTAGTCCCCCCCAAAACCCGTCTCTTATGTCTGTGAGGGGGGGCTGGGCGGGGCTCGTCTAAGGAGGTCAATAAAGTTCGTTTAAAGAAAAAAAAGAATTGTAAAAGAGGAAGGAGGTGAGACGAGCCAAACACATACTTGCACATTGTGGAGTTTGTGTGTTCAGAGTCTCTCATATCAAAGGAGTAGCACTGTGCAACATGTTTTGATTAAGAGGGAAGCCAAAGCTTAATGGTTTCTGCTAAGGGCTTAGCCTCAATGGCAGAATCGGTGAAGGGGAGGAAGAAAAATAAGAAAAACTTGGTTATTATTTTTTTTTTTTTAAGCAGGGTGATATCCCACTATCCTTCATATTTGTTTTTACTTTTTTCATTGAGCCAGTCACAAGGGATGAGGCAGAGGGATGAGAGGAAACAGAACAGACTTAGCAGGGGATAGAGTTGAACCTGCAACCCCCATTGGCAAGTGTATGAGTGTTATTGACAGAGAGGGTGGAAGCGCTGTCAGCGTGTACCTGAAGACTAGTTTGCCTTTATTTAAGGAGCAGTGTGTGGATGACCTCTTTAAGTGAGAGGACCCTTTAGAGATGAACAGGGAAGGGATCCCCTGCTGGTAAATCGGGCGTCCGCAGTCTGCCTGTATGAAACACTTGCATTTGCGTTCAGGCACTCGGCAGACACTCTCATCCAGAGCAACTTGCACAGGTAACATTTCATTACAATATCTGCGTAAACAGCCGGCTATAAAACTACACATGAAGGGTCTTCCCCTGACTCATGACTGTGTGAGCTCACTTGCTCACCTGCTCACCTGGTGGACCTTGGAGTGAGAAGAGGCAGTGACTGACACCGCTCATTGTTGGGGTGGGGGTGGGGGGGGGGGGGGGGGATATTGCAGCGAACTGGGAGGGCTGGCTGTGTTCCCTGTTTTGCAACATCGCAGGCATTTGTTGCAACAGTGTTGTGTCAAACGCCTCGCCTCAACAACATCCGCCGCAGAGCAGCTGCGTCTGCATTGCAGTGTCAGCGTAGCGTCTGTGAAGCTGCGTCTGCGTTACAGTGGCAGCCTAGCGTCTGTGCAGCTGCGTCTGCGTTACAGGGTCAGCCTAGCACCTGTGCCAGCTGCGTCTGCATTACAGTGGCAGCCTAGCGTCTGTGCAGCTGCGTCTGCGTTACAGTGTCAGCCTAGCGTCTGTGCAGCTGCGTCTGCGTTACAGTGTCAGCCTAGCGTCTGTGCAGCTGTGTCTGCGTTACAGTGTCAGCCTAGCACCTGTGCAGCTGCGTCTGCGTTACAGTGTCAGCCTAGCGTCTGTGCAGCTGCGTCTGCGTTACAGTGTCAGCCTAGCGTCTGTGCAGCTGTGTCTGCGTTACAGTGTCAGCCTAGCGTCTGTGCAGCTGCGTCTGCGTTACGGTGTCAGCCTAGCGCCTGGGAAGGTTAGCATCGATTTATTATTTATTTGTTGATCGGGTGTCTGTGACTCCATCACTGCCCTCAGACTCCTGAGGGTGGGTGGGCTCGGTTGAGGTCTCCTGTGTCTGTTCATTGCAGAAGCCAGGCAGGCCTTAGCTTGGTTAGTGCCCCCCTCCCTCCACAAATTCAGTGTGTTGTCCCATTTTTGGTGCCATTGCTGTAGTTTGTTGTTGTTTCAAAAAAAAAAAATAGTCCAAACGGCAAACGCCTTTTTATCTGAAAAGCGTTGGCTGAAAGGGAGGGGTTTTGGGAAACGTATGTTTGTGTTCGATTTCACACATGTCAGGATTACCTCTTGGCTTTCTGGGTGAGAAAACATCAAGAAGAAAGGTGCTACCCAGGTGAGAGTCTGTGTATGTGTGTGTGTTAAATGTGAACCTGCCTCTCTCACTGCATCTAAACCCGGCGGAGACGAGTGCTTCATCGCTGAGGGTGACTGAGGTCAGGGTAATGTTCCCAGCGTCATTAGTAAAAATAATCCTGACGGAGCATTCTGGGAAATCTGTCCAGATGTGGACTTGTGTGCTGGGGGGGGGGGGGGGGGATCTCATTTGGTTTTGTTTTCTGCGTGGGGTAATGACTACGGCCCCCTCCCTGTGTCTCAGAATGCCATTCTCTGTTCTGCAGCCACCCGTGCGTGTGGAAGCATTTCGCAAGGTTTGGTGTGACTCTCTTAAAACACAGTCATTTACCGGAACATGCATTATTCTATGTGACCCAGCAGTAAACAGTCTTTGTTTGATTCTCTCGTTAAAGGATTGATGTTATAGTATGAGGGAGCAGGGCTGATCAAAGTTCCCTGTTCTCGTACTGGTGGGATGACCGCCCTCAGCGGTGGACATCAGGCGTGTGGACTTACTCACGGTCAAGGGCAGAGCTGTGTTCTGGCTTATTCCCTGCATAGTCACCGCACGGTCGCTCACAGTGACGGTCGCGTTTGCTGTCGTCCTTGCCGCGTGCGACCGTATCGTCTGTGAGACTGATTAGTCCCTCGTGGTCCTGCGGTCACATTTAACCTTCTTGCGGTCACTACCTTCCTGGGGCTGATCTTCTGTTCACTGACCTCTGGAGGTCATCCAGAATCAGGATTTGGTGATTCAGTGATTCGATTCGGTAAAGAGTAGCAACCTCGGGCTCTCTGGTCGCGCATCTGTTCAAACCCCAGTCGGTGCCACGGTGCACGCACACCAAGACGCGCCGTGTTTGTCATGAAAACAGAATAGAGCTGGGATAGCAGTTCTGTGTATGTGTGTGTGTGTGTGTGTGTGTGTATTGGTGTCTGTTGGGCTGAACTTTTGTTGGCAGGTACTCTTAATGGCACAAGAGCCTTAAATCTGCGTTTGCCGTCCGTGTCTCCCGGCAGCACCGGTGTGAGAATGTTGTTTTTTTGGTGGCGGGGTGGATGGCTGAGTGTTCTGTCTCCTTTGGGATGGTTGCCTGGCAACAGCACGTGAACTCTGAACTGTGTTGTGGCTGTTTGATGTTTCAGCAGAAGTCCCTGTAGAGGTAGCCTGAATATCGAGACCCTCTGTCTGTCTGTCTGTCTGTCTGTGTCTGTCTGTCGGTCTCTACGTGTTTGTGTGTGTGTGTGTGTACTTTATAGAGTGTGTGTATAGCCTTCCTCCTACTCCTGAAAAACTAGGCCAGTCTAAAGATGCAGCCCTGGATCTAATACATATTTAAAACGCCTCTAAACTCTGTTAAAGCTGCACTAGACCTCCCTGTGGATCCCTGAGAAGTTCAGCCAAACCGTCGCTACAGCCACGCAGAGGAAGAGCTTCAGCTGTTCACTACTGGTGCGAATAGGTGTTTCCTTTTTTGATGACATTACTTCTGAGGAATGTTTATGTTTCGTAGTTCATTATCACCCACTCAGCTGTGTGGTTTTTGATGCGTTGCATAATTTCACTGGTATTTTACTCACTTGCGTTGCCTTCGCGTGGGCAGTGGCATAGTGCAGCACTTATGGGCTTGTGACTGAGGAGCTGCGGGTTTGACTCCCCAGTTTGGGGCAGTCAAACCCACAATTGAAATCTTTCACTGTAGTCTAATGTACAGGTGAATTGCCAATAGTGCCGGTGATCTAACTGAGGCTCGGTAAAAGGTAGAAAGAAAAACACCTGTCGACACACTGGCCCTCCAGGAATGGCCATGCTCAGAGATGGATTGGCAGGCCTGTTATAATCATTCTTATATAAATCTGTTCTTAGAATTTCATTTCTCTCTTCTTTCTCTCTTTCTCTTTTTTTCCCTCCATCACGTTACTCCTCTTTGTGGACTTGAGCTTATATGACTGTCTCCTTGCAGCAAAAGTATTCCATCTCTCATTGGGTGGGGTTAAGAGAGAAAGTCCATGGCTGCCTCTGTCCTGTTTCCTTTTCTCTCTTTTTATTCTCCTTCATCTTTTCCCCTTCCCTCACTTTCCCCCTCTCTGTTCTCTCTCTCACTCACTCCATCACCTCAGTGTAACTCAGTTGAATTCCTTAGTGGAATTTTTTCTTCGTAGTGAGGTGATAACACAGAAAGATGAAAATCTAAAAAAAAAAAACTCACTGTAAGTTTATTATACTTGTGTTTGAGTCAGTCAGCATTTGAAACGACACAGGCTTCAGGCTTCAGGCCTCGGGCCTCGGGCCTCAGGCCTCAGGCTTCAGGCTGTGGTGGAAGGTGACCAGCGATTCTGCCACCTGATCTCAGCAGGAAGTAAATGCCACCGCCGGGGTGCGGGAGAGGGGAGGCTTTGGTTTGGGCAGTGAAGAGGGGCACCGTCACGATAACTTTCTCATTCGTACATTTCGTGCATGATGGGACAACATTCCAGCAACACTGCAGTAATGCTCTTAACTGGGGGGGGGGGGCGGTTTAAGCTTAGCTTAACCTCTGCTTTCGCCATCGCATAAAGACGCTTATGCAACACGATATCGTTTATGGTTTCAGGATCAGCAGCCGACAAGCTAGCAAGTGCATCACTGCTTTGGCTGGGGGGTTGAAGGGGTTGATAAACCCCCTCACTTCAAAATGAGCTGAAACTCATTGTGTTAATGAGAGAGAGGTAAAGAGCTGTTATTCGTAAGCCCATTCCATAACAATACAGCGCTTTCTGTCACAAGAGAAACTGAAAGTGCGGCGATGTAGAAGTGTGAACAGCCAGACTGCAAAACCGCAAGGTATCAGCCATAAGGCCACATTCCACCGTCTGTATTTTATCAGAGTGCTTCAACCCCCCTCCTCCCCCCCGCCACGAAACTCTGCAGCTCTGGGTCCAGCATGAGTCACCCATCCTTCAGGGGGAACCCCTGATTACCCATCATCCTCTGCTCCAGCGCCGCTCTGTTGCCATGGCGCCATAAACAGCAGTGTAAACAGCACCTTGGCAACCCGAATGTCATCTCTCTTTCTCTCGTTTATAATTCGCGAACGCAGGTGTAATTTCCCAGTTCAGGTGTTCAGATAGAGAGCCATCACATTCAAGATGGCTGAAAGTACCACCAGTCCTAAACTGTAGTCCTGTTGTGGAGATGGGTGTTTAACAGCCTGTGAAAGTAAAGGAGAGAGAGTTTGAGTTCTATTTGCTCTGTTCTGCTCTAGTTTTCTGTTCTGTTTAATGCTGTTTTATGAGTTGTTGGCTCCCGCTGGTGGAGGGGGGGGTACAGAGTCTGAAGTGTGACGATACAAGAATCACAGGGTGCTGTGGGCGACCTGAGTTCTGCATCGCCTTTAGAACACACAGCCGAGACATCACCGTGGCAACGGCAACCCACAAAAAATACGTACACAGCCGTTGGGGCAGCATTGCCATGGTTACACACATAACAATTGAGGGCAGTACTGACGATGTACCCACAGTAGGTGGTTACAGATGGGAGGGAGCCGCCATCTTGGGCTCTGTGATCCTCCAGCATCCCACAATGCAACATTTTACTGCCAGGTCTGAATAATGGTCTGGCAACCCTTCATCCATTGATAGAACTCCTCCCAATTACTATGTTTACTGATGGAAAGCTTGGCTCAACAGAGAAAATAAAATGAATGGATCATGACAGTTCATAATGTATACTCCATATCCCATAAGGTTAATTTCTCCTCAGTCATTGTCTTCTGTCTCTGTCTTTCCTCTACAGCATAAAGTTACTGGCAGTTCAGGACCTGACGGATCCAGAGACCCTGGAGAAGGTAGAGTATCCCGTGAAATCCGTTTCCCGCAAAGAAAGACCCCTGCATGGTCTGCATCCACTGACCCAATCAGTCACTGAGTACACACCTGTGTGAAGAGAAGCCCATGGGCTCCTCCTCAGGCACCTGAAGATGATGATGATGATGATGTGGTTGAGTGTGATGGTGATGGAAATAAGGTATAGTGAATTGTTTGGGTTTTCGTTTTGGGACAGTTAGGTTCTCAGCAGTCCCTCCCACTCCCTCTTCTCTGTCTATCTCACTCGTTACCCATTCCCCCCCCCCCCCATCTCTCCCCCTGTCTCCCCCTCGCCACCCCCGGCCCCAGGCTCAGTTTCCTGTCTATTTTGAGAAGCGTGCTTGTGTGAGAGTGAGCTAAATGGCCACTATCCAGCCTGTGGGTATTTATACCTGGGGAAGATGGCGGACATGCTTCAGCTGTCCAATCAAAGAACAAGGCTGTCCTCAGCCAACCAATCAAACCACTCAACACTCCTCAACTGTCCAGTCAGAGCCCAAGACTCTCCTCAAGTTTCCAACAGTCTGCATCCTGTTAAGGCTTTGCTCCAGTGTGTGGATGGGCCCCACGGTCTGCATCCTGTTAAGGCACTGTTCCAGTGTGTGGATGGGCCCCACAGTGTGCATCCTGTTAAGGCACTGCTCCAGTGTGTGGAGGGGCCCCACGGTCTGCATCCTGTTAAGGCACTGCTCCAGTGTGTGGATGGGCCCCACGGCCTGCATTCTGTTAAGGCAATGCTCCAGTGTGTGGATGGACCCCACGGCCTGGCTCCATTGTAGAAGTGACTGTGGTTGGTCGGCCTGTTGTGATGATTCCTGTTTGGCTTTCGCAGGAAGCAGGGCCACAGGGATTCAGTGACCAGTGATGTCTCATCTCATTGCTCACCAGCTACACCTACTGGTGAATGGGGCACACTGCAGTCCAGATCAGTGTGCTGGCTGGTTTTGGGTGTGTTTTAGCACATATGGTTAGTAGTTAAATTAAATCTTTGATGTACTGAGGAGACAATGTGCCTGTGCTAGGATTGAAATGACAAAATGAGTGATTTTAGCAAGGGCATTGCTTCTGAGACCACAACCTTGGTGAAATCCCCCCCCCCCCACCACCACCATTTCAAACCTGATCCCGTGCAGAAGTGGGTCAGTGGGCCAGGGAGGTGGGGGGGATGTCACGCTCGCTGTCTGCACCCCACATCAGTCGAGGGGCGGGTGTCAAAAATCTGGGGGGGTTCCAGGAATAGAAACCATACCCACCCCCCCACGCACACCCAGATTTTTCTCTCTCCACTCTTCCCTCTCTCCCTGTCTCAATGCTCTCATTCCTTTCTCACTGTCCCTCTCTATCTGATTCCCTTCCTTCCCTCTTCACTCTTTTTCTGTCTGTCTTTCCATCCCCCTCTCTTTCCGTCTCACTCTCCCTCATTCTCATCATCGTTGCCTGCGTTTCCTTTTCTCTCCCTCAGCTTTTAGAACAACAGCCACTCTTTTCCCCTAATAAAATGTGGAGTCGTCGTTGGCCTCTCTCTCGTCTCCCCCTCTCCCTCCCACCCCACCCAATCACAACGCAGAATGGGCTTGTGACTGCATCTGTCTGCCACGCCTGTTCTCTCTGACCCAGAGCAGACAGATATGAGTGCTGCTGTTGGTTAACACAGCTCTGCACAACGTTTACCTGATCAACCAGCTGGCTCCATGTAGCTGCAATGTGAGCTTTATAATAATTCACCACCACTCTCCCCATCGAGAATTCTAGAACTCCACCAAGGAATTCCAGAGCCCCCACAGGCAGTTCCAGATCTCTCACCGAGAATTCCAGAATTCCAACAGGGAATTCCAGAACTATCTTAGGTAATTCCCCGGTGGAATTCCTTGAAGTGGCATTCTGAGACCTTGGGCTGAAGTGTACAGAGTTGGGTGAAACGAGATGGGAGAGGATCCGACTATCAACATCGTTAGGACACGATTCATTTGAAGGACATTTTGTCACTGTGTGTGTGCACGTTTCTGTGGCTCTTTTTTGTTTTCCCATTTAAAATACTTTTGCGTGCACTACAATAGCTTATGGTACTGTTTTTCTCGTTGCAGGCTTTCTTACTCTTTTTTTTGGCAGTAACTTTCCCCTGTCCTGCCAGCAAAGCAGCATTTACATTGAAGAGACAGTGTTATGTATTTTGGACTCATTGATAATGTGTAGGCCAGCGGCTGGAAACAGCGGGTGCTAACCTGGTGTTCAGCCCTGGCGGTGACATAAGCCTTCAGTCTGCATATATGGAAGCGAGTCTTACCATTGGCCATCATAGGAATATTAGAAAATCAACCGTTACTGGGCCCCGCCCCCTGTAGCAGTAAAACACAGAACGCCGATCTGTTTTTCCACACTCTGCCCATGTGTGGCGCGTAGTTTGGCCAATCACACAGTGTTTATCTGCATTTCAAACCTTAACTTCAAAATGACCAAGGTCTGTGATTGGTTCAGATGTCAGGGGCGTGTTAAGGTCTTTGGCTTGTGGAATCGGAAGCATGTTTTTGTCTTTCTTCCTTTTTTTTGTTTTTTTTTGTCTGGCATTGCGGGAGCCGAAAGAGTGATTCAGAGCGATGATTCATCAGTCGGGCATTCTTCCCTGGTGTGGGCGGGGTTAGTGAGGCGGCCATTTCTTTCGGTCTCCTGGCGACCGAGGCGGGGCTGGCAGTTTGAGGGAGGTGACTGAACTTGTGGAAACACTGACAAATTCCCAGCGGGAAGCTTTCCACATTCCTCTCTCTTGGGCATCTCTCTCTCTCTCTCTTTCTCTGTCTGTCTTTCTCTCAAATTCAAATTTGAATTCTTGCATTGTTGGTGCGTTGAGAAAACGTACACTGCCAAAGGTCTGATACATTTATGTTCCTCAGTTTTTGGCATCTCATCCACTCTTTTTCCCCTGATGAAATTGTCCTTTTTTGCTTTTCTCTAATTTCTGATTTTTCAGTTTATGTGGAAATGGTCAGGTAGAATTGCTCTTCTTCTTCTCCATTTGTCTCTCTCTTTCTCTCCATCTCTCTCTCACTTCACTTCGGGGACTTTTTTGGCTTGACGTATGTATACACATGTTTCCAAAGCATGCAAACAATACACACAAACAATTAATATAACATTACTAAAACACTAGTAATGTGTAATTAGTATACTAATTAGAAAATTAACAATTACTAAGGATTTTACACAT
>JAFBMS010000113.1:558216-561272 GCA_019788955.1 Albula glossodonta | reverse complement strand
CTCTCTCTCTCTCTCTCTCTCCCTCTCTCTCTCCCTCCCTCCCTCTCACACTGCACTGGCATGCATATATTCACGGCCCACGTTAGCGGGGCGATGGAGAGCAGGACTGAAGGATGGAGATGGTGGTATCTGGTTGTAAAGCAGGCCAGGGCTGTCTGTGGCCTCTGCTCCAGCTTCAGCCTCCTCTTCAGTTCTCTGTTCCTTTCATTTTGTCTTTGGAATCCAGCATGACCCTTTTTTTTTTACTGGCAGAATAATTACAATCCATTTCTTATTTAAAGCAATGCGCAGGTTGGCAGTCTCCAGGCCTCTCTGTGTGTGGGTTTGAGCTGTGCTCCCTCCATCCCTCTCCCTCTCCCTCTCTCTCTCTCTCTCGCTCTCGTAGAGGCTGCGTGGGTACCGCTAGCCTGGCTAAGGAAAGTGGGCTAGCTTTGCATAATGCTCAGTGTGTTCATTCTTTTTTAAATGTCTTTATTCTAAAAGAAATGATAAAAAGACACCATCTGTTGCCTGCTCATTTCATTGTGCTCTTACAATGAAATGGGCAGAAAACTTTGTTCAAAGCTGCGTGCCGTACAAGCAATTTGTTTCTGGAAGTGCTTGAACAATTAGGTCTCCTGTATTAGTTTAGAGTGAGATGAGATGTTGTGTGTTGTTGGTATACAGGATGTATGTGTGTGATTTGGGGGTGCTGTATAGTGAAGGTGACCCCTCTTATATGGGGTGTGTGTGTGTGATTTGGGGGTGCTGTATAGTGAAGGTGACCCCTCTTATATGAGGTGTATGTGTGTGATTTGGGGGTGCTGTATAGTGAAGGTGACCCCTCTTATATGGGGTGTATGTGCTTGATTTTGGGGTTTTATGTGTCATTGTTATTTGGTGTGTGTGTGTGTGTGTGTGTGTGTGTGTGTGTGTGTGTGTGTGTGTGTGTGTGTGTGTGTATGTGTATGTGTATGTGTATGTGTATGTGTATGTGTATGTGTATGTGTATGTGTATGTGTATGTGTATGTGTATGTGTATGTGTATGTGTATGTGTATGTGTATGTGTATGTGTATGTGTATGTGTATGTGATTTGGGGGTGTTCTATAGTGAAGGTGACCCCTCTCCCTCCCTGCAGTTCTGCGGTGAGCTGAACCAGCCCACCCTGCCCAGCGTCCGGCGATGGAGGGGACCCCGGGGGGTGTGGAAGTGCTCCACCTCAGAGAAGCCAGCTCGACAGTCCCAAAAGGTAAGCCGCTCCCCTCATAAATCTGGGGGTTCCACATGAAACACCCAAACCAGTGAAATGAAGAAGAATGCAATCCAAAAAGCAAAAACGTGTACAGCTTACTATCGACTTTGACTGTTTTTTTTTTTTTTTTTTGTTAAAGACTGCTCATAACCTTACAGCACTATGCGCCTGACCAGGTGTCATAATAACTAATATTTCAAAGTGGACCTGTGAGAGAATAATGACCAGGGGCTACTTAAAATTTTTCTAACTGACATCCAGTGAATGATTCAAACTGAAGCTGCTCTAAG
Source organism: Albula glossodonta (assembly GCA_019788955.1). NCBI lineage: Eukaryota > Metazoa > Chordata > Actinopteri > Albuliformes > Albulidae > Albula > Albula glossodonta. Next base: position 559,749 of record JAFBMS010000113.1, on the reverse strand, counting down.
CGAAGGAGCTTAAATTTGACCTGATAAAGGTGAGAAATGGTGCCGATCCTGTCCGACAGCATTCCTGGCACCAGTGAGAGTTGGCTGTGCTACTCCAGTATATCATTCATCATGATCATGAAAACAATCAACACATTCCATAATATGAAAACATACCACGACCAAAGTCACATGACTTCAGTGAAACAAAGATTCATACATTCAGTGAGGCAATCTGTCGCATAAAATTCTGGTTATAGGATATTTGTACGGTGGATTTTGTATTGTTGAGTTAGCCGTCCCAAATGTACGTGTGAAGTTGACAGGGTATTTCTTTGGGGGAAATATGACATTTGGTGTTTATGGTCACTGTAAGATGCCTTCAGGAACACACTTGACTGACAATCTTATCCGGACAGACAGGAGAACTGACAATGACGGGGGAGGGTGCGTACCAAGCGAACGCCGTTCCTCGTGTTTGTGTGGCGTGTGGCTGCCAACAGGTGTGCTTTAAAGAGATTAACCTTTCGATCACTCTCCCTCTGCTGTTTGTCCTAAAACAGCTGGAGAATGCTGCACGTTACTAAAGATGGTGGGAAATTTGGATAAATCTGAGAGAGAGAGAGTGAATAAGTGAGTGAGTGAGTGACTGGGGGTGTGAGTGTGTGTGTGTGTGTGTGTGTGTGTAAGTGAGAGAGATTTTTTTTTAATTAGTGATGGCATCAACGTTGAAAAATGTCGTGACTTGATTGGACATGTAGAATCTTGAGCTGCAGCAGCTGTCAGCTGACATTCTAGAACTCATGACTTCACTCTGAGAAACTCCTCCGGTAAAAAAAAAAATAAAACATTTCAAAGGCCCGTCTCGACTGCCTGATGAGGTTTTGATCTGAAGCGGGCGGGCCTTTTTTTAGAGGTCACTGTAGGTCACCCCTTGCGCGTGACGGGACGCGATTCGTGGCAAAGTGTTACGTTTTGGGCGGCTCCCGATCCCGCCGGTTTGAGGTACAATCCCAGGAAGTGCAAACATCCCGTGATCGGCGCACCCGCTGTTTCAACTCGCCACCGGCCTTTGAGACACACTCGTACCGCATGGGCCCATTGTGTGTCTAACGGCGGGAGGCGGGAGGGGTCTGCCAGGGCTGCTGTGGTTCTGTTTCAGTGCATATGCTGGAGGTGCCTGGTGTGTTCCACGGCCTGGGCCTATTAGGAAGTGTGTGTGTGTGTGTGTGTGTGAGTGATTTGAGTATGACTGCTGGCTGTTAGAGAGTGAAGAGAGCTAGATCTCGGGTCAGTCGGGCCGTTTTGCAGTTGTGTTCCAGTACCCACACTTTCTGTGTCGCTTCCTCCGCAGGGGGTGGAGTTTTCCGGGTTCCTGTGGGACAGCACCTCCGGGATCGAGCTGAGGGGCGCCGTCCTCCTGGACAGTCCCGTCGCCAACGGCAACGGGAAGCACGCCCACCCCCGGCCGTACCTGGCGCGTTTCAATGTAGGTGTGGAGTGGGGGGGGTTGACCATGGTCTTAGGTGGGGGGGGGGTGTTAGCTACAGCACT
>JAFBMS010000113.1:545716-553216 GCA_019788955.1 Albula glossodonta | reverse complement strand
AAACAAAATTTTAGTTGAACAAGGACATGGGTTTTTTTTAGGTGTGAAGTCCACAATGATAAAGCAGTAAGAGCAGAAAGTGAACACAAGCCAGCTCTCTGTAACAGCTCCACTCACACCCGTCTTCCCTGAACAGAGATCAACATAGCTGGAGCAGACAGTGCATGAGTTCATGCAGCTCACCTCCTGCAGGTACAGGCAGAACCAGAAAGTTCCTGCAGCTATTTCTGTCACACAGAAAAAAACAAAACCTATCTGTGTGTCTGTTAGGGTGTGCAGTAAAATAACCAAGATATGGTGACTATCCCCCTGTGGAGACAGTTACTGTATGGGCTGTATTAAGGGCTGCTGGGGTCAGGATGATCACACTGGTGTGTGTTTGGGGTGAGGGCCACAGGTCTGTCATGGGTTAGTATATGTGGATTCATTGTGCATTCAAGTGTGAAAACATTCTATCCACAGAAGCAGCTGGGGGCGACACAGAGCAAATTCCAGCGGAGAATCAAGGAGAGAGAGAAGAAGCTGCAGGATCTGAGACAGGCTGTGCAGTCACTCACGGTGGGTACTGACCAGAGGAGAAGACAACAGCTGGCTGCTGGAAGAGCCATTTCAGGGCTCAGTCAGGGCTCTCCTCCAGTCAGCCAGTGAGGAGCCCAGTGTTGGGCCACTTTCCAGCCCTGTGGGGCTTAATCCCACTGAGCCACACTGTGGGGAACAGGCTGTCTGGGGTCCCAGTAAGAACTGAGTGAAAGGCCTAGTTCAAATGTACAGCCCTCCTCTCTCTGTGTCTCCTAACAGCGCTCTGCACAGACAGCAGTGGAGGACAGTGAGAGGATCTTTACTGAGCTGATCCGCTCCATTGAGAGAAGGCGCTCTGAGGTGAAGAAGCTGATCAGAGATCAGGAGAAGGCTGAAGTGAGTTGGACCAAAGGACTCCTGGAGCGACTGGAGCAGGAGATTGCTGAGCTGAGGAGGAGAGACGCTGAGCTGGAGCAGCTTTCGCACACAGAGGATCACATCCATTTCCTCCAGGTACCAGCACTTGATCTCTGACAATCTGCACTGTGTACATTGTACATACATGGTGAGGCGTGTTCCTCATTTCCAAAGATCTGCTCCTGGCATCTCCACAGGAATATGTTTTGAGACTGTTTGGCTCTCTGCCTGTCTGTCTGTCTGTCTGTCTGTAGAGCTGTCTGTCTGTCAGTGCGCCTCCTGGACCTGGAGACTCTTCCAGCATCAATGTGAATCCATACCACTCTTTTAAGGCTGTGAGGAAATCTGTCTCTGAACTGAAAGAGCGACTGGAGGACGTCTGCAACAGGAAATTAGTCAAGATCTCTGAAACAGGTTATTACTGGAGACTTGCTTTTTACCTGATCATGTCAGTAAACAATGATGAGTACTAATTGTTACTATTATAGATTGTTCAGCAAAAATATATTACATTTTTATTATGTGTTTTAGGGGTGATTCTGAGATCCGTTGCTGAAAAATTGAGCTCAACTGTCTTTTAATTCTCTCTACAGTGAAAGAAATCCATATTCTAGAGCCCAGAACCAGAGAGGACTTTTTACAATGTGAGTCTGTAATTTCAACTAAATTAAAAGAATGACGCATATAAATATGATGAAATGTTTAACAAAAATATTTCCAGTATTATCTATATCATAATATCTCCTGCCTTATCAGATCCCTGTAATTCCAGTTGAAGTATTCCTGGAACTTTTATTGACTTATGGATGATAAAATGTATCATAATATATGGTCTACAGTACACACTGCATAGTTTCAAAAACCATACGCTATAAAATTCAATTTGTGGAAAATATGTGTGTAAAATGTGTGTAAAATATTTTAATGATATAACGTGATGATTATGATTACTGAGCTCTCTTTTCTCCTCCTTCACCTCCATCAGATTCCTGTCGGCTCACATTGGACCCCAACACAGTACATAGAGAACTCCGTCTGTCTGAGGGGAACAGAGAGGTGACTGTTATGTGGAAGACCCAGCCATATCCTGATCACCCAGAGAGATTTGAGTACTATCAACAAGTGCTGTGCAGAGAGGGTCTGTCTGGACGCTGTTACTGGGAGGCTGAGTGGAGGGGGGGGAGGGTTTCTATAGCAGCCTCATATAAACAGATCAGCAGGAAAGGAGAGGGTGCTGACTCTGCTCTGGGATGTAATGACAAGTCCTGGAGTTTGAGCTGCACTCCTTCCAGTTACACTTTATGGCACAATAATAAACGCACTGACATCCCTGGCCCCTCCTCCTCCAGAATAGGAGTGTACCTGGATCACAGGGCAGGAACTCTGTCCTTCTATAGCGTCTCTGACACAATGACCCTCCTGCACAGAGTCCAGACCACATTCACTCAGCCCCTCTATCCTGGGTTTTGGATTTTTGGTGATGGCACTACTGTTAAACTTTGATTATGGGAAACTGTGTAACAGAAAGTGTAATTTCACATAATATAGTTAAAATTGATTAACATTATACAAGCATAAACTTTAATCAAACATTTGTGTTAAAGGTAATCAAATGTGCTTGAACATTTTTAAGTTAGTTGATTACATGCTTTCTTGACAAAGGTTTGAATGAAATATCAGGGCTAGCCAAGATTGCCCCAGACTCTCCTGCCCTGAGTTAGAGGAGTTAGAGGAGCTCTTGAGTTCAGTCTGTGAGACTCTTTCACTCATAATGAAATGCTGTATTGAGTCCACTCTGCTATCAGTGCCTTTAGGAACTGCCCCTATAGGTTTGCACTCACCTGAGTCACAGCTGGACTCTCTGACCTTTGCCCTGTTGTTGACCTGTTGCTTGGTGTTATTACACTGGAGGGGAGCTGCCACGCCCCCTCATGCTTATTGGATAAGAGAAATTCTGCAGTATCTTAAATGAGAGAAACCCCACCCACCCTCAGTGTCCTGTGACACACTGTGCAGAATATGGCAGCATGTATAACACACTGTACAGAGTATGGCAGCATGTATAACACACTATGCAGAGTATGGCAGCATGTATAACACACTGTAAAGAATATGGCAGCATGTGTAACACACTGTGCAGAATATGGCAGCATATATTACACACTGTACAGAGTATGGCAGCATGTATAACACACTGTAGAGAATATGTCAGCATGTGTAACACACTGTGCAGAATATGGCAGCATATATTACACACTGTACAGAGTATGGCAGCATGTATAACACACTGTACAGAATATGGCAGCATATATTACACGCTGTGCAGAATATGGCAGCATATATTACACACTGTACAGAGTATGGCAGCATGTATAACACACTGTACAGAATATGGCAGCATATATTACACGCTGTGCAGAATATGGCAGCATATATTACACACTGTACAGAGTATGGCAGCATGTATAACACACTGTACAGAATATGGCAGCATATATAACACACTGTACAGAATATGGCAGCATGTATAACACACTGTGCAGAGTATGGCAGCATGTATAACACACTGTACAGAGTATGGCAGCATGTATAACACACTGTGCAGAGTATGGCAGCATGTATAACACACTGTGCAGAATATGGCAGCATATATTACTCACTGTACAGAATATATCAGCATATATCACTCATGTGAAGGGTGAGGCGCTCACTGGAACCCTGGGGCCATAGGAGGGACCCCTGTTTTTGAGCTCTTACTCTGCTATAACTTAATGTGAATTTGTCAGTGATTTGGGGAGGGTTCATTCAATTAATTCCATAATTTTGAAAAATGTTTTTTTTTTCCTTTTTTTTTTTATAGAAACATAATTAAAGCAAAGTTAAAATTCATTTACAGAAATGTGAATGTAGATGATGTGAGGAGATTAAATAAATAGCATATTACATCAACACTTTTTTCTCATTTCATATTGATGAATATTCGTGTGTGTGTGTTTATATTAATAGTGGCAACAAGAATAACAACAAAAACTGTTCGCTTAGCAAGCTTCATAACTTAAGGGTAGCGATACAATACAAAATGACACTCGACTACGGCAAATTCGATGCTAATTGCTAATCCCTGATAACAATTTAATGCTAACTAACTATCACTTAGTAACAGTATGCCCACATCTTACAACACAAATGACCAGATGATAATCATCACAACCAAATATTCCTTGCTGATATATAAAGAGTGTACTCGTATTATTAACAGACACAACTCGGGACAATAAACTAAACTTTTACCGAGACGCCGTCGCTTCTCTTGTCTGAACTGAACTAACGGTAAAATTGTAGGTGTTGCCACAGTAACGGGTTAAACCTACGATGGCTGAAGTGGAGCTGATTGAGCCTTTTCCTCAGAAATACTTCATCTGTTTCAGCAAAATTTCATTTCCTCTAGATCACATTAAAAGAAACATAATCTAGCCATCCAAAAATTCTGTAAAAAGGCCTCTGTCATGTGATTGTATAGTTTTTGGTTATCAAACACGTTTAATTAAAAATGCCTTGAAATCTGCAATAACATTGTTTTCAATGGTACAGAGAAATTTCAGATTTCATCCACAGTTACATTATTATAAATACAACATAATCAATAGTATAAATATACTCAAATATGCTCAGATATGACTCAGATTTGTATCTGATTCAGGCTTCAGTGTTGAAGCTTCTCTGACTCTCACTGCCTTCACATCCCGACTCTCCCCCTCAAGAAGATGTTAGTGCGCCCTCTGGTGTTCATGCTCTGACACTGCAGTTCTCCTCTCTCACCGGCTGCCTTTGTATCAGCTGAAAGTCAGGGCTATGGCCAGCGGTCATATGATTGCTGGGTCCCTGTCTTACAAATTACTGACCTCTGACCTCTGACCTTTCCACTTCCTCCTGAGACAGTAGCCACATTTGCACAGCCCCGCTAATGCTGAAGGAGCGAGTGTGTGCATCAACAAGTTGCTCTTTCCACAGATACCTCATTTTCATTGGCTCAGGTACATCCTTTTCCAAAATGTTCTCATTTTTCTGATCCCTTTGATCATCAGACGGCCAATTTGGACACTGATGTGTCTGAGTCAAAAACATCAGGACTGCAGTGTGAGTGACTGTGTGTGATATTTATGAGTGAATCTCCACTCTCTGCTCAGCCTGCAGTGTGAGTGACTGTGTGTGATATTTATGAGTGAATCTCCACTCTCTGCTCAGCCTGCAGTGTGAGTGACTGTGTGTGATATTTATGAGTGAATCTCCACTCTCTGCTCAGCCTGCAGTGTGAGTGACTGTGTGTGATATTTATGAGTGAATCTCCACTCTCTGCTCAGCCTGCAGTGTGAGTGACTGTGTGTGATATTTATGAGTGAATCTCCACTCTCTGCTCAGCCTGCAGTGTGAGTGACTGTGTGTGATATTTATGAGTGAATCTCCACTCTCTGTTCAGCCTGCTCTCCTCAGCCTGGCCTCAGTCCAACACCACACCTCCTGTAGCTGTGGGCAGAACCAGGAAGTCTTTTCCACTAGAATTGTCACTCAGTTTCTGAGAAAACTAAAACAAACTCCATCTTTGTCAGTGTGTGCAGTAAAATGGCAGCAGCTGGAGATCTACTGGATCAGGAGCAGGTCAGTTGTCCAATCTGTCTGGATCCACTGAAGGATCCGGTGACTATTCCCTGTGGACACAGTTACTGTTTGGACTGTATTATGGGCTGCTGGGATCAGGATGATCATACTGGTGTCTACAGCTGTCCCCAGTGCAGACAGACCTTCACCCCAAGGCCTGTTCTGGGCAGAAACACCATGCTGGCTGAAGTGGTGGAGAAACTGAAGAAGACAGGATTCCAAGCTGGTCCTCCTGCTCACTGTTACGCTGGACCTGGAGACGTGGCGTGTGATTTCTGCACTGGGAGAAAGCGCAAAGCCGTCAGGTCCTGTCTGGTGTGTCTCGTCTCTTACTGTGAAACTCACCTCCAGCCTCACTATGAAATTCCTCCTCTTAAGAAGCACAAACTGGTCCAAGCCACTGGAAACCTGCAGGAGAAGATCTGCTCTCAGCATGACAAACTGCTGGAGGTTTACTGTCGCACTGATCAGCAGTGTATCTGTTTGCTCTGTGTGATGGATGAACACAAAGGCCATGATACAGTCTCAGCTGCAGCAGAAAGGACTGAGAAACAGGTAAGGACTGGAGCTCTTTACTGGCAGTTCTGACACTGGCTAGTTGAGGAGTACTGACCGAGTAATGTGAATTTAAAAAAAGAGGATCAACAGTGTTATATAATATATATTTGACAGTAAAATCCTATTAAGCCAAAATCTAGATTTAATCTTCAAATAATTTATTCAAGCTTTGTATAATTATATTTGTTTTTAGATGTGCAGGAGGTACATTTACAAAAATGTTCTTCATTTTCATTTTATTTCATACATAAAATTAATATATTAAAAGAAATCAACTGTTTCCAAAATATTGTCCTTCCGGGAATTTCACTTGATTTCTGTACTCGTTAAACAAGACTATTTGAACAAAACAAGGAAGCAGATTTTTCAGGTATGACGTCCACAGTGAGTCGCAACCTGAGAAAGCAAGATCAGGAAGTGAGCAGAAGCCAGCTGTTAGTAACAGCCCTGTTCACCCACTTATATGGTCCTTGAATGGGGATCAGCATGGCTGAAGCAGATACAATATTTATATTAATATGGGGTCCTGACATATAACCAGGTGTGGGGTAGGTGTGTTTTATTCCTCAACAGGTCATCCATAGGGTTCAGTCCTTTCTAACCCTACTGGCACTTGAGACTTGTACCCTTCCCTGGCACTTTGATAATCTTGTTCCCAAAGAAATGCACTTTGTGTTGTACGTCGCTCTGGATAGGAGCGTCTGCCAAATGTCTGTAATGGAATGTAATGTAATGGGTAAGAGATGAAAATACTTTTGAAACCGGTCTCTCAAAGCATTTGATAATGACAGGTCTGAGGGCCAAAGTGTGATTCTGGTCTCAGTCCAACACCACACCTCCTGCAGGTACAGGTAGAACCAGAAAGTTCCTGCAGCTACTTCTGTCACAGAGAAAAAAAACAAAACCTATCTGTGTGTCTGTTAGGGTATGCAGTGAATATCAGAGATATGGTGACTATCCCCCTGTGGACACAGCTACTGTATGGGCTGTATTAAGGGCTGCTGGGGTCAGGATGATCACACTGGTGTGTGTTTGGGGTGAGGGCCACAGGTCTGTCATGGGTTAGTATATGTGGATTCATTGTGTATTCAAGTGTAAAAACATTCTATCCACAGAAGCAGCTGGGGGCGACACAGAGCAAATTCCAGCAGAGAATCAAGGAGAGAGAGAAGAAGCTGCAGGATCTGAGACAGGCTGTGCAGTCACTCACGGTGGGTACTGACCAGAGGAGAAGACAACAGCTGTCTGCTGGAAGAGCCATTTCATTTCAGGGCTCAGTCAGGGCTCTCCTCCAGTCAGCCAGTGAGGAGCCCAGTGTGGGCCACTTTCCAGCCCTGTGGGGCTTAATCC
>JAFBMS010000113.1:447500-545616 GCA_019788955.1 Albula glossodonta | reverse complement strand
ATATAACGTGATGATTATGATTACTGAGCTCTCTTTTCTCCTCCTTCACCTCCATCAGATTCCTGTCGGCTCACATTGGACCCCAACACAGTACATAGAGAACTCCGTCTGTCTGAGGGGAACAGAGAGGTGACTGTTATGTGGAAGACCCAGCCATATCCTGATCACCCAGAGAGATTTGAGTACTATCAACAAGTGCTGTGCAGAGAGGGTCAGTCTGGACGCTGTTACTGGGAGGCTGAGAGGAGGGGGGGGAGGGTTTCTATAGCAGCCTCATATAAACAGATCAGCAGGAAAGGAGAGGGTGCTGACTCTGCTCTGGGATGTAATGACAAGTCCTGGAGTTTGAGCTGCACTCCTTCCAGTTACACTTTATGGCACAATAATAAACGCACTGACATCCCTGGCCCCTCGTCATCCAGAATAGGAGTGTACCTGGATCACAGGGCAGGAACTCTGTCCTTCTACAGCATCTCTGACACAATGACCCTCCTGCACAGAGTCCAGACCACATTCACTCAGCCCCTCTATCCTGGGTTTTGGATTTTTGGTGATGGCACTACTGTTAAACTTTGATGAAGGGAAACTGTGTAACAGAAAGTGTAATTTTACATAATATAGTTAAAATTTCTTAACATTATACAAACATATTTAATCAAACATTTGTGTTAAAGGTAATCAAATATGCTTGAACATTTTTAAGTTAGTTGATTACATGCTTTCTTGACAAAGGTTTGAATGAAATATCGGGGCTAGCCAAGATTGCCCCAGACTCCCCTGCCCTGAGTTAGAGGAGCTCTGGAGTTCAGTCTGTGACTCTTTCACTCATAATAAAATGCTGTATTGAGTCCATTCTGCTATCAGTGATTTTAGGAACTGCCCCTATAGATTTGCACTCACCTGAGTCACAGCTGGACTCTCTGACCTTTGCCCTGTTGTTGGGGTGGGGTAGGTTAGGCAGAGGTAGAGGGCTCATGATTAGCCAACACAAAGAAGTAGCTACAATTCATTTTATTCATTTCATATGTTTAAAAATAATCATTTAAAATCAAAGCCAAAAATTAATGTACAATACTCCAAGAATGTACATTAAGTGCAGAGATAAAAAAAAATAAATAGCTCAATGTATCACCACTCGTATTTCCTCATTTCACATATGTAAATATTGGTGTTATTTTGTACATCGGATTTTGGGATATTTTTGTTGAAACCTGGAGTTATTTCCTGCCTGGGGACTGAACTTCCTTTCTTGAATAGGGTGTGACAGGAAGTGATGTAATCGATACGCAACACAGTTGCTATGGTTTTAAAGTACCACACAGTGACCTAACCAGGCTTGTATATTTTATTCACAGATGCCCTAAAATCTTATATATCTTAATTATTATGATCATGTGCGCATTCACACACTCACTTCAATAACAGAATACTTTAGTATTTCTTTTCAATGATGCTCAACATTTGAGGTCAAAGGTCAAAGCTAAGTGACCTTGGGTACCACAGTGCACAGTTCCTGTAATGAGGCAACCCAAAATTTTGCCTCATACCCTATTCTCTGCCCTGCAAGGATAGGACTACAGGCATTGTGATGTCATCAGGCTGCGCAGATGTCTGTGCAGAGGCCTGCGGAAGGGAGCGGTTCAGAAAATCCAGGGTGCTGTCCTGTGCGCGTTCAGATGAGCGCCCGCAGCTCGCTGTCGGTCAGGCGGTTGACCTCCATGATGCGGGAGAGGTGTTGCTCATACCGCTCTCGGTCCCGCAGGAAGTGAGGCAGCCGCGTGTGATCCAGCTCCGCTAGGTCGCTCAGCCGCTCCACGTCCTCATATGACACCTGCACACACACACACACAGACACACACACACGCACACACACCCATCGTCGTGCATGCACACACACACACACAGGTTAGGTTCTCCCCTTTAAATGTCCATTGTGAACCACTATGTGACAAACTATTTGTAAATAGCTCTTTGCAAGAATAAAGACTGATTGATTGATTGATTCATTCATTCATTCATTGATTAATTGGTTGATTGATTAATTGATTGGCTGATTGATTTATTGATTGATATGAGCTAACCAATAAGGCAGCTTTGAAGTTAACCTTTCTGCTATTGCCTTGGAAACAGAGCAGGCTTCTGTCTCTAAAAAAACCCTGGGACACTATTTGAAATGAATTCAAATACAATATTTGAATGTGAAGGTCACATGACCAGATCACGTGACCACCCACCTTGCCCAGGCACACGAGCAGCTGGAAGTCGACAGAATCCCGGAAGCGCAGGAGCTTCAGAATCCCGTCCAGGTACACCTGATCCTTACTGAAGCAGCCTGAGCACATGGGGCGAAACCCACAGCGACCCACGCTCAACCACTATGCAACCATCTCTCAAACACTTCACAGCTATTTTTCAACAGTTGCTTCCATCTCCTTTTTTTTCGTTTCAGATTCATGTGTCCACCTCTGTTTTATTTTTTAGCAGACACCTTTAGTGCTGAAAAACACTGCTTACACTTGGTTGTTGCAGTGAAAAAAACCTAGCTACATTGAGCAAAACCCAGCATGACCGTATTTCAACCATCAAACAAACATTTCTGAGCCCCTATGCGACTATTTTGTGACTATTTCGTAACCATCTCCCTCTCATCATTTTTCTTGGTTGTGCTGATAACTGTGTCAACTTCCATCCCTTGCTTCTTCTGTGTGTTTTGTTTAATTCTGGGTCATGTGACCTGGGTCTTTACCGGGCTGGGCTGTGTCGGTCTGGCCCCTCTTGGCGCGGATGCAGTAATCCCAGCGGGTGTTTGGGTCGCACACGAAGCGGCCGAGATCGTGGAAGAGCTCAACGAAGGTGAGGCGGCTGGCGCGGTGCACAGTGTAGTACAGCAGGGCGGCGCGCCATAGCGTGGGGTCCTTGCGGTGCAGGACACTGTGAAGGCTCGCCAGGCCCTCCTCCGTGGGGTTATGGGGCTTGAGGTCCAGCGCCCGCCGCACCGACATGCTCGCCCACGGCTGCTGAAGGTTATTCATCCCCCGGAAGTAGTGAGTGCCTGCAGGCGCAAGACAGAGATGAGACAGCCATGAGACCCGTGCACAACAGACATGGGACAGCCTTGAGACAGAAATGAGACATAACGAGAAATAAGGATGCTTGGGATCTGGTATACCCTTACCAATTGTTTCAGCTGCATGTGTGTATAGTTACACACAAATGAGCACATAACAAAATACAGTAGAGTATAAATCAGTCTATTTTTTCATCTTTAGGACTCATCTTGCAGATTCCTTTTTTTGACTTTGCCGAATGAATTCTCTCTGTTATGGCTTCCTGCATAAGTGCATCTAGTCAAACATCTCCACAGTCTTGTAAATGCTACAGAAACGGTAAATTACTGATGTCAATCTACAAAAGCCAGCACTAAATTAAAGAGGGTACAGTGTTGCAATGTGGGAGGTGGCCAGTAGAGGGCATGTCAGTACCGATCTCGTGCCGTAGCATGCCCTCCAGCCAGTACTCGCGCGCGGTGGAGACGTTGATGGTAAGAGTGGAGCGGCTGGGCATTACCGTAATGGAGGCCCTGGAGAGAAGATCCTCTGACAGGTGAACCACGATCTACATGCAGGGAGAGGGGGAGGGAGGGGGAGAGGGAGAGATAGTGGGAGAGAGTGAAAGAAAGAGAGATACAGGGAGGGAGGTAGAGGGAGGAAGAAAGGTAGAGAGAGGGAGAGGGAGGGACACAGGAAGAGGAAGGATGGGAGAGTAGGATTGAAGTGAGGAAAGAGTAGAGGGAGAGGAGAAGAGGTAGGGATGGGAAGGGAAGGGGAGGAAGAGGGCGAGGGGGAAGTGGAGGAGGTAAAGGAGATCAATCAAGAGGAAGGATGGAGAGGGGGTGAGATTGAGGCAGGGAGATTTTAGGAGAAGTAAGGGAAAAGGGGGAGCAGTAGATATTGAGGGAGAGATGGAGAACAGGAAGGAAAAAGTGAGAGAGAGGGAGACAGAGGGATAGAGATTTGCATCACTGACCCCCCCATGACACCCCCCCCCCCCCCCACCCCCTCACCTCACCTCCCCCACAACCCCCTCTTTCTCCATGTACTTCTTCACGTGGTTCTTGATCTTGTTCTTGGAGAGGACGCTGCCCCCGGTGGCCAGCTCGAACTTCTCGTAGCTTCCGTACCTGCGCAAGGCCTGCTCCAGGATCCGCACAGCCTGCCAACATAGTGGGAAGGGTCTGTTACCATGGAGATCGGCCAGCTGCACGACACACGCATACCACACGCGAGGTGCCTTACCTGTACAGTAAACCTGTCTTGTTATCTGTGTTAACCATTATTGAGGAAGCAGCCGCACACCAGTTCACATGGCAACCAGCTTTTGCTATTGTTTACATTACAGATATAAGACAGCAACATACTGACTCTGCAGTCAGAGGGGCACATAGTCAACATTATTCTCATTTCACAGACCTGCAGTAACCCAGCTGGCCAGGAGAGGCCGCTAGAGAACAACGAGTCTTATGAATTTAACAGACCTACTCATTATTTTCCCCTGGTTAGGTATACACAGCTGCGTCACAAACACCCAACCTTTCTCTGTGTGCCAACAAAAGGCTAATTCAATAATTTGTGCATAATTCAATTATGTACAGCCCTTAGGGTATAATAACAATAACAATGACGATATTAATAATCATCATTATCATACACCTGAGCATTAGCCTGTGTCTCACCTGTGTGAGGAATCGGTCGGAGGCTGTGCTGTAGCGCTCCAGCGCAGCAGCGGGCACAGGGTGCGGGTACTCGAACTGCGGGTTGTAGGTGTAGTCTGACAGGAAGAACTTGGTCCTCTCCATGTCCACGTTGGAGGGCTTGACGGCAGCGAAGATGCAGGACCGTTTGGCGCCACTGTCCAAGTCCCATGCACCGCCACCACCGCTGTCCTCAGCCAGCAGGGGGAGCTCTGTGCACAAGGCAGGCAGGCGGGACACCAGGTCCAGGGACTTGCCCCTCACTGTGAGGTCATAGCCCTGCCCCCACCTAGCGTGTCTGTAGGCGGGGGAAAGGGCGGAGCCGCAGCTGGCAGTCCTGCGAGGTCGCCTGCCGTTCTTCCTCTGACACCTGCTGTTTTTGGGGGCCTCCTCACCGGCCATCTTCCTCTCCCCCTCTTCCTTCTCCTCGTCCCTCTTCCCCTCCTCCTCCTCCTCCTCGGTATGCGCTGTGTTGCAGCTGCTGGCACCTGTGGTGAGGAGGTTCTTCAGCAGGTCGACCAAGTGATGCTCTTGGTCCCCTACTTCATCCAAGAACACCTGGCCTGCACTAAGTGGCCGTTCCATCAGACCAAGTGAAAACTGCTGCTTCTCCCACTGTGAAAACTGCTCCTCCTCGCACTGCGAAACCTGCTTCTCCTCGTGCTGCTCCAGGTTTGGGTCTGAAGGTGGGTTTCAGATAGGGACAGCAGGTGCCATTTGGGGATTTTTGAAATCTGATGGATTGTTTTTTTTTTTTTCCAGTTCAAATCAACTGTTGCCTTTTACCTAATGGTTTGCCATAAGGGCTAAGCATGTGTGTCAAATAATGACAGCACATAGTGATGACAAACAAATAGTGAACAATAAAAGGTTAATTGTACTAAATAATAATAATGATAATAATAATACCATTTTTTAATAATATTTTTTCTGTTTGCTTGCACATCAGTACCAAGAAAAACCACTCTGATCCTGTATGTTTATGTCTTTAACCCTAATCTAGCCATTTAGTGACTTTTGGGGGCACACATCGGGAAAAAGTTATGTCTCTTGGTTTAGGATGTCTCCTTTTGTTCACTTCCCTGTCTCCAGAGTAAGCGTTGACCTAAAGCGGTCTTATACGGCCATACCTACATTATCAGCTGTTGTTGGCTAATAACTTGGCAGGTTCCAGACTTGTCTAGTGCTTCTGATTAGCAGTTTGCAGCTCAGCCGGCTTGTGCCTTGGCTGTGCGAACGTTCTTAACTTACAGAGCTAAAAATGCCATTGCCTAATCGTGGAACATCTCTCACTGTGCCATGTATAGCTTTTCGGCTCGTTTAAATAAATAAAAGTAGGAAAAGAGACAAGTACTCTCTACTTAATCATCGTGGAAAATATTGATTTGTAAGTTAAAATACGTACCAGTTACGTTTTTTGAACACTGATGCTTGTCGACACTCTTGGAGCGGTTTACACACATTTACAGTGTAGATAGATATTCCTGTAAGTATCAAGTTAACATTTGCTACCTGGCGAGCCGAACGTTGATATTATAGCGTTAAATTAAAACAGACGGCAATTGAAAGTGCCAGAAAACTAAGACTCTCCCTCAAGGTTATGCCCTGTTGAGAGGCGATGATTTAGACGGTGAGCCAGCGCTACCGATGGAACCCGGCACTACCGTAGAATCCTGTGCGCTTCTGGTCGGGCAAGTGGAACGCAGTGAGGGGAAATACTGCAGACAGGTACTGAGCGTCGGTCGTTGCCGGGGCAATCGTAATTACGTCACAGACAGTTTCAGGAGCGCGCCGGGTAAGCACGCTCTTGATTGTAGTTTTGAGATAGACAGTACAAAGCCAAGTTTCAGCGAGCAACATGCTAAAATAAATGGTGCCTCAAACTTGTAATGAGCAAGCCTTTTGATTGACTTGCAAGATGGAAAGGTGATAATCTGTCCAAAATGGTATAAAATAGCAGCTACAAAAACAAACCGTGGAAGAGAAAAAGCAAACAGTCATAGCAAAAATATGTAAAACATACAGGCATAAAATAATGATTAAATAGACGAGTTGCAACTATCTCAGTGGTCAGATAAACCAAACACAATGTGCAGGCAAAAGATTCAATGACAAGTGATTTGAATTCCTCAGCAGATATAAAATCAGTCAGCTTTAGAGTGCTTCTGTAGTGTATACCAAGATCAGGAAGCAGAATAATACTAAAACTTGTTGCCATATTCTATGCAAATATTTATGACTTAAAAGTTGGTCAGACTGAGACCAGAGTGTATATTTGTTCTAACACTTGGTAGGAAGGAAGCAAAACATTTTAAAGCGCATGAAATAGACTACACAACCTCTTAGAGGTGATAGCACCTTCTAAACAATTACAGCATATTCAGTGGAGTTTTGGCTATCAATACTCATATGGCAAAACAGAACAAGAGCACAAGCACCTTGCTTTGTTCTGGCAGACTTTCTGCAATTGTCTTGAATTGTCAGTAGAAGTGACTGAGCAGTTAGTGCACCAGCAACACACATCACTGTAATTTGGGAAAAGTTTCTCCACATAACAGTGAGAATGTAATTGGGTTAAAATAGCCTCTACTTTGAGCAAAGGTCTATACTTTGAATATAATGTCACTGTTATAGTGGAACAGAAAATATGATAGAAAATAGCATAACACTCAATGGATAAATAAACATATTTTTCCACACTACAGTGTTACATTCTTGAGGCTCCTGGAAAAAGAAGAGTGTTGATAAAATGACCGTTAGAAAAATGTGAGTCATATGATCGCACTTCTGACGAGAAGTCAATGTTCACACATTTTGGTGTGGTTTCTACAAGAGCCTATTTGAATGCTGGATGCAAGGTTCAAAAAGGAGGGCAACGGCAACTCTGAAATAAAAGGTGATAGTCACCAACTGATTCATTTTTCAGAGTAAGTCTACGCCATACAAGTATTTTTGCTGTTCTATGTTCTCAAAATAAGTTCTAATTATCCAAAGGCTGCCAGCTTGCACCTAAAAGTACCGAAAAATAAATACTAAAATCGTATATTTAAATAATTAGCTATCGAGCTAAATTTAAATCTGGTCAAAATAACATTTTTGGTGTGTGACTCAAACATGTCCAATCATGGGAACATAAAGTTGTTGATGGTTTGCAGGCACAGAAACGGAGGAGAGAGGTGGGAGGTTTGAACCCGCCTTTTCATAGGCTACATGAGCTGTCAATTACTTAATCACGTGACTGTTTGTCGCCGCGCCTGCGCAATGAAGGCAGCGCTGAAATTCAAATTTGAACAGATGTTTGTGTAGAGCTTGGGGGAAGAGAAGCAACGCCTTTGCTCGCCCACTGAAGCCGAGGAGCAAGAGAGTACGGAGGCAATACTACCGCAGTTAAAGTGCTGAGCTGCGACGGGGTTGAAACATTAATCGGGAATGGACCCATTTACCGAGGTAAGTTTTCAGTTATGTTTTATAAGATAGTCACCCAGACTGAAGAAATGTTTGATCAACCGACCTGTGCCACGCCGTCACGTTGTATCGCTAGCTGCTTCGCTAACACAACTAGTTAGCATTCACGAGCAAGATAATTTTATAAAAGTACCTAATATACCTATCAGATAATTTTTCATGGTTAAATAGGATTTCTTTTGCCGGGTAGATATTAATCTTGGTGGTGAAATAGTTTTGACCCCTGTCAAACTTGATATTGTAGACCAACTAACGTCCCCTTCTGTTGCTAATGTTAGTGTGCTAATCCGTACTATATTCGCCCCATTCTTGGAGCAGTTGGTAACTTATTTTCGAGCGTTTTAGGAGAGGGACAAAGGTAAATCAGCGGTGGCAACATTTGCGAAGTTAACGAGCTAGTTAATCAGCAAGCAAACAGTTTCATAAACAGTTTCATTTCAGTATCATAACGTTAACATTATCTGCAATAGCTAGGCATTTACCCAGAGCGATTTAGAGAACTATTTAGAATAGTGACGCTATTAAGCTGTACTTGCTACACCTTTAAGTGATCTAGGGCAACAAGCTGGTCATATCGCGGGCCTATCAATCTTGCTGGCCAAAGTTATCTCTTTGTTGTCCGACAAAGTTAGTGCAACCTAATAGAAAGACAGTCATATTGTACCCGCCCGCCATATTTATTTGAATGACCAGTCATTCAAGTACCACAGCTATCTCTGTCACTGACTGGTGAGAATTCCCATAGGGATTCACACACCACCCGTTAAAGCCACCATCTTCTCTCCATGTTCCCCTAACGGGCTATCTCAGCGCCAGATCACCGTCTTGCTCGCTGATAATGCTATCAACATTATCTGCTTTAACGTGCATAGTTGACGGAGTCCAGAAAAGCCAGACGTCCCATAATTGGAAATCCGCATCAGCGAGATGTTTTCACTTCCCACATTTGAATCTGGGAGCCGTGCCAGCTGTAGCAACATGTTGACAACGCACGATGACAAGACTGAGCTTTGAATGGGTCGGTGCGAAAAGCAGGCGCTGCATTTTCGTGCAAACAATTAGAGGATTCAGACACGAGATGGCAAATAGGCTGCAGTTTTCACATTAATGTGCATTCTCAAAAGACCAGCTAACTGGAAACACGATATAAGCCACGTTGTCACATTTGTAATGCTACCACGCACAATTAATTTAACTGTAAACCCTGAGATGCATATTTGGCTCTGAATAATAGGCGTTACATGCTGTAATTTCATCGCCCATTTGTAGGCTGATACAAAGTGTATTTACTGCGTGTAGCAAACCTCGCAACATGTCATTTGGCATCGTTTTTCAGGAACTGTTTTTCAGTCCATAGCATAACTTAATGCTTTGCATTGTAGGTTATTGTAATTATCTGCTTGAAACTAGAGAATTGTACAGTAGCAGTACCCATTGGGCTGAAGTCAAAATGCGTCTCCCAACCTGTAGGATTTGAGTGTTCGTTGCATGACGTCACCACGCTCATTCCTCAGGAATGACACGCACACCTCAGACTTTCCACCCTGCCTTTGAGCCAGCCAGCCCACAGAGAAACCAGGAATGTCATACCCCCCCGCCCCTCCAACTTTAAACAGCGACTATAAATCTTTTAGGAAGGCTCTGCTGTGGTTGAGCGTCCAGATGTTTTATTTGCTCTTGAGGGGAGCGCAAAGCATGCTGGTCCCATTTTCCACAAAGGCCGCATTCATCCGTCTCCGGATAATGCATTTATGGAATTAAAATGTGACAGGCCTTTTAGTTGCATGCAAAGTTAATGTTGCTGAATTACCTTGAGGGTACTCCAGTGGGTTTAAGTTGCTGGAATCTTCTTAGTTTACCGCTTGTGTACATTTGAAACAAAGTGTTAACATGACAAATTATGCTTTTTTACTGGAAGTGTGGAAAGAATGGTACTTCATTTTATACTTAATTTCCTCAGAAACTTGGGTTATCAAATTTGAAAGTAACTGTGTTCCCCCAGCGCCAGTGGAAAAAGGAACCAGCTGGTCATCCATCACCAGAACTTTGCAGTACTGGAGATTCTTATTGCTTCAACAGGCAAAATCACTTTCACTTAGACAGAGGAGAGTAGTTTTATCAGCGAACACTTCATGGTGCTACAAGTACAGACAAAAACTGTTAAACTGTGATACTTGTTGCATCTAGTCTCTGCATGTGCATTTCTTGTTCTTCAGAAGATTGTCACAAACATGGCAGACAATGCAGGCCGTGACAGAGAGCCACACTGGGTTCTTGCAGACTGCCTTTAGGTAGCCCTGTTGCTAATGTATCAATCCCGCGCTAAAGCTGTGGAAATTGGTGGGATTTGCTTTAAAAAAGGAAAGGTAAAGTAGTAAGCCGTTGAAGGTGGTCTGGGTAAAGGTGGCTGCAGTGTGACTGGAGTAATGGATCGGCAATCTCTCGTCTTTCCCGCGGCAGAAACTCCTGGAGCGCACGAGGGCCCGCAGGGAGAACCTGCAGAAGAAGATGGCCGACCGGCCGACGCCCGCCAACAGACAGATGGCCAAGAGGAGCAGGGAGCCCCTGGCCGAGGCCAACGGCCCGGGCGAGCTGACCACCGACACTGGTAAGCCCGTTAAAGATCACTACAGCCAGTTTTCATTACTGATTTTATTAAAAAAAAAAATACTCTGAAAAAACTGAAACAGACAGTATTTATAAAATTTTATGATCCTATGTTTGCAAATGTGAAAGTTTTCTGCTTTTCTTCTGGTCTTGCAGTAAATTGAATATTTTGGGGTTTCGGACTGTTTTTCAGAGAAGAAAGACATTTAATGGTGTTGTCTTGTGCTCTGGGAAGCTGTAATGGGCATTTTTAACTGTTTTCTGATGTTTTATACACTGCACGATTAATTGAGAAAATAATCGGCAGATTATTATACTTTCTTATATCGGTTTTAATTGAATCCTTACCTACAGAACCTGTTTAAGAACATGGCTCCCTTCTTTGATGTGTAACTGTACAAGCAGCATGGCTGCAACATGTTTGTAATCCATGCAAGAGTGTGCATCAAGGCACATGAGAAACTGTTCTGAGCAGAAGAATGAAAATGGAATTTCCTGGCCAAAATTCAAACACTAACTGACATTTTAATTTTGAAAATGGAATAGCATAACGAATAAAGGATGAGATATATTAGCTGGAAAACATCTGAGGTATTCAAACGGGACCTCAGAGGGTGTGTGTTTGTTTTGTTTTTTGTTTTTTTTCCTCATGTTGTGCGTTTCCCCTCTTCACCTGCAGTGGCACCTGCCACCAAACCTTCACCATCTAAGCGCCGGTGCTCTGCCGAAAATGACCGCCCCGTTGCTGGGGCTGAGAACTGCGAACCAGCAGTTACCACAACGATATCCGCGGCACCGGAGCCCCAGACAGACAAGAAGCCCCCGATGATTCCGGCGGCTGCTCGCCCCGCCCCTGAACCGGAGCGTAAGGCAGATACAGATGCCGGGACCGCCCAGCCCCCGTCCGGCATGAGGTCACGCCTGCAGAGACTGGCAGAGCAGCGCCAACACTGGGACACCGACGGTACACACGCACGCTCTCGCACACGTACACACTCTCGCACCGACAGTGCTCACATACACACTCACAATCCCACACTGACTCTGGGACACTGATGGTATAGAGGCACAGAGCAAGCAGCAGTAGTTCAGCTGGAGTATCTTTATCTCACACATACTAACACACAACAGTGAATCTCTGTTGTACTTTAGGGGGAAATTAAATACACTGTTTTGTGTGATTGTCTGATCACAGTTTGCATGGACTTAAACAGGCCGTTGCCACAGAAACTGATTTTTGTGTCCTTTACCCCCCCAAAGCTCCCATGGACAGCACTGGCCCCGCCCCCCTCTCACCCGTGAGGACACAGAAGCAGGAAGCTATCGCCACGGTCACCGTTGCCCCCGCCCCCGTCTCCACAGAGACACCCGTGGGGAGGCGGGGCCGGCTGGCCAATCTCGCGGCCACCATTGGCACGTGGGAGGATGACCTCGCCCGGCTGCCCCAGCGGGCAGACAAAGCACAAGCGCAGCCTGGCACTGCCAACTGTGCGCCCCCGTCGGCCCACGCCTCCGCCAAACCCAGCTCCAACCCTGCGCCGACCAGGAACCAGGTGGGTTAGCCGACCCCCCCCGCTTCCCCATTCCTCAGAAACGTGGAGTCCCATGCTGGTCTGCAGCTGGAGGGTCCCTGTAGTGAACGCGGCTTTTGTCTCTCTCTCCTTTACTCTCTGCTCTCTGGTCTGCGTAGCTCTGGTCCCGGATGGCTGCTGTGTTTGCAGCCATTTTCTCCTATGGCACACTACACCTGACCTACTCATCAATTTCCCTTCAGAATTTCCTCTAGTCCAGATGGTGTAGTTTGTGATTGGACAAAATGCATGCAAATACTGTGGCTCGAGTTGAATTGTCCTGCTCTGCTTGTTTTTGTTGTGCTTGTTTTGTTGTGGGCTTAACACGTACTCTGTGTCTGTGTGCGTGTCTGTGCGTGTGTAGTCTGAGCAGCAGTGCAAGTTTTTGTAGTTGTGAAGGTGGCATTTGAAGGTTTTAGTTGTTCTTTGAGCTGAGATTGTGTTGATGCTTTGTGATTTCCACTTTCTGTGCAGTTGCTTGTTCACAGCTGCATGGTTAAGTGGAAATAAACTGACCGATAGTCATTGAAGTGCACTGTGGTTTAATCGGCCTATTGCATACTTTAAGCACAAATGATTCAACACTAAAATATGTTGAAATATGTGGTTAACTTTTTTTCCTATCAGGAATGTTTGATTGAATTTGAAAATTGAACAGATTATAGGAAAATAATTAAGTGTTTCAGCCAATCAGAATGGAATATTTAGCTGATCTGTGTTACTAGGCTGGGTCTTGATGTTTATCTCCTCCCCCCTCCCTCCTCAGTCTCCCCTGAAGTCAAAGGTGGGGCTACCTGAGGCCAGGTCTGCCCCACAGGTGGGTTCAAGTGTTTCTTCCAGCCCCCAGAAGAGCTTTGCGTCCGGTGGTGCTTCCGCACTGCATTCTGGGAGGGCCCTCACCACCAGTCCACAGAGAGCGGGGCCCTCGCATTTTTCTGTTTCCCGGACCCCCCCAAAGTCCCAGGCCCCCATCGGTCAGCTGCCCTTGGGCTCCCGTCCCAGCCCCTCCAAACCTGAGCTCCTGGCCAAGCCTGTTGCCACGGCAACAGCCACGCCCACAGCCCTGCAGCCCAGAGGGTCTGCCACAGGAGCCACAGGTAAGTCATAACCTCCCAGTTTTGGTCTTTTAATTGTTGCATAAATGTTGTTTTGGCGGACAGGTTAAGGAAAGTGGCTCTCTATTGGTGGACAGGTAAAGGGAAGTGAAGCTCTATTGGTGGACAGGTAAAGAGAAGTGCACTTATTGTAAGATGGCTGAGCAGATTACTTTTAGCTTCCAGTCATTACTCAGAGTAGTCAGATGCAGTTAATTATGTTTGACAATATTTTGTTTTTATCTCCAGATTAACTACTAGATTCATGTAAGGCAGTTTTGCTGAGTGCTAAGGTACAGGTGTGTGTAACTCAGGTGTGTCATGCATGTGCACAGGTGTGTAAATGGCTTGGGAGTAGGTTTAAAAGCACAGGTATGCTTGTAGGCCATGCTTAGATTGTAGCAGTACAGGTGTGTGCAGTGTGACTCTGCAGGTGAATCAATAGCACAGATGGATCTGTAAGGAAGGTGTATAAGGAAACAGTACAGGTGTGTAGTCCATGTGTAACCTGTGTGAAGGTGACTCTGGTCTGCTGTGTGTAGCCTCTGGAGGTCCAGGTGTGAAGTCCTTCCTGGAGCGATTTGGGGAGCGGTGCCAGGAGCGCTCCACCAAAAACTCTCCATCCTCCACGGCCTCTACCCCTGCCTCCGCCCCTGGCCCCAGGACACCTGCAGCCACAGCCGCCGCCGCCTCCATCACCCCCAACACCCGCCTGGTCCAGGAGCGGCTGAAAAACACCCAGGCCGTCACAGCGACCGCTGACCTGGCCCTGAAGCAGAAGCAGGTACGCCCCGCTGGCAACCTGTTCTCAACAGGCCAAGTACTGCTGAACCAGCTATGGGATTCTGTGGACACCACAAACACTGTTTTAAAATTTACAATACATTTATTTGACAATCTTCTGAATATACTGATGTACTTTAAAATAAAAAATAAAAATATTTTTTTAATGGTGTTCTTAGGATCGGGAAAAAGAGCTCGCCCAAATCCGCAACCGCTTCCAGAAGGGAAACGTGTGGAAAAACGGTGAAAAAGACGCAGAGAACAAGGTGCGATGCAGTTTTTTCCCTGGGTGTATATAGGAGTGAGGCAGTTATGAAACCCTTCAGAAGCTGAAATTTGTACAGTATTACAGTCAGGTTTCCAGTAGTGTGTTGCTCTAGAGTCATTAACCCCGTCACTGGGGTTTGGCTGCATCATCAATTGTTGACCTTTTTGATCCAACTGGAAGATGTGCCTCTTCTTCAGGAAAAGGCCATAGAAGCACAGCCTGAGGAGGAACCAACAGCGCCCCCTGTGGACACAATGAGCATGGCCTCCAAATCCAGCCCTGCAGGTAAGCCATGTTAACTCTATACCTCTCCTTTTATGTAAATCTAAAATTCACTGGGTCTTCTAAAGTTTTTGACTAATTTTTGTTTTCTCTAGCTCCCCGTACTTTGGAGAGAGCCGCATTTGCACCGGAGAAGAGGTCCGGAGAATGTGGCGATGAGGGAAAGGAAGAGAAAGAAGTGCATGCTGGTAGGTGTAGTTCAGTCTCTCTCGAATGACTGAACACACAAAGTGGGTGTGAAATTTGATGCCTGTCACATGACTAGGATATCTGACCATAGCCCTGTAGGCACTGTGGCCCTCAGGATTAAGGTAGAGCAGTAATAAGAGAGACTGGGATTCTGACGGGGTATTAGCTGTTCTCTAGGATGTCGATTTGGTCTCCATGGCAATTGTCAACAATTGATTGAGGTTTCCGTTTTCCCTTCCCCAGCTGAAGAGGAGGTGGTGCGCGAGGTTGAGATGAACGTGGACGAGTCCAACAGCTCTGAGGTCATTAACCAGCTGTTTGAGGATGTCTTAGAGGAGAGCAAGGAGCAGATTGCTGAGGAGGAGGAAGATGAGGAAGAGGAGGGCGGCGAAGAGGATGCCCTCAACATCTCCTCTATGTCACTCCTAACCCCACTGGCCGAGACTGTCGCTGCTGTGACGAAGAGTCCGGAGTTGAGGCTGATGGTGGGTACCCCTTTGGGCAGGGGAATTATGGGAGATGTAGTCAAGTTTCGGCAAACTCTTGTACTGAATGTGTTTGAATACTGCAGCTATGGCATCTCTTGTAAAGTGTTGTAGTCTAGTTTCGGCAAACTCTTGTACTGAATGTGTTTGAATACTGCAGCTATGGCATCTCTTGTAAAGTGTTGTAGTCAAACATACACAGCATTTGTATTAAGTCGGTGATAAAGTGAAGCTGTAAAATCCTACAGTTGCGTTAACACTGTGTAGTGCAGTGTGGAAGTGTAAAGTTTTATAGCCGTAGTATCATTGTGAACGCATCTCTCTCACCCCCTCTGCCAGCAGACCTCCACCCCAGCCAGCTCCTTCTGTGAGAAAAGAAGCACCCCCGACGCCTCTTCCCGCCACGGAAGGTTCCAGAGGGCCCGTGTTCTCCGTGGAACCGAGGAAGAGGATGCTGCCGAAGATGACCAAAATCTTCCCTACAGGTATCCCTGTGTTCTGAAAACAGTCAAGCCAAGTCGCTCTGTGTGCCAAATCCTGCCCTACCAGGTAGCTCTGTGTGCCAAATCCTGCCCTACCAGGTGTCCCTGTACATGTGTCCCCCACATGTTTTGTCCTATTCAAGGCTAGCTGAGCGAAGTTAGCTTGCCCAAGATTAAATACTTCTGGCATATTTTTTTCTTAAAAACTGCTCCTGTTAAGAACCAGTTCCCTTCTGCTATTTTCTTCAGTTCATAACCTGTTCTGTCTCCCCCCAGCATTGACGCGTACAGATCGACCAGGATCAAGGAGACGGAGAGACCTCGCGTGCAGCAGGTGATTGTCAGGAAGGAGGATGTGAGTCAGAGAGGGGAGGAGACAGCGCGCTCCAATCACGTCAGCATCAAGCAGCGGATGAAGGTGAGTCCACCTGGACTTTAAAGAGCCACTTGGTATCTTAGTAATTAGCCTTTTTTTTTTTTCTTGTTTAAACTACTGTTGAGATGTTCCTGTTGGGTGTTTGAAGGGGAGGAAGTGCCACTCAGGAAGCTGTAATAGGGAGGAATGTCTGGTTCCACAATTATATCCTTCTGTTTACAAAAAAAAAAACCTGAACAGAAGTCTTGCATCTATCGTTAATAGTGAGATGTTTAATCCAGTTTTTGCCAGTAAATGGGCGATAAATGTATATATTGACAGCAGGTTTATTGCGCCTCGTTTCAGTCAGAGTTCCAGAACAAGCACCTCTCTTTACTTGTCTGAGTGACATCTGCTCTGACCAATCAGCGTGCTCTGTGTGTTTGTGCACGTCCAGGTGCTGACCAATGAGATGAACCTGCAGCAGACAGTGATTCACCAGGCCAGCCAGGCGCTGAACTGCTGCACCGATGAGGAGCACGGCAAAGGATCGCAGGTTGAGGCCGAGGCCGAGAGACTCCTGCTCATAGCCAGTGAGTACAGAGCGCGCACACACAGTCACTCACACATACACACACACACACCATACACACACTCACACACATACATGTATGCACGCTGGCCGAGATGGCTTCCCATAGCCAGTGCACTACCGCCCTCTCTTGCTTGTGCATGGACAAAGCCAGCATGAGTAGATGCACACACACCCACACATGCTCTCCCTCCCAAGCATTGGAGATGCACACACACCCACACATGCTCTCCCTCCCAAGCATTGGAGATGCACACACACCCACACATGCTCTCCCTCCCAAGCATTGGAGATGCACACACACCCACACATGCTCTCCCTCCCAAGCATTGGAGATGCACACACACCCACACATGCTCTCCCTCCCAAGCATTGGAGATGCACACACACCCACACATGCTCTCCCTCCCAAGCATTGGAGATGCACACACACCCACACATGCTCTCCCTCCCAAGCATTGGAGATGCACACACACCCACACATGCTCTCCCTCCCAAGCATTGGAGATGCACACACACCCACACATGCTCTCCCTCCCAAGCATTGGAGATGCACACACACCCACACATGCTCTCCCTCCCAAGCATTGGAGATGCACACACACCCACACATGCTCTCCCTCCCAAGCATTGGGCTTCCCTGCACCAATATAAACTGCATTTCCCTGTTTCCTGTGTGCCTGTAACCAGCTGAGCGGAGGTCTGCCCTGAAGGCGGAGCTCGACCGTCTGAAAGGGGAGGGCCCAGCGGGCCAGAAGAAAGGCTCCGCCCCCTCCAAGGCTCAGGATGACACGGGAGTTCCCGCCTCCAAGGGCACGGTCTCCCTGCACGAGCTCCGCCTCCCGCTGAAGGCCGACTTCGTCTGCGCGGCCGCCAACAAACCAGGTATGCTGGCAACCCCCTGTCGGACCGCAAACCACAGCTGTTAGCTTTTAGCTTGCTCATGTAAGTCCCCGAATTGGCCTGGTCTCTGGATGTTCGCTTTTTTTTTTCCCCCTCCCTGAAGAGAAGCTAAATCTGCATTCAGCAAAAGAAAATATTTTATGAACTGAAAGAATTTGATTTATTGGGCATCCATTTGGAGAGCTCTGTTACCATGGCTACAGATAGGGAATTGTGTACCGTGTGATTTGAAGATGGCCGCCACTTCCTCCGGCACCCCCCGCCAATCGAGAGCATGCATGACTCCTGTTTCTCATTTGCCCGGCTTCATCATGTGACGCTCCTCCTCTCCACTTGCAGAGTCAGCCAACTACTACTTCTTTGTGATGATCCGAGCGGGAGCGGAAAACACCGTGGCGACGCCGTTGGCGAGCACGAGGAGCGCCCTGAGCGGAGACGCGCTGACCTTCTCCACCAAATTCACCCTGTGAGTCTCTCTCCCCCCAAACTGAAACCGACCCACAGAGTCCCTCCCTGTGTAGCACACGCCTCCATATCCACACTGACAACCTCCACCAAATTCAAACTGACCTTTACCGTGTCTCACCCTGTGAGGCTCTCGCCCCCAAATTCAAACCAAACCCTAGAGTCTCCCCCTCTGAGTCTCTAACACCTACACCCCTCACCCATATCCACACTGGCCTTCTCTACCCAATTCCCCCTCTGAGTCCATCCATGTACTGTCAAATGCAAAAAATATAAATCAAAATATAAATGAAAGAAAAAAAAAAAAAAAAAATCCATGAAATGGTGCCAGTCTCATGGCTTATATGTTATTTATAATGCACTTTTACAGACTGACATTTCAGTCAATAAACGCCTTTTGACGTGGCCAGTCTGATAGTTATTTTTGTTTTGCAACTTTAAAAAAAAAAAGGAAAATGTATCTGAAGCTGCTTTCCTCTACACCCCACAGCCCTGACGTCTCAAACGACTTTGAAATCGACGTTGAGGTCTACTGTCTGGTGAGTAACGGATGTAGGAAATTTGGGGCACCAAAATAGTGGCTGGGTGGAGGGAATGAGTCAGGGATGTGTTATGAGTAAATAAATACATTTTATAAATCCATTTTTATGGAGAACCCACATTTCTGGTGTAGAGAAATTTAAATTCAAAGTGCTATGATGCGTCAATGTTTAAAGTAGACATGTTTGTAACTGGTTGTGCTTCTAGTTAAGCGCACAGACCTGTAGGGGGCGCTGTGCCTGTAGCAGATACAGGGATGACGTAGACTCTGCCGTTCCTGCAGGTGCAGAAACGGGAGCCGTACACTGATAAGAGAAAGAAGCCCAGCAAGTCCAAGGTAAGCACGCACCCACGCATTTTCTCACGCTCACGCAAAATCTGTTCTCATAACCTGCCGGAGCTGGTGTTTACCGTTGCCAGTTCAGAGTAATTGGAACTTAAAACTTTATTTACAGTCATGATTGTGGTTCTGTGGTGTGAGCGACTGTCGTGGTATTGGGATGGGGACTCCAGCAATGGGTCGGTTCCAGTTGGTGAAATGGAAGGGCTGTTGTGGTAGTAAAGTTCTGGGGTTGGTGAGCCAGTTTACCTGAGTCCGTAACGATGTTCTCTCTAGCGGGATCAAACCAGATCTCAGGGCCTTTTTTATTCATGTATCCCCCCCCCCCCCCCCCCCCTTTGGCGTTGACCCCAGTGTATTTCTGTGGGGGGGCAAAGTGGCTGTACTTAAAGGACCAATCGTCAGACAAGGTTGCGTGTCCTTTAGCAGGAGTGGTGCTCGGTGGGTGAAATGAATAGTCTGCTCGTGTGTTTAACGAGATCAGAGATGGGCAAAATCATTCATAAACCACTGATTCAACTGCAGTAGTTCTGCTATGGTGATTTTGAAAGTTTGAATAAATGTATATTTAATATTGACTTTATTGAGGATATGTACAGTATGACCAGAGAGAGTTCACTGATTATCCTCTAACTTTAGAGTCACATTTATTTAAAAATAACATACAGTAAATGGTATTTTGGGAATCCTTTCATATTAAATCGCATTTTGCCAAGATATTTCTTAATGCTTGGAGTTAAAGCTTAAGAATTAATACTGCAGGGAAATGGTGTGAGGCTAAAGGTTTGCACCCCTAAGACAGGGCGTTGTGTGTGTCCAGATTCTGTTGCAGCACATGCACCAGGTCCATGAGGCATGCTTCTCGGTATGGAATTCTCTCTGTGAGGTCATCTTTTGTTCATTGTGTGGTCATCACTCGGTGCCGTGTTGTAAAATTTCACCTGGTGGCTTGTGGGCAATGTAGTCTCTTAGGCCCGGACAGTCGTTATTGGTGCTTCAGTGCTCATCAGGTGGTCCACGCTTTTGCCTGAACTGCACCTGGTGAAACGGGGTGTGCAGGGCCTCACAGGTGGATGAGTAACAGGTTTAGTGTTTGCCTCTCTCCCCATGTCCGTGTGAAACTGGAGCTGGTGACCAGACTCGAAGCACAGTTTGAATTAAAACAGATTTGATTGAAACAATTTGAATTAAAACTGATTTTGTGTGTTTCTACAGGCCATCACCCCCAAACGACTCCTGACTTCCATCACAGTAAGTGACTAATCTCCTCCCAGGTGCATGTCACTGTGTGTGTTCATTTTCAAGTCATGTGTTGTTGTGCATGCAACAGGATATTAATTACCTGCCCACTGCTGAATATTGAGACGTGTGCATTTTATAGAATACAATGAATAGGTCTTAAACTATGCGTGAAGCAAGTGACAATCTTGGCCATCAAATCATTACTATCATAGAAAAATGTTCTGCCTTAAAAAAAATAAAAAATAAAAAAAAAAAAATAACTTTTTGGCACATGGGGGTTAAAACTGTATTCGTTGATTTAAGAAATTTTTTCATTATGGCGCTGGATGAACCTTAATGGTTTTTTCTCTCCCTCTCTCGCTTTGTAGAAGAGTGGCCTCCAGACTCCAGGTGAGTACGTCTGAGTGAGCAGGCAGCCAGCTTGCTGTGTTGGGTCTTTGCTTACCTGTAAGGTCCTCTGTCTCAGGTGTTTCATGGAGGGGAACCCACTGTCCTCTGCAGTCTGTAATCCTAGATTCTCATGTAGGAGGGATATGCTCCTAATCCATGAGCCGTTCCAAGTTTTACCCCCACCCTGAGTGCACTAATTGGAGAATACCTGTCAGATTCTGCTCAGCAAAGTATTTGCCCCAGCCATAAACTGCACAACTTGATTTCACTGATTAGTCAAACCCCCACCAAAGCAAGGCGGTGAAGTAATCGGTGACATCATTCTTAGGTGGGACAGGTAGCAGCAGACTCTGTGGCCCTCAGGTGGGCATCAGGTATTCCTGCTGTGTAGCATCCATGTTTACTTGGATGCTACACAGTAAACATGCAGGTATTCCTGCTGTGTAGCATCCATGTTTACTTTAGCGTGTTTTGCATTGTAATGGTCAGATCTGAGACCATACTGTCTGTCGTGAGGATTGAACTTGGACTGCATTATATGTTGTAACTGAAATGTGTCTCTCCAGCGATGGCGAGCCCAGGAGGTCCCAATGCAGTGCGCACCAGTAACTTCACCCTGGTGGGCTCCCACAAGCTCACCCTGGCCTCCATCGGCAAGAACAAATTCCCCCTGGAGAAGGTATGGGGAAAATTGTACCGCCCAGACTCAGGCCCTGTCAAACCCAGAATAAGGGAGGAGCCATCTTGTGCTTGCTGACCTCAACCAATCGTTGTGCTTGCCATACAAGGAGAATTTTCGATTGCTTTAAGGAAGTCAGTGACTGACAGCTCATTGTGGCTCTGCCCCTTGACATGGGGTTGCTTCACCTCTGCTCTGTGCCTGTCCGCATGCCTCTGTCTGCGCAGTCTGCCCGTCTGTGTGTGTGTGTCTCTCCTCTCCTCTCCTCTCTCACCCAGCCCTTTCTCTCTCTCACAGATGAACATTGAATTGGCCGAGCAGCAGCTACTCAGTGACATGTTTCAGTACAAGGTCTCCCCACCCACCCGCGCTCTCTCACACGCTCCGCCCTGCTTTCGCTTCCTTTCTTTCGCATTCTTAATCGTGTGGAGTTTCTCGAGTTCTCTGCTACCCAGCATGCTTTAGTCCAGGTGTGGCCGTCCCTGGTCCTGGACGGGAGGGGGTGCCGGGGGTGGTGTCCTGGCTCTCCTGCTTACTCAGCACGTTATTGATCGACTACAGCTTTTGTTTAAACTGTTTTACTAACCTTACTTTGGCTTGGTGGGTCTGAACTGGACACAGAATCCAGCGCACCCCTCTGCCTCTCCAGGACACAACCTGGCCACCGCTGCTTTATTTTAAATGGCGGTTGCCATGTTGGTGTAAGGCGGGGTGTTTTAATCCCATTCAGGACGGCTAATTCAAAAAAAAAAAAAAAAAAAACAGCAGACACTGCTGTAACCCGGGGGCTGGTCTCTGACCCCCGCAAGCAGGGGTAACAGACTTACCAAGCCCGGGGGGCAGCTGGTCCCCTCTTGGGGGTGAGGCGGCGGGGATCGTTTGCAGTGTGACCTTTAACCCCGTAACCCTCATAACCCTGTTTGGTCTATGCCTTAAGTTTGGATCTGTATTCATAAAGCATCTTGGACAGTGGCCAGGCACTCCTGCTTGAGATGTTTGACTGATCTGGGATCAGTCCTGTTTTTTGGCTGATCCTAGATCAGTTCTGCTGCTCTGAGACGCTTTCTGAATAAAGCCCCTGACCTAGGATCAGTCATGGCCTGGAGCTCATAATGGATATGGGCAGGGGAAGTCTGATCCCAGATCAGTGCTCATGCTGTCGGTCTCTGTGCAGGTGCCCTTCCTGTGCCCGCTGGAGGGACACGTTTACCTGAAGCTACACTGTGAGGTGGGCTCCCGCATAGAGGAGAAGGGCTTCCTGGTAAGTACACACACACACCACACCCTCTACACTCACTATACATACACACATGCGCACACTACACATACACACATGTGCACACTACAAATACGCGCACACGCACACACAGCCTCATACACGCACGCATGCATGCTCACATGAATACGCACGCTCATGCACACGCACATACACAAACATGCTCTTTCCCAGAACATGCATGTAAGTGTGTATTGCGCATACCCTCTATCTCACACACAGATATACACAGTCTGTATGTAAACGTACAGGTTTGCCCCATCTCACACACAGATGTACACAGTCTGTATGTAAAGGTACAGGTTTGCATGTGTGCACGCTCACAGCCCTGCACTGTAGTGCTGTCACACTCACGCGCGCTCTGCTGTGTTGCAGACCATGTTTGAGGACGTGAGCGGGTTCGGGGCCTGGCACAGGCGGTGGTGCGTCCTCTCTGGCTACTGCATTTCCTACTGGACATACCCTGACGACGAGAAGCGCAAGGTGTGTGGCTTGTGTAGTGTGTGTATCACACATTCATATTAAGACTGATATGTCGCATGGGCAAGATTTGAGTCCTGTATGGATGTGGTGGAACTCTTGAGACTTTGATTTGCGTGTGACAGTTTGCTGTTTAGACCTCATGGAGAAGATCAGATACAAAACTGGATATGGTTGGAAAAGAATGTATTTGACTCACTTCAAGACAGACTGGCTGTCTACACATGGCCAGAGAGAGCACTCGGCCAATAGCATGTCTCACTAGGGAGACTCATTATGAAACCATTTCCAGGTTTTTTTTTTTTCCCCCAAATTTTTTTTCTAATTTTTATATGGCCTGAAGTCACTCCTGATTACAGAATCTGTTAGTAATTGTGTTTGTGAGATCTATACAAGTATTTCATTTTGCCTTCCTCTTCCTGCCTCTGTAGAACCCCATTGGTCGGATTAACTTGGCCAATTGCACGAGTCGGAAAGTGGAGCCGGCCAACCGGGAGTTCTGCGCACGGCCGAACACCTTCGAGCTCATTACTGTCCGACCGCAGCGGGAGGACGACAAGGAGACGCTGGTCAGCCGCTGCAAGAACACAATGTGTGTCACCAAGTGAGTCCCACACGCCACTTTTTAACGCATTTAACCCATATATTACCTTGCCAGATACATTAGCTGAAATACAGTACTGTATGTGTACAGTATCCTGGCTATTTAGTCAATACAGGTACACTACAGTATCCCATATAGCTTTGACAACATGGTGTCCAACACAACGTCCAAATCGCATAATGTCCCATTTCACAGAACGTATTGTGGACGTGAAGTGACACATACCTGTACTTAAAAATGACCGTCTTCTTGCAGAGATGGTTTTGGAACTTGCCTAGATCTAAATAACACAAACCCCATGTCCATTGTCTTTGTATATTTGCATACATGCTATGGCCCTGTGAAATTGCTGTCAGGTTACTATAGATGCTGCCAATTGTACCCTCCCACCACAATGGGGACAAAACCATAAAATCAGTCAAATTTTTATGTGTAGTAAGACAAAACTGATTTTTAGACCCTCATATCCCTGTAGCTGGTCGTGTTTTGTTATTTTGCAGAGCATGAGCTATGAGATCAACCAGCTTGTGGCTGGTTGAGTTATTTGGGCTGTGAAAATGGGCGGTATGTTTCATGTTTTATCCAGAACGACCCCAGCGTAATGGGAAGATCCACCCAGCGTTTCCGGGACATGCCTTCTGACACTCACGCTTGACTTTCTGTGCAGGAATTGGCTGAGCGCGGACACTAAGGACGAGAGAAACCTGTGGATGCAGAAACTCAACCAGATCCTAGTTGACCTCCGCATGTGGCAGCCCGACTCCTGTTACCGGCCTCTGTGAGAGCGCCCCCTTCTGCCCTGGAGGGGCATCATGGCCCACAAACACCTGGTCTTGAAAGTCACAAGTCCTCCATAAACAAGAGTGACACTTAAAAACAGAGATATATATTACGAGTGCAATACAGGACACCTGGGAGCATGTATGAATAGGTATTTCAGGAGAATTGTTTTAAAAGTGGACTCTGAAATTTACTGAAGTGGGACCGACCGTGTTAATAAAGCCATACTTTGTAGACATTTCAGTTTTGAAGGGGGATGTGTTGGGTGGAGCATCGTCCTTGTTTCTGACTGCTGTTAAAGGTTTGACTCGGCCCCCCCAGGTATCTTAATTTAATTTATACAATTTATTGGGGGCTACTCTGCCTCGCACACTGATGGGGGGGGGGGGGTTGGTAGTCATTTAGATTTTAACTTTATTTGACTTTTCATTTTTTATTTTTTTTATTGACTTTTAATTGGTTGATCTCCGTTCCCTGTTCGACACCACCATAGATCAGAAGAGGCATGTCAAATCTTTTCCCCCCCCACCCTTGGGGACACTTAAATTACACAGTTTGGTAAATATTTTTGCTTGTAGTCAGTTTAGGAGAATACAGCCAATAGATCTTTTATGGTCCAGTATGGAATGTAATTAATTTAATTATATCACCTTGTGGATTATTTGAGTGAAAGTTTTGTTCCCCCCCCCCCCCCCCCCCCCCCCCCCGAATATGCGATAGGGGTGTGATGGTGCAGTTAGAGCTGGCCCAAGCTGCTCTGTTATGCTCTCACAACACATTCAGACTCTGCCACAAATTCTGAGCTCCACAAAAGCCTCGCTCTTAAATCCGTCCTGGGCTTCACTTCTGTAACCCTGTGCCGTTGCCCCGGGTTACGGCCTTACCGAAAATCTAACAAAGGCTTGCCGGCTTTGACACTGCAGCGTTTGATCGTTCACATAAGCTGTCCATACTACTACCAAGAAGAGATGCTTTCATTGTTTGTTTTTATATCTATATATATATATATATATTTGTGTGTTTATCCGTGTCTATAGTTAATGGCATTTATATGGTTAGAGCTTGCAGAGGTTACTGGGAACATATCTGCTAGGCAACTTGCTTTAGTTATATTTTATATAAGATTACCTCAGTGAGGGTAGAGGTTTGTTCATGATATGCTCCTTTATGAAAGCACACTCTTACTAATGCGACTGTCCGTCGTACATATCTATCTTCACTCTGCACACTAAATGTTTTTCAGCAATACTAACCATTTTTTTCCCCCTATTTCAAGTGTTTGTTGTTTTCCATGGTTTTTATTATGTGTGTTGAATGTTTGACAGTGGAACTTCATTTAAGGTCTCCTGCATAGCGCCTGCCCAAAGGTATATCATTGTAGTGGGTCACCCCATTTCCAAAAATGAGACCAAATGCATGAAAACGTTGAGTGCTCACACAGCGTGACATTCTGAAACGCTGCAGAGAAACCTCTCCTTTCTGTAAAAATGAACACTCCAGAACTAAAGTGTGCAGTATTTCTTTTGGGGGAAAAAGTACTCCAATAAATGCAGAGCGTTTTAACAAGATTTCGTTTTGTGTGGTTTCTGAAATTTTGCTCTGGGATCTTGTGACACTTGATGACTATGTCACAGGTCTCAAACTCAGTGCCAGATGACACTTTTGTTGATTCGATCATTTCCATTGTTGGCTAATTTACTCTTGTCAGCAGGGGCACAGATGGTGTGGGGGGGGGGGATACGCACCCCCCCCCCACTTCAAAATCTCTCCTGCTCCGCTGCTTGTCACTTCGCACATAATGTATATAAAGTGAAAATGAGTTATTTGTCTAAATACCAACCTTTACTTATTTGCTGAGCTTTAAACAGAGTTGCAAGCATATGGGAGAATAATTGAACTAATTAAGGCATCATTTATTGAAATGGAAAGCAGCATATAAACGACAACTGGACACCAAAGTGAACACCCTCTTCATTTACTCAGTAACTTTACAGGTGTAATGTGCATCACCTCAAGTAATGAGTATGCAATTGCTTTGTGTAAAACTCCTGGCCGTGACACATAGATGGAGAACCGTCTGGAGGAGCCAGCTGGGTCTTTAAGGACTCTCGGTTCGGTGTCGTTGGGGACCGAGATTGATGGCGGTTTAAGGCTTGAGCTCACGGCCTGTGAAAGACCGCAGTGTTTTCCGGGGCAGTGGTCCATACGGACTCCAGGGAACAGCCGAAGCCTTTGTGGATTGTTTGGTGTCTCTAACGGCGAAAACAAAGATGTGCTTTACAAATACTCTCCTCCCTTCCCCCCGTCCCCCCGGTCCCCGTTGTCCGAGGAAAGAGGACATTCATCTGAGAGTTGGTTTATACTTAAACTTCTTGCCTGCTGTCGTGTTTCAGCCACCTGTTTTAGCATGTGAATTCAGATTTTTGGTTTAAAGAGAATGTGGTTTTTACCATGTGACTTAATGACTTAATTGAGTTGGTGTTGCTTGGGGATTCCACTCTTGGGAATTTTGCACTGCGAACCATCTTTGTTCTCCTTGGAAGACAATTCCCTGCCCTACTGTCAACCACGACATACTGCATTCAATATACATTCCATACCTCTTGCCTATTGCTTGGTTAAACTAACCAGGGGCAATAAGCTGATTGTTATTCTAGTATTTACTCATGGGCTGCCTGGTATTCAGTCACTGAGGGAGTGGGGTTTCATTGAGCCCAAACTCAGAGGTACTGTCATACCTTATCAGTGACTCAATGATCTGGACTGGTTACTTCATTGGCTGTGGAAACATCTTTGAATGATTCAAGCAGAGTCGATAGTTCACAGTTGATTTGAGTGTAGCTCCACCCCACCAGCATTTGTGAGACCACAGCAGTAAGAGTCTGATCGCCTTTTCCCCAACATCTCATGACTGCAGATCTATTTGCATCCAGGTCAAGGGTGTTCACCTGCCCCGGTCCTCATGGTAGCAGGTTTGCAGGCATTTAATCCTCCAAAGACTTGCTCTACCTGATTTCATGGGTTTCTTTGCCTCTTAGGACTGGAAATTAGCCCAAGTACTGAGATGAGATGGTGTGACTGAAGCCTGGAGCAAACGCCATAAAATACTAAGCCCCTGAGTATAAGGAGGTGAGCATGTTGGAATGTAGGGATTTCTTCCTATGTGACCTGGCTTGCTTTGTGGATATGTCTGTATTGGTTCTCAATTTCAAACAAACTGAGAACCAATACAGACACATTTGCCCACCACTTGTTCTCAGCATGGCTAACTGAAGGTTTTTGGAGAATCAGAATCTGGGTCTTAGATGGTTCCCCTCAACGGGTTGTGATGCCTTGTATGAGATGTGAACTGATGGGACGACCGTAACAAAGACATCGGTAGCAAGGGGTTATAAAACCAGGCCAACACACTTGCTCAAAGCCTAGTTTAAACCTCTTACTTCCAACAACCTACAAAAGACAATTTTAATTTGGCCTCCATATATACATTCACTAAATAGGAGAACACATTCAATTGTGAAATCTGCCTTCCATGTCCTTTAGCTAAGGTGAAAAACTTTGGCTCTACAATGAAAAAGTAAATCCATGTATTTGTATGTGTTTGTGAAACTGTTTTTATCTTTCAAGACGATGTGCTTCCACACCCAGAAAAGATATACAACTATCTGCGCCCATTCTTATGTTACTGACTCATGGTTACATATTTTTTTATTTGTAAGGTGACACAAAATGGAGCTTTCATTCGAAATTTGAGTTTGACAATAAATAGTAAACTGATACACATTCTGATTTCAGTTTTTTTTACTTGATTTAGTTTTTTACTTGAGTAGGTAAGGTGGATTCAGAGGAAAATATTCCTTGGAAGGTTAATGTAAATTTAACTTAATTTGAGTTTAAAATATATAAATACATAAAAATGTGATAGGTTGCACAGCGGGTATATTTGTATTTCTCATCTTCGAACAAGGCGATATAATTTAGCGTCATAAAAAAAAATGATGCAACAACTTTTTCTATTACAAATGATACGCCTGTTTCCGTTCATACCGTTGCTGCTGGATTCCACGGCATTGGTTCTCTAAAATGTAAGATCCCTGTACTTTTCTACATGATCCTTCAATCTAATGACTCACCGGAACTTCACAGCTACTCTACATGCACGACAAAAACGGAACTCAGTAGTAAATATCTCTACATGGCTCTGATTAAGGCTAGCTTCATACTCGCCCATTTCATCATTCATTCGGCAACCCGGCATCACGGCGGAAGCACCGTGCAGTACAGTACCCTAACTTCACTTATCCAAGAGCGGTAACGTAAGTGGACAATATCATTTTATCATTTCAGATAATCACGTATTTTCGGAGTGTATTGTTGTATTCGCTTCTGTTCTGTTCTTGTATGTTTGGCTGTTTCACATCTTTGGTTGCCGGTGTTCGCATAGTGATGTCTGTCAGAGCGCATGGCGCATTTCCTAACGTTAGCAGGCTTTTTCACTCTGATGAGTCTGTCACGAAGGATCAGACATTTTATTGCGACGTTTTGAATGTATTCTCAGTTTTTTTTCCCCATATACTCTTTGGTTTCCTTTGGTTTCCTGTGCTGGTACCTACTCAGATGAAGAATAAGCGGTGCGAGAGTTAGACACCACTAGTGTTAACGGGCTCCCATACTGTTTGTATTTCCCATATAAATGAATGGAAATTGTAAATTTGTCTCAATGGTTAATGCTGACTCGATTCTGTAATTTTAGCTACAGTGAGTATGGTATTAGTTTTCTTGCCCACACCCTCGAGCGAGTCAAATTTATATGGTGGAGATTGAGCAATCCCTGACAATTTACCAACGCACATGGCAACTGATATTTCAAAGTTACAGCTACCTATGTGTTTAAATGAACTAATACCTGGAATTTATACAACGAAAGCCATCTGGCCGAGTTATTGTTCAACTGTACAATTTGTAAACGCTTATTCTCAGACCGACGACAGTTGTCCTTATTTTATGAAATATAATATTTGGCTGTCATAGCCAGCTTGGTACAGTTTGATATTGTATCGAGCCAGATCTAACAGGGATCTGGAGCTCTGAATGTCTGTTTGTGTACAAGTTTGGTAGCTTAGATTAAACTAGTTTTGCCGATGTTGTGTTAACCCAATATAAGTCCTCATTTGAACCAGTACTGCGAAAGCGAAGCATGCTGCGCAGGCGCAGTGACGCTTCCTCGGGTTCGAGGCTCTCGGGCTGTGGTCCAATTTCTAAAATTATGTATTGGAATGTATTTTACATTCATTTTACATTAAATGTATTTAGAAATATACTTCTCCTCACTCCTGCGCTGCTTGTTGGCTCGTTTGCTGGCTTCTAGATATTAGCTGAACTGCTACGATTAAGTTAGCAAAGGTTAGCGATCAAGTAATATCCTCAAAATTATCGTGACATCGCACTAGATATTTGCTGGAGATGAGTTCTAAGGCATCTAAAGTATAGGAGCGTTAAATCAATAATATTTATTACCTTATTCAATATATTTAAGTTCAGCAGCAGAATTTTTAGAAATGAGCTCTACACACATGGAAATCGCCCCCTCTATCTCCGCAGTAGCAGCAAGCACGGCGGCTGAAACTTTTTACAAGGGAATTTAGGAATTGAAGTGATGCATTCTGGGCAATGTCGTTGCCTGACGTGTGCAACTGTGTGGACGATATTGGGCTTATATTGCGTTCTTCTACTTGCATTTACAACTGATTTGAGCGTCCAGATCTGGAATGTCACACCTCTGCTTGTTTGGGAGTCAAACAGGGTTGCCTTAAACATTGGGTTGTTGAATGCATCATTCACCTTTGTATAATCGTCATGGGGGTTGCGCAGAGTTACAGCGCACTGCTGTGAGAGGCAAGGAGCTGGTCATTAGACAAGTTCAACTCTGTAAAGTACTGGAGAGGGTTGGGGTTGATATGCCCCCTTTTGCCCACACTCCTGAAAAAGGTGTGACTCTCATCTCCCCACCCTCTGCAGGTGCAGAAACCTCTGCAGACATGTGTGGAATTTGGGCCTTGTTCGGCAGCGACGACTGCCTGTCGACGCAGTGCACCTGCGCCATGAAGATCGCGCACCGCGGGCCTGATGCCTTTCGTTTCGAGAACGTCAACGGCTTCACCAACTGCTGCTTCGGCTTCCACCGCCTGGCCATCGTGGACCAGCTGTACGGCATGCAGCCTCTCCGCATCAAGAAGTTCCCCTTCCTCTGGCTGTGCTACAACGGGGAGATCTACAACCACCTCAGGGTATGTACGGCCAGCACGGTCAGCGAACAGCACCTCTCAAAGGCCTTGATCCTGCCGAACGCACCTCCTCGCTGTACTCAAACAAGCACGTCCTGAAACGCAAGCTGAGGGTGACGACACAGCAGTTGATAATTGGTTTGAAAAGTAAGGCCCCCTTATTTCCCAGAAACTTTATGAACAGGGCAGCTACGTCAGATCTTTACTGTATGCAAGAACTTCCTTCGGGGCAAAAGGAAGTTGTTCTAGCTGGAAGTCAGAAAAGGGTCTTGAACGGGCCAAAATTCTGCAGCACCATTTTCAAGCTGCCGGAGGTGATGCTGGAGTAAAATAAAAATGCATTGAGTCAAATGGGCCTGTGATCAGAACTGTTTGCATTGACTTGCTTAATTAAGTGTGAGGGCAATCTAACATTGGTTTTGAGAGGATTTTCTGACATTTGAGGTATGGCTATTAAAAAATGAGTTTGCTGTTTGATTTCACCAAAAATTTCTAATTGATGCATCGCTCGATTTTTGAATTGACCATTTTTACGACACGTTAGGAAAAACACATCTACTGATGCGTAACAGTGAACTGAAGACGCGAGCGGATTGAAACTTTCAGGGGTTGTTTATGCGTGCCCATTGGTCAATGTATACCACGTGGTTCGACTTGTATAAGCCCAGTCTCATTATTTAATAGCCACACCTCGTAATGTAGCATCATCAAGCATAATTTGTGCCTCATTGGGGTACAGCATTTTAACCCAGAGCCGGCTCTCAACCTCCCCTCCCCCTCGACTCCCCCCGCCACAGCTGAAGGAGAAGTTTGACTTCAACTACCAGACCAAGGTGGACGGCGAGATCCTGCTTCACCTGTACGAGCGTTTCGGGATCGAGAAGATGGCCTCCCTCCTGGACGGCGTCTTCGCCTTCGTCCTGCTCGACACCGCCAACCGCAAGGTCTTCCTCGGGAGGGACACCTATGGAGTGCGGCCCATGTTCCGCATGCTGACCGATGACGGGTTCCTGGCCGTCTGCTCCGAGGCAAAAGGTACAGGGGCTGCGGGTTCGAATCCTTGGGGTAGGAGATGTACCCAATGAGCTGGACATATCGCTATTCTAGATGTGTCCTCTGTATATAGCCACATAGCTATGCTACCTTTATCTTCTGCATCAGGCAGCATACCTATTCTAGCTTTACCTTCAGGTTGTGGTGATGCAGCTATAGTGGCTGAATTCCTGGGTTTTGCGAGACTGCTATACGAGCTCTATCCTTGATATCTGGCTTCCTGTGTTTTTCTTTGCTCTCATGAACCACTGTTTAAAAAGAAATCCATTATAACTGATGTACAGATGTCTATGAATTGTGATGAATGTGCTGTGTTCATTTGAGATGTATTTATGCATGTTCTGCAAGGCCCGCATGGTCAGGGCATGTTTTAGTTGATGGACAGCTCAGAGAGGGAATGAAATTGCTGTTTTGCAGGCCTGACGGAGATCACGCACTCCATGGCGACCCCGGCCGAGGTCATTCCCTTCCTCCCTGGCCACTTCGAGGTCTTCAACCTGAAGGCCAACGGGAAGGTGGAGTCCGTCCAGCTTGACCGCTTCCACAGCTGCACTGACGAGCCCGCGCATGCTGTGTACGACAGTGTTCCCGCCCTCCCTTCAGGTAACCCCACCCACTTTTAGATAACCACACCCCCTGCAGCACCATCCTCTCCCTCACTACAGGTAACCCCACCCCCTGCCCACAACAGCTTCCAACGTTACCTAAGCCAATCAAGTCATCCACCTCCAGCCCTTTTTTCATTAAAATATAAATTTCAGTTACTCATTTTATTGTTTGGAGTCATGATTTAGCATTCATAGTTTCATTAGTTGAATTACCATTTGCGTGGATACACTTGCCAAAAGATGCTGTGCGCCTGCAGGTTTTGAGCTGGAGACGGTGAAGGGCACCATCCGCACCCTGTTTGAGAACGCAGTGAGGAAGCGTCTGATGGCACACAGGAGAATTGGCTGCCTTCTGTCAGGTGAGAGGTCACCTGAAATACTGCATTACATTACATTGTTGTAGCTTTAAGCATTACACCACACTGTGAGCTTTTAGCAGATTGCTATCTACAGTAGGTTATCATTCAAAGATGGGTGCATAGCACACGATTGTAGTCCCAGAGAGTCCAGAAGTGTGGGGAAAAAACGCAGGATCTGGTTGAGAACTTGGCCTGTCAAGGAAATTGAATAATCAGCAACCACACCCCCCCTCAGGTGGGCTGGACTCCAGCCTGGTTGCCGCGATGCTGGTAAAGCTGGCCAAAGAGGAGGAGCTGAAGTACCCAATACAGACCTTTGCCATCGGAACAGAAGACAGTCCCGATATCCTGGCTGCCCGCAAGGTGTGTGTGCTTGTACTTGCTTGTACGCGTGCACATGTGAGAGACAGAGTGTGAGTGAGTGAGAGAGACACATTGGTTGAAGTTGCCTACAAGCTGCATTTCCCCCTCCTCACCCCTAGGTGGCAGCATACATTGGAACAGAGCACCACGAGGTGAACTTCACCCCTGAGGAGGGCATCCGGGCCGTGCAGGAGGTCATCTTCCACCTGGAGACGTATGACATCACCACCATACGGGCGTCTGTGGGTGAGCATCATGAGTGTAACTCCAGTCCGCGGCATTTTATGGCTTCTCTTTGGGCACAGCACCCAGGGTTAACGCCCCTATTCCTCTGGACATGATTGCTAACGCTATGTTGCATGTGTCCATAAAGCTTGTGACTGATCTAGGATCAGCATTTCCCTTTACTCATACTGGACTAGACTAGGATACAGAAAGGTGAATCTGATTCAAGATCAGCTCACGTTGCTCTCATACACTTTATGAATGTGGGAGCTGATCTGGGATCAGTGTTGCTTTTTGGCTTATAATGGATAAGCTTAGAATAGGGAGCGGTTGAACACTCATCCCAGATCAGTCTACTTATGTCAAGCTGAGCAGTTTCCACGGCAGCAGCCTTTTTCATGTAAATAAATAGAAAGGCTTCGTCAGCAAGTCTCGTGTCAGACCGGGCACTGTCCTGTTGCCCATGGCAACACGCCTGACCTGGGGCTCCCAGGATCATGCCGAGGGGCCCAAATGTTTCATTTATTCATGTTTTTTTTGTCAAAATCGAAATAAAATAGGAATCATTTCCTCCAGCGTATCGACTCTTGCGAGCTGAGGTTTGTGGAAGTCCTGTGAATAATTGCCTTCACTTTCCTGTCTTTTTGGAATCTGT
This sequence comes from Albula glossodonta, assembly GCA_019788955.1. NCBI lineage: Eukaryota > Metazoa > Chordata > Actinopteri > Albuliformes > Albulidae > Albula > Albula glossodonta. Next base: position 511,447 of record JAFBMS010000113.1, on the reverse strand, counting down.
AAACCCAAAAATTACCCGTTAAAACTAACACAGAGGTATAGCAAAACAACTCACAGTTGTCCTTTTTCTACATCTGCAGATAAGTTGTGTGTCTCAAGATAGCTGGAAGAATTTTTAAGTCATCAAAATGCTGTTTATGTCGCAAGGCCTAAAGCGAAATCAAAAAACTCACATTCCTTGGTTTGATTACTTGCGCCTCCTCTTTTAACTGTTTAAGGATGGAGTTATCATTACAGCTTGCTCTGCTCTTAAAACCGAGAGGAAATCCCATATCCAGGCAGCAAACAAACTGGTTCCCCATTTGAACTGTTGCCATATGCAATAACTATATTGGCCACAGGGTGGAGCTAGAGTGATACATTTTGGCCCTCCTAAAATATAGAAGTTGCCAAGGGTGTGATAAGACCTCTGTGCAGATCCTTCACTAAACAGAAAAAGTTCTTTCCAAATATATGTCCATTTTTATGAATCAGATATTTTTTGCTTTCAGGTAAAATACTGTTAGATTGGATGAAAAGGACCACAGATTCAAAAAGAGCTGTCCTACATAATACCCATAATGCTTTGCTTCTGTAGCGCCTGGTTCCCATCATGCAACACGAAACCACATATAGAATGATAAACATTGTGGCAGTGTCTGAGTTGGTACCCTTTCTTTTTTGGAGAGAGTCAGTGAGTTGTAAAAGAAACGATCTTTTTTGTGTCAGAACAAACAGGGAAAACTTGTCTGAGTCTTGATGTTCCACAAAAGGTCTCTTTTGCTCTTTGGTCTCTGGTTACTCTGTGGATTGCGGGTAAAAGACGGCCCTAGTTGGGCTGAATGGTCCATGTTCTTAATTTTGTAATAACAAATTAAGTTTTAGTAACTGAAATTAAAACCCCCTGCTATCTCCCTGTCTCCAGGTATGTACCTGATCTCCAAGTACATCCGGGAGAAGACGGACAGCGTGGTGATCTTCTCTGGCGAAGGGTCGGATGAGCTGACACAGGGATACCTGTACTTCCACAAGGCAAGGCCAATGTCTGTCTTTACGTGAACCGCATTCCGATTGGTTGAACAGTTGGTATGGAATAAATGAGAATCTTGAATACTCTTCCCTGATTGACCTAGAACCATGTAAACTAATGAGATGCTAGTACCATATTGTGATTGGTCCAAGGCCTGTGAGTAAATGAGTTGCTAATTAATCCTGTTCTCTGATTGGTTCAGGCCCCGACTCCTGAAGATGCAGCTGAGGATAGCGAACGCCTAATGAAGGAGCTGTACATGTTCGACGTTCTGCGAGCCGACCGCACCACCGCTGCACATGGGTACGAGAATTCGCCAGTGTCTGCAGGTTTAACTCCAGTCCTGTAGGGGGCAGTGTCTGCAGGTTTAACTCCAGTCCTTATTCAGCTGATCAGGCCTCTAAATCATGCAGCCCGGCAGCTTCTAATAGCCAAACCCAGAATATCAAACTGCCCATGTGGACCGAGAAACAAGTAAAGATGCAAGTATTTGCATTTGCACCAGCAATGACGTATGTGGTAAAGACATCGTGTTTGTAATGACATGGTTTCCCCCGCACAGGCTGGAGTTGAGGGTCCCCTTCCTGGATCACAGACTCACTGCTTATTACCTGTCCCTGCCTCCTGAGATGAGAGTCCCCAAGGTGAGCACCAGACCACTAACGGACCCGAATTAACGAATAGCATCCATGCTGATTCATAAAATGGCGACAGTGATTTATGAGTGTCTTCACTTGTGAATAATATATATGCTGTTTTATGAATAAACTGTATGTTTATTAATGACTATCATCCACTCTCATTATCCACACTGAATTATGAATGCTGTCAAAACTACACATCCACTCAGATGAATACTAAAAACTTCATAACTATATCAGTATTTCCTCTGATGTGTCATGCTTTTATCTGGCTAGTCCTTGCTAGCGCTACCGCCCCCCTCTGCCCCTGGATTGGCTGCTATTCTCAGGGGTCAGAAGAGTACAGAGCGTACTCTGTGAGGATAGCACTTCCTGTCTGTCACTTTATCGATTGGCACATGCTTTGTCCAATCAGGACGGGGTGGAGAAGTTCCTTCTGAGGGACTCGTTTAAGGGGATGAACCTGATCCCAGATGAAATCCTGTGGAGACGCAAGGAGGCGTTCAGTGATGGAGTCACCTCTGTCAAGAGGTCGTGGTCCACATACCTGCAGGACCACATAGAGTCTGAGGTAGGGCACACACACTTTACACACTACACACACACGCATACAGCAGGCATACACACTATACACACACATACAGCACACATACACACTTTACACACTACACACACACATACAGCACACATACACACTTTACACACTACACACACACGTACAGCACACATACACACTTTACACACTACACACACACGTACAGCACACATACACACTTTACACACTACACACACATACACCAGGCACATTCTACACACACCACACTCACACACTTTACACACTACACACACATATACAGCACGCATACACACTTTACACACTACACACACATATACAGCACGTATACACACTTTACACACTACACACACACACATACAGCATACATACACACTTTACACACTATACACATACACACTTTACACACTATACACACTTTACACACTACACACACACATACAGCACACATACGCACTTTACACACTACACACACACATACAGCATACATACACACTTTACACACACATACAGCACACATACACACTTTACACACACATACAGCACACATACACACTTTACACACTACACACACATATACAGCACGCATACACACTTTACACACTATACACAATTTACACACTACACACACATATACAGCACGCATACACACTATACACACTTTACACACTACACACACATACAGCACACATACACACTTTACACACTACACACACATATACAGCACGCATACACACTTTACACACTATACACACATACACCAGGCACATTCTACACACTGCACACTCACACACTTTACACACTACACAAACACAGTTAAAGCACTATACGCACAGACATCACACACATTCTACACACACACACACATACAACACATACTCACTACACTATACACTCGTACACCACACATACACATTACACACACGCATGTGTACTCACACTGTACATATACATACACAGAACACACACAGACACACGCGCACTCACATGCTCTCGCACACACACACACACACACGCCGTTCCCTGAACCTTCTCTCATTGTCCTCCCTGCAGGTGAACGACTCTCAGCTGGAAATGGCACCCAAACTGTACCCCCACTGCACCCCGAAAACCAAAGAAGCCTTCTACTACAGGCAGTTGTTTGATAAGTATTACCCCGGCCGTGCGTCCTGGCTGTCGCATTACTGGATGCCCGGGTGGGTCAGTGCCACTGACCCCTCTGCCCGCACACTGGACATCTACAAACCCGACAAGAGCGAGTGACCCCCCCCCCACCGGCCAAGCCCCAACTACTCACAAACCCCCGCAGCTCTTGGTACCCAACCAGATCCAGCCATGTTCTCATCAAAGTAAATTAAAATAAAATTACCCGCAAGCTGGGATGAAGGGACCTTGCACCTATGGCTCATGCATCTTTCATCGACAAACTGGTAATTCACTGTTTTGGAAAATCAAAATGGCGGACGTGTGCTTGGCGAGATTAAAAAATGTGTACGCAAGGGAAGTCCACAAACCCAAACAGAATACAAACCTGAAGAAATTCCGTTTCTATGCACTGTGGTGTTGGACTGGCTTGATCGCTGACCTAAAACTGAAATGGCAAAAACCTAGGGAAAAAAAATTCAGCATTCTTACCGTCTAGTATCTAGTATTCCCAAAACAGAGTATGTAAAGGGGTTCTTCGCAAAATGGAAAAAAAAAAGTTTTTTTCATTTTATGAAGATTTTGTTAATAAATGTATCTTGTACATTATATTTAGCGTATGGTGTGAAGTAGCTACAAAATGGCCGCCCATGCGAGCTCATTAGCTAGCTCCCGCTGTTGTTCGTATCATAGCAGCCACAATAATCCATGTTTCCAAATGTTGGAGTGAGGAAATGGCCGCCTCTTTCTGTCAAATTATGTTTTTGCAATTTGTTAGTACGTTTGAATGACGCGTCGAAAACTACATTGAGGCTAAAATGTAATCTGAATATTATTTCTTTGTAACATTTTAGTTGATTTTAACACTGTTCTTGTACTGTTAAGTTGTTTTTTTTTATTTTCAGTGTCATCTCCCTTGTTTATCAGAGCACAGTTATAATTTCAGTTTATTCTTTCAGTATTGTGATGTCATATCCTGTTGGATCTGCATGTTTCCATAGTGTTCACCAAGACCTCAGACTTCCTTTTGCTTTTGAAAGTGGATGCACTTGAGCGTGATTTGTATTTTATTTATATATATAAAAAAAATTTCTTTGGGGGTAGGTATTTTTTTTGCTGGAGCGTATTGGTGTGGAAGGTTTGCGAACAGGAAGTAGGTTATTGTATTAACCTTCTCTCATTGTATTAGTCATTTAGCTGATGCTTTTATCCAAAGCAACTTACAGTTGATTAGACTAACCAAGGGCCAGTCCTCCCTGGGAGCAATGTGGGGATGAGGGCCTTGCTCAAGGGCCCAACAGCAATGGTGTTCTTGCTGTGGCTGGACTGGGGCTTGAGCCACCAACCTCAAGGGTCCCAGTCATGTATCCTAGTCACTAGACTACAGGCTGCTCTAGAGCAACAGATGTTAATTTATCCACAATTAAGAGTTTTTATCACAGGATTAAAATTTATTTTAGAAAATGTATTGTGGGAGTTGGCAAGTAGACAATTTAGGACACAGTCAATGAGTGTGTGTGTGTGTGTGTGGGGGGGGGGGCGGGATGCGGGGTCTCCACTGTCTGTATAAAGACCTGAGATGGAGCTGGGAGTGGGATTAAACGGTGCCCTGGGTGGAGTTTGTTTTATGCACTTACTCCTGCAGCTCTTCGCAGACTCTCTTTAATAACACCGCCGTCCCGCATGAAATGGCTGGGTGGGAGTTCTTGCTGAGTGTGCAGAGTTGAAATAAATAATTTGAGAGAAGGACATGGGTAATGTTTTTTACAAATATGACTGATTGTGTCAATCTCGATGGACGCACACACACACACACACACCCCCATATACATTCACATACTGAATATATTAGGTTACTAATATACATATGCTAATTTACTGTCATGGACTTGCGTACATTCATGCTTGCATACTCATACACACTTTCACACACACCTCTGTTTCATGTATTTACACAAAGGAACTCACGCACACATTTTCTGCCGTTTCTGTAAAATTGTCCCTTTCCCCCTAACTGATCAGCCAATGGGAGTCTGTTAACCTTGATGCTGTTCCTCATCCAGCCAGCACTTGCCTTTAATCTGTGCACATTATGCGATTAATTTCAAAATGAAAAGTAAAATTGACGTAAACTATGGAAAAATGGGTTTTGTTTTACATAAAAACCGCCAGTAACAATTAAAATGATTTTATTTTTCAAGCCACTATCACAAACCAGTTTAAAAGCTTTTTTTCTCTGATAACAATTTCTGATAATTTGTGTGCAGAAAGAGACAAGCAACATAGACTCAGAAATGCCAAACGGAAACGTGCACTGGCAGTTTTACAGATTTACTCATGTAAATCTGTCCCACCGGAAAAATGAAAATAAGAGATGATTGAAAGAGCACACCTCCGTCGACCATATCTCCAGCGATTTCCTTGTGAAACGGCGGACGGTACAGCCGTCAGTTTTGAGCGTGATTTTTCATTAAACTCAACTATAGGGTGGAGCTGCAATAAGCTGTCAATCACCTTGTTTGAACCAATCAAAATGCCTGTCGCTCCGCAGCAATGCAGTGTGATTGGTTCCCACCAGTGAGTCACTGGCAGCATCTGCCCATCTTCGGTATCATGAAACATCACTTCCTAGTCAGCAGGAACAGCGTCTGTCACATGACTGTGTCACATGCCCAGCTACTCTGATGCGACTTCCAGCTGCCCACTACACAACAAACACAACCCAAGTGTGTCTCTTACAAACAAAACTGGCACAAGTTGAGCAGCATCGCCGTGATGTGGAAACACATTTTATTGACCCTACAACTTTGATAAACAGCTTTAAGATTTCATAATGTACAGGTGTATATGTGTGTGTGTGTGGTAAGAATGCATTTAAAAAAAAAAAACAGATGTCAAAGTTGGTGTTGGACACGTCTCACATTTTTAATTAGTTGTTTTTGACGGTGTGGCACTGGAAGGAAATGACCCATGACAGCCAAACCCTCGTCAGCGTCGCTCATCGTAGTTCTGTGCTGTGCTCCATTTGTAGGAATCTGCCAGGGTGATGAAAAAAAAAACATTAGCGACAGAAACCAGCGCTCACATGGTCTTTGTCGCTGCTTGTGGGGGTGGGCGGATTTCAACAGTGGGGAAGGAGAGCTGACAAAGAAGGATTACGATGAAGGAAAAAACTCTTCATGAGGTCTACATAATGCATACATAACCCCTCAGAATATGTGATGCATGGTGATATATGATGTGCACAGACTGTATCCTTTTATATCCTCTCAGATGTTATAAAGCAATGTGACTGTTTACAAATGCTTTATAGAGTAGTAATATCATGTTTGTGAAGTCATCTATGCTTTATAAAGGTCGTATGACAGCACACAGAATACAGGATATAACAGTGTAGATTGAAGAAAAATCGACACATGGATATAAGCTAGTTCAGAGGATGATCACAGGTGTTAAGCAGTGTGTCATTGAACAGACGACAGGTGTTTTTCTGCTCTCACCTGGTTCCTCCTGGCTTCTCTTTCCCATCAGCCCCACAAAGGAGTTGAGTTTGTGCCCTGGAAAGAGGCCATTCAGCCATTCATTAGACTTCAATCATGTGTTCACTCAGTTTATTCACTCATTCATTATCTTAAAAAGCACCCTGATCCAGAATGACTTACACAGTTTACATTTTTACACACTATCCATTTATAGTGCGGATGTTCACTTAATCAGTTCAAGCTGAAGTGCTTTGCTAAATGGTTCTGTGGCACTGCCCTACCGTTGAATTGAACCTGCAACCTCTGTGTTACGAGTGCAGCTCTGTGAAGAGCCTCCGTTTCTAACAAAGCCCTGAGAGACCGTCAGCGCACAAGGACAGAGAGGAATGAGGTATTTCAAAGGAGAAAAAAACCTTGATTGCTTTCTGTGTGTGCGTGTGTGTGTGGCATGTTACCGAGTATAGTTTTGAAGGCACTGTATTGAGAATAACATGACTCGTTACTCCTCGTCATGTGATCCCTCCATCCCCCTACCTCTTTCTTTTGCTGAATTTCTTCCTCTCTCTCTCTCCGGTCTCTGTCCCCATCTGCATCTACCTCTCTCCCTTCACACCATCCACTGAACCTGTTCTACAGCTGTGCAAGCTTAGCACGAGGGAAACACCCCAACGTGAAATCCATCATTATATTTGCTGTAAAAAAAAAATACATAAAAATGTAAAAAAATATATATTAAATGAAATCTATCAGGTGCGCTTAGATAGTATGACCATAGATAGTGCTGTGTTAGTGTCCCTGAAATGAACGCAAGACTTATACAGCAGTCCCAGTGGGTGCAAGGCCACTACAGCTTGACGGTCACAGCGACGCTCTGCAAACAGCGGCGCTCTCCTGTATACCGCCAGTGCTAAACACTTTCACACGCTTACAGAGCCCGAGCTTCTCACCGCAGCTGAGCAGAGGTGTTGGAGAATGGTTAGGGAACGAGACTTCACAGATTGCAAGTTCAGTTCTCAGGTAGCATGTACTTATTTAACCTTTAGGTAAAGCGTTTGACGTGGAATTACTGTATGTAAATTGCTCTAGATGCAAACATCCTATAGATGCCTTACGAACAACACTAATCATACATCAGTACTTACTTTTGCGGGGCATCTGTGCATTTGCTGTTTGGGATAAAAAAAAGAAAACAATGTCAATAAATTAATGGAATAGTTAATACATTTCTTATGAACACACAGGTATTTTAATTATTATATAATTAGTCAAATTCTCATGAAATTGTAAGCATTCACACAAAAGCTTGCCACCCAATCAGAGGTGTCACAAACACGGCTAATCTCACTACAACATAAGACAATTTCAAGGGGAGCTGTTGATTCTGAAATGCATTTATACACCTATTTCCTCAAGATACAGTGATCAGAGTCGTAGCATTAGACATACAAATGTATAAACATTTACCCTAATTACATATTTCAACATAATGCTTCGATAAAAAAGCAATATCATCATCAGACTCCAAACACTTAAAAATATTCTTTTTCAGATTTTTCAACACAAGAAAAATGCTGAAATTTATTATTTCCTACAAAACAAAAAGGCAGTAAATATGTTAACAATAAACTGCAGTTGTTTTTTTAAAAAGGGAACAGTACATTCTACAGAAATATAAAGAAACTCGGTTGCGATGCATGGCGGGAGGAACTGATAGGAAAATATTACCGTCTGAACTTGATATTCTGAAATGGTGATTTAGCATGGAAATGTGCCTACCATAGGACCTCTTCCCCATCAGGCCAAAGAACTGATGTGGCCGCGGCTTCCGCGTCATCCGTCTCAGGATCTCTTTAAACTGGTCCGCGGGCAGCCAGTCGTCCTGCGCGAGACAGGGAGGAAACGGGGAATTTCATTATTACCGTAACACGAAACGTCGGCGTAGAACCGAAGAGAGATTTTATCTGTAGCCCAGAGACATAAACATTTATTTTTTTTGAGTCTCCTAATCGGAAATAGAGGTGCCTGACATTAATTATACATTAAGATTAATAACCACAAAATGCATATTGCGAGCCCACTTACAAAATGACTTTGTTGAGCGCGTGCCACTTTCTAAACGTCCAAAAATAAACTGTTTTACTGGGTTGGGTGGAATATTATCATGTAACTGCAACCTTGGGACAATCTTGGGTTAATGCACTGAGGATACATCTATATAGTTATCTTTATTCAAATATTAATGAGTTTAAACTGTTTTCTTCTTCTACGTTCGCAAACATCCGAGAGAGTAAAAACCCACACCCCCTTTCAAAGCACACAATCTGTAATATTCACCGGGGCTATGTTACAAAGCGCCCCCATGGGACTGAAAAGGAACGCCCAGGACCAGTAGTTTAGGAGAGGAAAGCACTAATACAATTCCAGACCTCTGGCTGCCGGCCAGCCCGCAATGTCAAATGTAAAACGTGCGCCACATCGCAAAAGAGGCTAGCAGGGACAAAAGCAATCCACGATACAGACGCCTGCATACATTTGCGCGCTATTGATTTATGAATCAATCCGGGGACTGAAGGGACAGAATTGTTTACCTCCCTCTCTGCCAAGAGCATTGTTTTAAATTCTGTGGACAAAATCAACACATGGATATAAGCTAGTTCTGAAAACATACGAAACCCAACTAAACACAAATAAAAATCCAAAAATATCAACTTGGTAGATTTTTAATTATTTACTTGTTCTGCGAGATGCAGTTTGAAAATGTCAGCACCGATGAACTCTTTATGAATTGTGAGGTGAACAATCTAAATAAGATTAAGCGCTAAATCATCTAAAATATACACGTGTGAAACGATTGGGACAATACCTGTTTTTAGAATATTACCAGCAAAAGGTAGACATCCTGCATGCTAACGTATGCTGTGCAATTATGTTAAATATAAAACCTAACATACACAATAAAATCTCATAAGACACATAAACTATACGAAAAGTAACTACATTCATTTATGGCTTAACAATTATTCTTGGGTTTTTAGGCACCGGTCACTGCCCTGTTTTTCAGACAGCCTGTGAAAAGCAACCAGTTGAATCCAAAATCGTTGGAGAGCGCACAGAGTTGCACATACCTGAACTTCTTGACTTCTCGTCCAATAATTTAGATCTTCATTGGAACTCATTTCTTCACAAAAGACTTCCGCAAGAACAAGGAAAACGACCACAAAAGACAGTAGTAATTTCATGATGCCGCGGTCTGGGTGCGTAAAAACTCTTCCACCTGAGTCCCTTTTTCCTCTAGCAGAGAAAACTCTTCAGGTGGGAAAGGCTATGTTTTTGTGAGGTAACTATGTCTGTAATATTGTTTAAATTATCAAATAGAACGACTTCGACGAAAACAGTTTGGTCCTTAAGCTAATGTTACAGTTCTTCTTTTGCTCGAAGAATTCCCGGCTGTTTCAGCGTTCTCTCAGGCTGACATCCTCTCCATGCAGCGCAGAAAGCGGTAGCAGAATGGGAAGCGCTCTTACTGTCCCGCCACGCTTCAGGTCTCTGGACTCAAAGCGCCTCGAGCTCTCTCCCTGGTGCGTCTTCTTGACAATCTTGAGCACCTACCCAACGTTTTATAGCAAGGGGGTTTGGGGGAAGTGGCAGGTATCTTTATTTGCCTTAAATCAATTAAAGTAGTTAATTTCTTTGGCGGGTGGTTTTGGTGAACTGTATGACTAATTTCCGTTCTTATACTTTACATACGGTCGATGCTCGTACAACGTCGCCTCGTGACCTTTTTTTTGGCAACGGAGTCATTGTAGCCGGTGTAATTGGAATGTCAAAGTCATCTTAACCAAGAAAAAATCCCAGTGACGCACAAGGAGCTCAACTTCTGCGTAGATTACTTGACAGCAGCAACGTGTAGAATTTGTAATGCCGGCGTGTCATAAATAAAACAAAAAAAATATACATTCATGCTGTTGCACTTGAGACAGAAGAAAAAATCAAACTTACATTTTGAAAACATTTTAGCTCATTAATAAAATGTTTGCCAGCAGACTGGAGTAGTTTATATCTTAAATGTATGTATTTCAGATATCATTAATGATTGCTCACTGAATTAAATGTGGATAGTATAGGCAAACCCAGTTTTTCAGAGGGAACGGCTTTGGGATATCATATCCAGTGCTCACAAAAGTCACACCTAGAATTACCCATTAATAGACAACTTTTACTTACAGAACAAAATAACTGAAGGATGATAATACAGAAATATTCCACACAAACAAATCCCAGTCACTTAAATACATTTATATGGTATATTTAACAGGGATAAATACAAATGGAGGCTGAGATAGTGAGAGCACAGTCACCCAATTTTGTTGTGTTGTAGTTTTTATAGCTTGTGCTCATTTGGTATCCCTCCATCATAGTCAATGCAATTGTGTGTTCATTAAAAAAAACAGCAACAACAAAAAATATGGTGAAATGCAACATTCTAAAATATAAATGTAGAAAAGAAGCTGGTACCACAAAAATGGTAGATGGTCCTACCAATCCTGAACAACTCTGCCGGAGTAGTAACCATTTTGCCACAGTCTGGCTGAGAAGCCTTATTTTGGAGAGCTTGCCCCATTGTGTGAAACTCATTTCCACCCAGCTTTTGGTGTTGCATTCTGACTTTGTAACTCAAAGGGAGCGCCATTCAGCGCCATTCAAAGGCAGCCTCGTATCTCAAGCCTAATGCATTGCTGCAACCTTTGCTATGAGGTGCGGGAGAGCCGAGGCAAACTGTCCTCTGGAACACCTGCTGTCAGTCTTTTCACACTGCATGCTACCTTCCGAGCACATTCTCACTTATGACAGAGGAAGGCAGAGTGCGAGTATTTATGTGACCAGCAGGGGTTGCTAGAGAGTGATGAGACACAGTCCAAAGGACCACTCTGTCCCTGAGTAATTCTATGGGCAATTCTATGCTGACAGGAGCAGATGTGGGTGTGGATGCAGGGTGGAGCATCTGTCCACAGCGGATGTGAGCATGAGACCAGGTGTAAGACCCTCCGTCTCCATTTATAATTATGCTGTGGCTGGACTTATGTAAGAATTGGCATAGGTCTGCAAAAATGTTTAATAAATAAAGGAGCTAAAAATGAAGACTTACATAAGCCTTATTAAAGCGGTGGAGAGGTGCGGGGTGCTCTGGAAATAGCGCAGATGGACAGGCTACACAGGAAGCAGGTGAGGGACCCGTATGAGCCCAATCAAGAGCCACTCCCACATAAAAACACTCAACTTTCCCACAGTCGTGGATTCTCTTATTCACACTATCAATGACTTTTCATTAGATTTCAGCAAAGAGTGCGTTCACAATGACATTGGAGGTGATAAAAGTGGTGTAGCAGTAACTGCTCATATGTATTAATGGTAATAAGGCTAATAGGTGAGTATACAGTCTGAGGAGGTGGGCATACTGTAACTCCAAAGCCCATATGTATTAATGGTAATAAAGCTAATAGGTGAGTATACAGTCTGAGGAGGTGGGCATACTGTAACTCCAAAGCCCATATGTATTAATGGTATTAAGGCTAACAGGTGGGTATACTGTCTGAGGAGGTGGGCATACTGTAACTCCAAAGCCCATATGTATTAATGGTAATAAGGCTAATAGGTGGGTATACTGTCTGAGGAGGTGGGCATACTGTGACTCCAAAGCCCATATGTATTAATGGTAACAAGGTTAATAGGTGGGTCTACTGTCTGAGGAGGTGGGCATGCTGTGACTCCAAAGCCCATATGTATTAATGGTAATAAGGCTAATAGGTGGGTATACTGTCTGAGGAGGTGGGCATACTGTAACTCCAAAGCCCATATGTATTAATGGTAATAAGGCTAATAGGTGGGTATACTGTCTGAGGAGGTGGGCATACTGTAACTCCAAAGCCCATATGTATTAATGGTAACAAGGTTAATAGGTGGGTCTACTGTCTGAGGAGGTGGGCATGCTGTAACTCCAAAGCCCATATGTATTAATGGTAATAAGGCTAATAGGTGGGTATACTGTCTGAGGAGGTGGGCATACTGTAACTCCAAAGCCCATATGTATTAATGGTAATAAGGCTAATAGGTAGGTATACTGTCTGAGGAGGTGGGTATACTGTAACTCCAAAGCCCATATGTATTAATGGTAAGAAGGCTAATAGGTGAGTATACAGTCTGAGGAGGTGGGCATACTGTAACTCCAAAGCCCAAATGTACTAATGGTAATACGGCTAATAGGTGAGTGTGCTATTTCTGTGGATGTTCTGTGTATAAGTGTGTTTACCCTTGACTACACCACTGGCCTTAACATTTTGTTTGCTTCATACTTTACCATCCAGAGCCTTGTTCTCACTATCAGAATAAACAAAAGCATTTGTAGGAATCATACTGAGGTCTTTTGACCGTTCAGACAGAAATCTGAATCTGAATCACCCATAGCCACTGTCAGCTTCCCCCACGGTCTCAGAAGGAAGTGTGAACACACAAGAGACCTCTCCCATTCACATGACACTTTTTTCACCCTGCAGAAGCGAAACCTATCACGTATCGCCTGTGCTGTTGAAAGAACAGCAGTGCCTGCTCAGTTCATGCTGGTGCACAGCTGTCCAGAAGAGGGTGCTAGAGAGCAATGAGAGGCTAAGGATTTAATTGGTTTTCCCTGGTGTGAGTGAACCAATCGTTGCCTCGCTAGTGAGGACTTTTTAGAGACTGTGTTAAAGAGAGTGAAAGCATTAGAGAGAGAGAGTGTGAAAGAGAGAGACAGGGTGAGAGTGTGAAAGAAAGTGTGTGTGAAAGAGAGACAGGGTGAGTGTGTGAGAGTGTGAAAGAGAGAGAGAGGGTGAGTGTGTGAAAGAAAGTGTGTATAAAAGAGAGGGTGATTGTGTGTAATGGAGAGTGTGTGAAAGAGAGAGGGTGAACTCTCGCCTCCATGACTAATCTGCATGTGAATGAGCGCCGGCTTTAAAAACGATAATAAATAAAACTGCGGCCCTGTGTTTACTGTGAGTGGAGAGGGTCTGAGAGCAGAGCGCTGACACTTCTCCCACTCCTCCGCCCCACACGGCCCTCCAGGGCTCAAGAGCCCATTGTGCCGCAAAAGCCTGTCTTTATTTAATCATATGTTAATGTTGTATGGAAATGCTATCGAGCCCCTTTCTGGACTAAAACATATAAGGCAGCTTAGGGCTCTGGTGAAACAGGAGGGCTGTTTTATAAAATGGCTTCCAGGCGTGCTGTGATCAAGTGCTCAAATTGTTATGAAGATATAATAATAATAATAATAATAATAAGAAGAAGAAGAAGAAGAATGACATGCATTTATGTAGAACTTTTCAGTGTCTCAAAGTTCTTTACCTTTTTTGGGGGGGACTCACCTGTTATCTGCCAGCATGTGGCCCCAGCCCACCTGGGTGCTGCCCGGCAGCCATTTTGTGCCAGAACTCTCAGCACTCGGGGACTGAAGTGGGGGAGGTGGAACACAGTGATCCCTGTGGTGGTTTATGGTAATCAGGCTGCAGAGACACCACGGTACGCTCGGTCAAGATGGCACCCTATTGTCTGCAGGGCAAGGTGCACAACGGCCTTAGCGAATCTGTGCGGCTCATGGCAGATAATAAATCATGATCACATATAACACACTTAGAATATATTAGACAGGATGCTATGTCATATTCATAACATAAGTGATAAATATTCATGGTGGAGGAATAAATGAGTGCAGGGACATTGTTCCTCTTTTGGTTTTGGTTTTACCAGGGCTACTCCACCCAAGCTCTGGATGAGAAATTGCCAGTCAGTCAGTCAGTCAGTCAGTCAGTCAGTCAGTCAGTCAGTCAGTCAATCAGTCAGTCAGTCAGTCAGTCAGTCAGTCATTTTTACTGCACTGTATGTGTTATGTGTACTGCACAGGAAATGTTCCTGTCCATTGGTACTAAAGCCGCCTCTATGGGCTCTCAGTCACACAGTTAGTGCTGCGGGGAGATATTATACCAGATCGGCAATCGGCAGTAACCCCTGGCAACCCCTACCAAAACGACCCCGGAATATACAGCATTATGAGAGAGGAGAAGCGCTCAGCATGAGGGTGGTCTGGGGATTTTAGTGAGTTTTAGCGGTTTTATGGTGCAACGCCTCATGAACTCCATAGTAGGGGTTTCTGCTCCCTCATGTCAACAACCAATCAGAAAACAGGGATAGTTCCAGTTCCTGAAAGCTGATTGGTCAGTCAGGGGTTCCTTGTTGTGTCCATCTTCATGAGACACCACTGCTAAATGTAATGTTTTTGCATAACTTTATTTCCACTTCGTGTTATACTGGCATAAACATCATAGATTGTAAGAAGTCAGCCGTTTAAAAACGTGGCATGGAGGAGTCTGGTGTTTTTATAGAACTAGTGCAAACTGTGGACCTTAGCCCCACAGGTGGTGTAGAGTTAGCGTTAGCATCACCCAAGGAGGGCTTCATCAAGAGGAATATCTGTGTCACATCTGAAGCCTGATTGGTTAGTCACGTGCACATTGGGCATCCAATCAGAGTGAATTTGTTAAGTCTTAATTTGCTCTGAATGTAAATATTCAAAAAATGATTACTAATGTGCATTTAAATGAAAATATTCATATAATACGCATGTATAACAATTTGTCATCTCATGTCTACGTCTACGGAACATTTTATGCCTTAACTGTATTTCTGGAAGAGAAAACAGCAACACAGGAATGTTGCCACCTCAATAAACGGCCTACTATATTTAGGCCTTAATCCATCAGCTGTCGGTGGGTCAGAGCGTTTGGACGTCTGCGCCGAAGGGATCCGTCGAATGTGAGCGGTCTACGTTTAAGGGTTTGGAAGGAGTCCAGTGGGCCGGCCGGCGCTGGACTGACAGGGGGACGGCACAGAGATGATGGATTCATGATTTTAGTATTAATTACTCATCTGTGATATGGAACCCATGGTCACGATGTGTCCTCTGACAGAAATTAATCATCCTCAGAAAAGTGTCTGCTTATTCAATTAGGAGAGGGAGAGAGCAGGAGAGGGGAGGGCTGGGGAGGCCGAAATGGTGGGTAAGAAGAGGAAAAGAAAGAGAGAAACAGAACCGTTAAAAAAAAAAAACAGGAAGATGTGAGATGCGTTAACCTCGTAGGAGCCTTGTGAGAGGGAGAGAAAGAGAGATGGACAGGAGGGAAAAAAGGCAGGTGGGGAAAGAGAGTTAAAGGGGAAGAGAGAGGGAGAAAAACAGAGGTAAGATCCAGACAATGACGATGCAGCTGTCATTGTCATGCAAATAAAACAAGCTTGAGAATATCTGAAAGTGACCACAGGTTCAGTGAGAGGGAGAGAGAGTTCAGGGCAAAGGAGAAGCGGAGAGAGAGAAAGTGATTAGAGAATGGTGAGTGGGGTAAAAAGGTGAGCAAGGAGAGAATGGGGGATGATGAAAAGAGGAAAATTGAGTTGTCAGGAAACTGACAAAGGGGTAAAAGAAGAGAGAAAAGAAGAGAACAGAGGGAAAAGAGAAAGGGAGCAAAACAGAGGAGAGTAAAAAAAAAGCAGGTAGAGAGAGAGAGAGTGAATGGTATAAATAAGGAAGGTGGAGGAGGACCAAGAGAGCGGAAAAATGAAAATGAAAGAGTGGAGGAAAAAGAACGAATGAGTGAGAGGGAGGGGTGGACGGAGGAATGGAGGGGAGGATGGAGAGAGGTGGAGGGAGAGGAAGAGAGGGGAGGGAGGGAGGAAGAAAGAAAGAAGGGGGAATGGCAGAAGAGAGAGACGGAAGGAGAAGTGGAAAGGGAAGGATGGAGGGGCAGAAAGAGAAGTAGAGGGGGAGGAATGGAGAGAAGGGAAGAGGGATATTAGGAGAAGTACAGAGGGATGAACAGAGAGATTGGGACAGAAGGAGAAGTGGAGGAGAACAGAGAGAGGGAGGGAGAGAAGGAGAGAGATGGTGGAGGGCAGCAGTGTAGCGCTATCCTCTGAGACCGCCGCAGCAGCGGTGGTAGCGGCTGTTTTAGCTGTCATTACCGTGTGGTTAATGTGATCAGCGCTCCTGTGTGAACATCTCCACGCCAACGTAATGAAGGGAGAGACCCAACAGCACCGCTGCATCACACCGCATACATATTTAACAGCCATCTCCGGCTCTACCTGGGATCTCTGCAAGAATAAATTATCTCTGCTTTTCAGAGGCTGGTCCCACTGCTTCAAAAGGGTCTGATCAAATCAGAGAGAGCAGGCGTTAGAGAGACCAGCTGTGTGTGTGTGTGTGTGTGTATAGTGTGTATAGTGTGTGTGTGTGCGTGCGTGCATGCATGTGTGTGTGTTAACATAAATGTTCGCTTTCTCTGTTAATGTGTTTTTATGTACAGCCTGTTGTTCTACTAATTCAGGGCTATTCTACCTGTACAGTCCTGAGGGGCCACAGTAGCTGCTGGGCAACTTAACTGCTATAAACTGTCTGCTCAACACTGCTCAACTCCCTCAAAAAAAAAGTTTATTTTGGGGATTATTTTGTCATTTTTATTTATCTCTTACTTCCACCATTTTCCTGGAGGGCCACAGTGCCTGCAGGGCTACTCTAACCTGCTCCTGGAGGGCCGCAGTGCCTGCAGGGCTACTCTAACCTGCTCCTGGAGGGCCGCAGTGCCTGCAGGGCTACTCTAACCTGCTCCTGGAGGGCCGCAGTGCCTGCAGGGCTACTCTAACCTGCTCCTGGAGGGCCGCAGTGCCTGCAGGGCTACTCTAACCTGCTCCTGGAGGGCCGCAGTGGCTGCAGGGCTACTCTAACCTGCTCCTGGAGGGCCACAGTGGCTGCAGGGCTACTCTAACCTGCTCCTGGAGGGCCGCAGTGCCTGCAGGGCTACTCTAACCTGCTCCTGGAGGGCCGCAGTGGCTGCAGGGCTACTCTAACCTGCTCCTGGAGGGCCGCAGTGGCTGCAGGGCTACTCTAACCTGCTCCTGGAGGGCCACAGTGCCTGCAGGGCTACTCTAACCTGCTCCTGGAGGGCCACAGTGGCTGCAGGGCTACTCTAACCTGCTCCTGGAGGGCCGCAGTGGCTGCAGGGCTACTCTACCCTGGTGCTGGAGGTTGTTCATTTCAAAATCTCCTTCCTGGCAAGATACATTTCCTAAACTACAAACCCATGAAAAGAAAGTGCGTGTACACAATCTGACGAATGTTTGGCCAAACGGTAAGGATGAGGCTTCAAACTCCCAGAGAAGTGTGTACATGTTGAGGTTCTATCTTGTTACTTCCCCTTTAATTGGTCCCGCTAATTAACTGTAAACATTTTCACTTGCCATATGCGCATCCGAAAATCACAGTCATTTTTTTCTTATGTTTTTTTTTTTTTTGTGAGATTGTGCTAATTACAGTCTTCAGCGTTAGTTTGGAAAATTAGCTAATGTATCTAGATTTATTAATTAACCCAATTAAAATCCAAAAAAGAGAAAAAAATGTACATATAGTTTATGTCCTTCAAAGAAATGTGATCTCTCCAATCTCATTAAAAAGGTTTTCATGAATCAAAGGGCACTTGGAGTTTTGCCTGTTTTTGCCAATTGTTGGCATTCAGAGCTACTGCAGGCAGGGAACTTATTAGTCTAATATGAGTGTTTACTCCAGTAGGGATTCTGAACTGTGGAACATATCATCCCTTGGAATAAATAAAAATTATAAATGAGCAGGCTGAAGTGAGTTTAACATTTTATTTTGTATGATATTTCAATCACAGGTCTTTTCCCTGCTTAAAGCCCGTATTGCAGCATCAAACAAACATCAACCAAAGTCATATTTTTCTCATCCCAGGACACATATAAAAGAGGAGTGAGAAGAACTCGAGTACTTTAAAACTCAGTGTCTGCAGGTTTAACTCCAGTCCTGAAGGGCTGCAGTGTCTGCAGGTTTAACTCCAGTCCTGGAGGGCCGCAGTGTCTGCTGGTTTAACTCCAGTCCTGGAGGGCCGCAGTGTCTGCAGGTTTAACTCCAGTCCTGGAGGGCCGCAGTGTCTGCAGCTTTAACTCCAGTCCTGGAGGGCCGCAGTGTCTGCAGGTTTAACTCCAGTCCTGGAGGGCCGCAGTGTCTGCAGGTTTAACTCCAGTCCTGGAGGGCCGCAGTGTCTGCAGGTTTAACTCCAGTCATGGAGGGCCGCATTGTCTGCTGGTTTAACTCCAGTCCTGGAGGGCCGCAGTGTCTGCAGGATTAACTCCAGTCCTGGAGGGCCGCAGTGTCTGCAGGTTTAACTCCAGTCCTGGAGGGCCGCAGTGTCTGCAGGTTTAACTCCAGTCCTGGAGGGCCGCAGTGTCTGCAGGTTTAACTCCAGTCCTGGAGGGCCGCAGTGTCTGCAGGTTTAACTCCAGTCCTGGAGGGCCACATTGTCTGCTGGTTTAACTCCAGTCCTGGAGGGCTGCAGTGTCTGCAGGTTTAACTCCAGTCCTGGAGGGCCACAGTGTCTGCAGGTTTAACTCCAGTCCTGGAGGGCCGCAGTGTCTGCAGGTTTAACTCCAGTCCTGGAGGGCCGCAGTGTCTGCAGGTTTAACTCCAGTCCTGGAGGGCCGCAGTGTCTGCTGGTCTAACTCCAGTCCTGGAGGGCCACAGTGTCTGCAGGTTTAATTCCAGTCCTGTAGGGGGCAGTGTCTGCAGGGCCGCAGTGTCACATTACATTACAGGCATGTAGCAGATACTATTCAGAGTGACTTACAATGAAAAGTTAATTAGTCAGGGACAAAGAGGGAAGTAAAGATGTTGTGGAGAACCCTGTTTCAAAAATAGAAGAGAATGGAGGAACCAAAAGCTGGTTCCATTATATCCTTATGGATAGATGAATTTAAGGCTTTAAAAACATTTCATTGCAATTGTCCCTCTCCCTCTCTCTCTCTCTCTCTATCCCTCTTTCCCTTTCTCTCTCTCTCTCTATCCCTCCATAGGACACTCAGATTGAGTCATTTCTGTTTTAGAAGTTCCTCCTCTCATTTACATTCAGAAGCATCGGTTGTGGTGTTGTGTGTTTTTTTTTCTTGATCTAAAGTAGGTTTAATGAGCGCAGTCCACTTACGCTAACAGCGGGGGGCGGGGGGTTGGGGGCTGTAACGAGACACCTGGCAGCACTTCCGTGTGAGTCACCAAACCCATCCACCACCCTCTCCTTCACCACGAGCCAACGACCCAACCTCTCTTTCCCTCCTGTACACTCACTGTGAGCTGCGTCCATCCTCTGGATTTTGTGACAGCTCGTTCCCAGTGCCGGGCTGAATTACCGGGCTTGGAAATGTGGAGGTTACATTCTGTCAGCTCATTGCCTGCAGCCCATCTCCGGTGCTGTACAGTGAGCTTCACACTGCTCCATGTCAAACCCATCTTTGACCTTGTTGCCTGTCATAGTCAGAGAACTTTCCAGGAAAACAAATAAATTGTAGGGACACCCATGAAAACTGAAGAAATAAAAACACGCTTTAGGAATGTTTATTGACAAAGCTAACTTTGCTGAGAACATTCCATGAGCCAGTGGTTTTGCTGGGAAGAAAACTGCCAAAAAAAACTGAGACTTTTTTCTTGTAGGTCTTTTAATTCCTGATGAATTGATGCATGTACCTCCTTCGCCCGTCTGGTGTCAGTGCCCCCCCCCCCCCCACCTTCCTCTCTCTCACCCACGGCTCCTTAAACCTGGAGAGGGGTCATCAAACCTCTTCTTCAAAGACTGCATAATGTTTATCATAAGGGGTTTGCGGAGGAAATTGGAAATCTTTAGCATGAATATTAATGACTTTCCCTCAAGCAAAAAAAAAAGAAGAAGAAATTTGCATGGGACTCTTTGGGACATTTTTTAAAAAAGAAAAAACAAAACATGTGACCCTCCCTCTACCAGCGGTATTGAAACATAAGACAATAAAGGACACATATCCATTACAAAATGCATGATCCTTCCCTGACTGTATTAAACATTATTAATATTCATACAAACTTTATTTGTACAGCATATTTCATACAATGACATGGACTAAAAAATATTATATAAAATATTATATAAATAATTTAACAGAAGATATGTTAAATGAAAGCAAAAAGAATCTGGGAGAAGGTTAAATTAACATTTTAAGATTAAGTTTCAAAGTACTAATAGAAGTTGTTATGTGCCATGGTAGAGTAAAAAACACATAACCCATGCAAAGACTGAAATTGAAAACAGGAGACTCTTAAATGCTTCCCTTTCATAATTATCATACAGTCCCTCGTAGAAAGGCACAAAACACCACCCCCCCAAAAAAAAAAAAATGAATCCCTGTGCCCCTAATTACTTACTCAGGTCCAAAATTATGCAGATTTATGCATAATTTATGCATGTAATCCAGTGAGTAGCAATCTGCGCTTCACTTTAATCCGTGTTTCCCTTTTTGGAGGGATCGGGATGGTTTGTGGCCCATCCAGAAGCAGGTGCCACACCTGTAAAACCCGTCATCTGTGACGAGAATAAATAAAACATTACAGACGTAATGTAGCAGAACGGTCCAGGGACCCAGACTGCAGCAGAGGATGTAATACTCTACTCCATCACAGGTTCAGAATGTTTTATTCATTAATCTGGACCAGCGATTAATGAAGCCCTGGAGATCCTGCCTGGCTGTGTTGGGTCAGACACCTGACCGGTGGTCTGTGCTGGTGCAGAGCAGTGGTGTAGTGCTTAATCAGTGTGTGTTGACAGAATTGAATGGATGGTCAGTGTATAGTTTGTGTTTATGCCATTGGAAATTACTCAAGTATACAGACCTACTCTGGCAGCGGTACCGCTACCAAGGCCTGGGTCAGAAGGCTCAGAAAGTCGTCTGAAAAAATGTTGAATTTCAGGGTTTTTTTTTATTTATTTTAAAGCAAGTTAGATCATTGGTGTTTAATGTACTGTAATGTATTCATGCTTTTATATGTTTATTATTACTTGTTACATTGTTTTCATTGTAATAACAAGTGATCGTTTGTATAATTTAAAAGGTTCTCCCAAAAGTGCGCTAAAAGTGGATTCTTAATTCTTTTCTTTCAGTCATTGGGGAACTTCTTCATAAAACGATTAGTTTGGAACAACAGAAATATCGTATGTTTTATTAATGGCTGTTAACAGTTCTATATACCAAAGCCAAACTGTTCCCCTATGATTACATGCCAAGAAACCTTGTAGAAGCTTTAGTGTATATATTCACATCAATGCCACACATATATCATATTTTATGTTGTATGTATGGTATTTTAATGATATTATATGTAATCAAAGTCACTGTATGTCAATGCCATAAAATTAATGCGCACAATACTGTAAAACATTAAAAAGAGACAGCATGAAGAAATTTTCCAGGTTATTTTTTATTGTTCAAAGACAAACAAACAGACAAATCTCAGTGTAATCTCTGTGCCTGTCTGTCTCAACACATACGCTGCCGATAACCACATTTGTTTTTCTTTTCGGTTTGTTTGTTTGTTTCTATTCCCCACACTTCCTCTCCACATCTGTGCACTCTGCGCGCTGACGAGCGTTCCTCTGCAGGCGCTAAACATCCTTCTCTGATGAGTCACGATTGGGGAATTCTGGGACGTCAAAGCCTGTTTTTCCTAACTCTCAGCAACGTCCCCAAACCCCCACCCCCCTCCCCCGGACTGAGTGACAGGAGTTTTAAAGGAAGCACCTTCAGAGGCGATCCTGCACCTATGACAGGTTTAAGGTGGAGTGGGTTTCATTAATCCATCTTTCTGCATTCATCCTGCCTCCACGGACAGCAGTGTTCTCTGGCCTTTAGGCTTTACCCTGGAGTGGTGAACAGCTCTGGCGAGGTGGTTCTCCATTTTGTTTTTGTTCCAAAGTTGCCTAATTACCGCACCATCAGTTGGTATCGTTTGTCCGTTCATCACACTGGCAATTGAAACCCCTTCCGAATGTTTGTGTTGGGGGGGTTGGATTTGACCCCCCAGGCCTCAGTGGTCATTGTAGACCCTGCAGTATAGCAAGGCATAACAGAGTACAAGGCCTTATAACATAGTATAACAGACTATGCCACCTTATAACTCATTATAACATACTGTGACATTTTATAACACAGTATAAGAGTATGACAACTTACAGCATAGTGAAACATACTACAGCACAGTGTAACAGATTATAACACCTTATTTAAAAAATATAACACATTATAACAGTGCATAACACAGTATAAGAGCCTGTAACTTATGATAAAAGTTTGACTCTGTATAACGTAGTACAATACTGCAACACAGTATGAAATTCCATAACAAAGTATATAGCAGAGTGAAACACTGGGAAATACTCCACAGTAGGCCTGTGGTAACATGGGTTATAATTCTCCCTAAATTTACAGACAAACCTCCACAACCCCCCCCCCCATAAAAAAAGAAACCTGCCAGGTGACGCTGAACTTGAATCAGTTGCTATCAGTTTGGGGGTCATGTGTGCGGGCAAATGGCACTGCTTCACCTGGCCACCGCCCTCGTCAACATGAAAGCACATTGAAGGATGGGATGACATAACCCTGAGGGCAGAAATTTGTGGCACCTCATCACATGTCTCCCTCCGCTGTCATTACGGGGGGTGGGGGGTGGGCACTGCGACTGACGGCTGGGGATCGATGTCGGGAGAAGCAGGCCGAGGTTTTTAATAATGACGTTGACTTGAGCCGCCGTGGAACACAAATGCGGCCGGCATCCATAATGGACAGTTAACGTCATTTTCCACGCACAGATCAATGCGCAGTGCAGACATGAGCCCTCTGCAAAGGCTACACTTCGTGCAGGAGCTGGGGACTGCGGAAAATTCACCGCCGAACTGGTTTTGTTATCGCTGGAAAGGGATGGCTGCTGGGTCCTTGAGTATTTTATGTATGGGTGAGATTAATGTCCCTCCTGGGAGTAACATGTAGAGCTGCTGCCAATTATATGACTTCACATGTCCTGTCACCCATAAAAATGCTGCCATATTTTATTCAATATGTTTGAAGTGTGTTTATTTAGCTGCTATTTTTATGCATCTCACTGTATTCCAAAATTTCAGCTACATCGTCTTGTAAGATTACTCAGGTTATGTCATCCAATCTGCCAGCACAGACAGCAAAATTTCATTAGTTATAATTTAACTGTATGGCAACCTAGTCAGGCTCATAGTGCTGTAAGGTTATGAGCAGCCTGGTCAGGCTCATAGTGCTGTAAGGTTATGAGCAGCCTGGTCAGGCTCATAGCGCTGTAAGGTTATGAGCAGCCTGGTCAGGCTCATAGTGCTGTAAGGTTATGAGCAGCCTGGTCAGGCTCATAGTGCTGTAAGGTTATGAGGAGCCTGGTCAGACTCATAGTGCTGTAAGGTTATGAGCAGCCTGGTCAGGCTCATAGTGCTGTAAGGTTATGAGCAGCCTGGTCAGGCTCATAGTGCTGCAAGGTTATGAGCAGCCTGGTCAGGCTCATAGTGCTGTAAGGTTATGAGCAGCCTGGTCAGGCTCATAGTGCTGTAAGGTTATGAGCAGCCTGGTCAGGCTCATAGTGCTGTAAGGTTATGAGCAGCCTGGTCAGGCTCATACTGCTGTAAGGTTATGAGCAGCCTGGTCAGGCTCATACTGCTGCAAGGTTATGAGCAGCCTGGTCAGGAACATAGTGCTGTAAGTATGACATGATTCAGACAAATGAAGGTGGGGAAACAGGAAAAGGTGACATACATAAGATCCTGTAATATGAGACAAGGGGCCTCACTATGCTAACATAATGATCAAAGAGAGGATCACAGCGTCTTCTAATTCCAGACACACAGCAGCACAGAGAATTGTTGCATTGTGAATCGATTTGTCTGGTTTGTTCTTCCCTATGGAAACCAGGTGAAAAAAAAATCAGCATAACAGTATGCTTCAGTATCTTTTCTGAGAGATACGTGACCCTCCTCTGCCCTGTTCTGGTTTATTTGTTTGTTTACTTATTTTACTGGCGTTTTTTATTAATGTCAGCGAGCGCAGTAAAAGCTTCGTGCGCAGTGCTCGCAGGCTTTCATTCACAGCATGCGGAGTAATGACAGCGCCCTGCTTTTGTTCCCGGTGCGCTCGAGAGACGCGCACGCGGGTCGATAAAATAAAGGTTCGAGAACAGAGACTTCGCTACCCGCATGAATGACACAATATCTGGGGTTTGAGGAAATTACTACAGCAAGGACGGCCGCACTCTGATTCAGGTGGTTGCTTTAGTGCGAGATAATCACAGATAACAAACTGCGACCGCAGATAAAACCGCAGATAAAAGAGGCGTTGCCAGAGCAAATTGTAAAACCGCTGCGGGGGAGTTTTTTCCCCTTATTACCTCCTCCTTTTTATTTTCTTTGCTGAGGGGTTTTAACATATGTACAGCCTCATCACAGAGAACCTCTATGTCTTGTGGTTGTAATCTCATTTTAGTTCCTTGTTGCCTTCCTATACAAGGACAACACTCTCTTTTTTGGGGGGGGGGGTGCATCAATATAATTTTCTACAGAACTTACTTGTTGCCAGCCCATGCAGTTCAGAGAGGGAACTAGGTGGATCAGTATCATGAACGCAAGTGGCTGCAAACAATATCGTTCTTCCTCCAGTCAATGTGTCATTGTGCAGTGGTTCGCCAGGGGTCCCCAATTTACTCTACCCTTTGCAAAAGCCCAGGATCTGCCATCCTCAATCTAGGCTACCCTCAGCCAAAGCTCAAGAGCCAGGGGTTCCCAATTTGCACAACCCATAGCCAAAGCCCAGGATCTAGGCCTCTAGTCCACGCTATCGCTTGGTTAAATCCAGACAGCTGGGATCTCAAGCACTGAGTCAAAGACAAAAAGCTGAGTTTTCCATTTGTATCAGAGATGGAAAGGGTGGGTGTAGGTCTTAACCCACAATATCCCTATTGTGTTTGACATCTCATGTTTAAGAGGGGGCAGGGGGTCTGTCAGCAACTACTACTACAATCAATAAAATAATGGCAGAGTAATAATGAACAGCAAAACTACTATCTCTGTCATTACCAAAGACAAAGATTGTGATAACGTGGAAACATTCTTCTCTACATCACCTTAATACTGACAACAGCAATAATTATAATAATACTATTAATAACAATAATAATAATAGCTACAATGACCACAGTAAAACATGAGGAACAACAACAATGACATTGAAGAAGAGGAATTATTCAAAGACAGCGTTACATATTATCAAAAGAGGGTCCCATGATGGTGATGAAGTCAATAAATCCCAGAATATCCTCTGGCTTTTTGCTCCTTATCAGACACACACACGAGAATGTGTCATTTCCCCGCCGATAATAAAGAGCTGAGGAGTATCTCCCATGTACACAGAGCGAAGACGGCGCTGTCAGACTAATCTAAAACCACCAGCTCGGAAAACTGAAAGACCAAACAGAGAGGAGAGTCATTAACCTGGGACGCTGTTAAGCTTTACTGTGGGTAGACACCTCCATAGGTGAGCCATAAATGGCTGTATAACATATATAACTGTACAGATTTTAGTCTGGAATGTTTGGGGGGATTTTCTTAGTAATTGCCTTTTCCGAGCCCGGAACCACAAACAATGGCTGGGCAGGAGTGCACCACGACAGGTACGCAGAGCAGGTCCATGTGAGCTCAGGTACGTTCGGGTACAACAGCAGGAGACTGAGACACCTGTGTGATGTTGGGTGAACAGGTGAACAATAAATAAGGTTTTTGCCAGTGCTCAGGGGTATCTCTCTCCCTCTCTCTTTCCTCTTCCTGTGTCTGTCTCTGAACTTGTGCTCTATTGGCAGAAAGATCACAGTGAAGTATGACATAAAATAAATGAATGGAAAGCAAATGAATTGAATTATGAATAAAAGATTCCATAACAAACACAGATAAAATGACAATCCCTTGGCTGAGATGCAGCTGATATTGGAACTTCTTGCCAGCGCTTCGGGTTCAGTTTCAAATCAATATCTCTCCCCCTCCCACTCACTCTCGTTCAGCATCTTTGTATGCTCCTATTTTCCCTCGTCTCCCCCAGGTAGGAATACCTTGCTCAATATTACATACATTTATGCATTTAGCAGACACTCATACAGAGTGACGTAAACAGATTTAGCATCAGGAATTTCTCCTTGCAAACTGGCTCCATGGCTGCAGTGCTCTTGGTCCATGCAGGGGAGCACAGAATGTTCAGGAACATCTAATCCACGTACAGCTGCTGCTTCCTTCCATCTGCTCGACCCCACCAGAGGAATCGACTTGACTAAGATGCCTGACTGGGACCTGGACGGTTGGTGGTTCAAGCCCAGTAGAGCCACAGTAAGATCAGCTGTTGGACCCCTGGGCAAGGCCCTTAACCCCACACTACTGGGGGGTGGGGGGGGGGGACTGGTCCCTGGTTAGTGTGATCAAGTGCAAGGTGCTTTTGATAAAAGTGTGAGCTAAATAACTGTAAAATAACATAAAGTCACTGAATGACCAGTCTGAAGCTGAACAGGAAAAAAAGTGAAAGCTCAAGGTTCACAGGGTCATTAACAGCAGGGTGGATCCCCAGTTTTGGCTCAACTGTTGTAACGTTACCTGAATCGCCTCAGGAAAAATATACCTGTGCGTCTCCAAAAATATGAGGCAGGCCTAGTTGAAGTCACCTTGAATGAGGGGATCCGCTGAGAAAACAGTTCATGATAATTTGGGGATGTCTTTCTTTTGAAGCTGAGACATCTAAGGAGTGTCGCATCAATGCCCATGGCCTGGTCGATTACTTAAACGTGTCTGCGCTCTGAGATTCTGACCCTCTGATGTGAAGAGCAACCTTACCCCTGACCAGGAGGTAAAAGACATTAAAAAGCACTCTGGCCTTTGTAATTGATTTTCAGGGTGCAATGGAAACATTGACACGCATGACATAACTGTATGCATGTAAGGAGAGGCGTTAACAGTGTTTTGTGACAGTGCATAGCTCTGTAGGTTATGGCTGCCCTGCATGTTTGCGTTAATATCTCTCTGGCTTTGGAATAGTTGTAATTACTTGGTGTTTTGTGTTGCTGCTGATATCGAAAGCAGCAATGAAGAATTATTCAGGGTCAACATTCATTCTTAATTCAACGGCACCTTAACCACACACAGAACGGTACAGCAAAAATGAAATCTGGGAACGTCTACTTTGTCGTGAGGCATTGTGTTTAGTTTAGCCCAGCGAAATGCCAGGTTCCCCTATAATCGCATTGTCTCACTCAGGTCTCACCTAAACCCACGTTAACTGCGCCGGAACTGTATGCCGGAGTAACTTTAACGCCGAGGGGAGACGTTGCCTCTCTGAAACATCATTGTGTGGAGAGCACCCGCGCGACTGTGGTGGAGGCTAGCGCTCTCCGTTACCTTAATGTGTGTCATGTAACCTCTCTTCCTCACACTTTGGGTGCTCCACTCAACCCCCCCCCCCCCCCCCCCCCCCACCCCCACCCCCCACCCCCCACAATTTACCTTGGCTGTGTTTTGCCTCGTTTGACGTACGCCCCTACCCCCTCAACAAAACATAAAGAGTCCCATCTCACTATCATCTCAATATCAGAGTATTCTCACACAAGCCAGGTACTCATCTCCATCTTCTCCCGTTACACAGAAGGAAGGCTGCAAGTAACCTGAGCGGTCAGAGCCTTCATCATTTTCCTCAAGCAAATCTCATTTTCCCACTGCAGCTCTTGCTGCCTTTTCTCCTTTTTTTCACCACTATACACACTGTCGTTTCACTGGAGTACTGTATCTGACAAAAGCCAAGAACCGTGACAACCACAAACGTCTATGGACTCATTTATCCAACTACGGGGCAACCATAATTCTATGCTCTTATTAAACACTCATAAGATTAAAGAAATTCACAGAAAGTGATTACTCCTGTGGGTGAAAAAGGCACACACACACACACTTTTACCAAACAAGAGTTCCATTAACCTTAATACTTTTCATGGATAGCGATGAAAAGATAATTACATTGCATTATTTTCGTGGCAGGCAACTGACCTTATCTGCGTAGATTTACCAAGCTACAACGTCTGACACGATACTAAAGCCCATTTCATCACCGTTGGGGGGAAGGGGGGGAGGAGGAGGGGAGCCGAATCTGTACTGGAGAAATCACACAAAGTGCTTTGCTTAAGTGCTCTGGAGAGAGGTCTCATGCTCAGACAAACTGCTACAGTTTTATTATTATTTTATTATTAGTTTTTTTTTTGCTTCTTATGAAAATGTTCCGCCATTATGATTATGATCATGTAAATGTAGCCTGGCCGGGGGGTGATATGCACTAAATTATATTACTGTGTCACCATGGAAATTGGCCGTGATGAATAGCTATCGCTTACTGAATGGCGACCGTAAATCAATTCTCAAACGGTAAATTAAGTCAGTTCCAGAAAATGTGAACCAGGGTAAGGGCGGGGGGGGGAGAGTACAAATCACAATGAGGCACACGTAAATGCGCGCAACCAGGCGAGATTCTTTACAGCGAAGGACGCTGACCCCACGTGTGACATGGCTCCCTATTGGACGGGCCCTTGTGGGTCAGATGGCTCTTTGTTGGACCCGCGTGCGAAAGCAGCGCTGGAATTCACATGTGCTCCTTCGTTAAAGCCCCCTCAGAAGACTTCTGTATTCAAGTTGAGGTGCAAATCAAATTCATTCCTGTAGCCTTGAGAAGGGTCTGTTTCACCTTGAGTGAATCAGAGCATCCATTTTTTTTATTTCCACTTTTCATTCTGCCCCTTTTGTGACTTTTTTAGAGCGATAAATCAAGGTTGGATTTTTGAAAAGGTTGTAAAAACAGCATTGTGTGTGAGAGTGTGTGGGCACATATGTGTATGAGTGGGTGGAGGCAGATGGGTTTGCATGTGTGTGTTTTTAATGGAGGTGGTATGCTTGTGGTATGTGTTGTGTATGTGCCTTGTAAGTGCGTGTGTGTGTGTGTCTTGGTGCTTTTGCATGCATAAGTGTGTTAAACCTCATTTTTATTCATCATTTATTTGATTCTGTTGATTTAAGGGAGAGACTCCAGGGCCAATCGTAGGTATTTCGGTATGGGGCACCAGATGTGTGGAACTCCACAGTGCCACCTATTGACCCTTTCAAGGTAAAGTCTAATTTGAAGCAACAATTGTACATAAGGTCTGTACATAATGAAATCAACTTTGTTTTCTCTGTGTCCCTGCTCAGCTACCTGTGGATGCAGAGAGTGGCTCAGAAATAGGGCTGAGTTCCCCAAAAAGGAACCTTGAATCTGTCTGACTAAGACCCAGAACAAGAAAAGGTTCTCCATTTTGGTTCCTTATACACTTAGTCATTCCTTCCTTCTTCCCAGATGGGGGCTCATACACACTGATGGTGGATTTATGGAGTGCTCTGAGGTTATGAAAAGTTATGAAAATCAATGCAGTCCATCTCATCTGCGGCTGCTTAGCTAAGTGGAGACGGGCGCCAACCAGAGTGTATTTTCTCTCCCATGATGCATTTCTGCAAAAGAGGAGCACAATGTAAATGTGTGTGTAAAGTGAGAGTAAAACAAGAGTGAACTAACCCAAATGACTCCCCACAGATCAGGAAGGGGTTCCTGGCATTACGCTCAATGTTAGACTGCTGTTACACGGCGATGATAAATTATGGCTGTTTTATACTTTGCTCAGGCTCGCCATCTGCAAACAACACCCAGTCAAGCTCAAGCTGACACCATGGTGGAACAAAGAAAGCATGAAAAAAGTATTTGCTCATGTTTTTCTCAATTGTTATTATTGTTGTGAATTAGTTACTAAGAAGAAGATTAGTGATTATACAATATCTTTCAGTAACAGCTGTACAAACTTAAATAACATCATTATTTATCCCAGTGTCATTAAGAAATGCATTCCAATTATATATGTGAGGGAAATTCTCTTAGTCCTACTATAGCTCCCTCTGAATGACTTTTTAAACTCATAGGTTTTGCTCACACAGTGGCCCACTAGCAACCCACCTCTGGCACTGCAGTTGGTCCACTAGCTTAATTCAACAGGCATATAATTATGACATCATAAACATGAGCCTGACAAACTACATTATGTCATATGTCCCTATTATGACAGAACAACACCCAACATCAGGGATGTTGTTTGCTAATAAATCAATAGTGATAACTATTTCTGACTACCCACTTGGCTTTGAGTAGCACTACAGTCTGAAGAGGCTATTCAGAGCCAGAACATTTTTGGTGGGTTATCTGTAATACATGTGGACACACGGAAATGTTTCTTGGCCAACAGAATCCACGCTGAGAGGACACCAATAAGCTTGCCAAAAATAAATAAGTAACCATGTTCCAGGTTCTCTGTGGAAGATTGCATTATGCTGAAATAAATTAAGAAAAAAAACAGTATAAGAAAATTAATTGATCAAGAAACAGACCATAATAAAACACAGTATACACTGTGTGTTCCCTAGGAGACCCACTGTTACAGAGGGCAATGGTGACACATCTGAGCATATAAAGTTTTGAATCATTTGCACCCAGTGTTCATATACATGACTATCACAAAACGTCCACCCCTGTGTGTTGACGTTACAAATTGACCTTGCTGCCAAGTCTTTGCTTATCTCTTCCACTAAACCCCTTTCCAAACGGGTTAATTAATGGCTTACTTTAGCTGATGTTCCCAGGGACTTGGGAGGAAATTGCACGGCCCATAACGTATTCTTTGTCTTATGATAAAATCTGACACTCTCGATTGCTCCCGGTGGAGAATAGCGCGTTAATAAAAAGGTCTTTCACACGTCAGTGCTCGAGCATTATCGCATTACACTCGGGTAATTGTCTGAACCGTTCAACTCCCAAGATAGCATTTCATGAAACAGATTAATACAAAAACAACAAAACATAAACCATATCTTTTGTAAGGTGGATGGCTAAAGATAACCATTTGATATGGACACTTATTTCTCGCTCCTGCGCTGTGAACGCGCATTTGAATAATGACGGAGTGCGGCGGTGAGCGCTCTAGTCCGAGCTGAGAACCTCTGACGCGAGACCTGAGCAGCGCTGGGATGTGACCGCGCGGCCTCTGGGATCCCGCGAGTGTTTCCGTTGAGCTCCCTGCGCTCGAGGAAAATTATTCTCGCTCCGTCTCACGCTCGCTACGGTCAAGGCTCGAGCGCAACTTATTATTCCAGGCACCGTGCAGCGACAGCAGTTTCAGTGTATTTCAAGATGTGGGGAGATCTGTCGACATGTACAGAGGTGAGACTCAAGCCAGGGTCAGTTATCTTACTTGAAATTCTTGAACCCATCAGATACAACTAGGAGGCCTAAACATCCCATTACACACACACACACACACACACACACACCTATACCTCACCTCTGTCTCTGTCATATTCCTGTGAAAGAAAGCAGCACTAACCAAAATCACAAATATCGTAATATGCAATAGAGGACCCTGTGGGTGCTGGTGTTTACTCCAGTTTCCACTCTTGATTATGAAATTATTTCTGTTACTTGTTTTATTCTATGTGTCACCAGACTATCACTGAAATGATGCAAGCCTTACATCACCATTTGATACCTACAGAGGCCCTTTTGAAAAAAAAACAGTTGCAAAAAAATCTTACTCGGCTTTTGTCTCCTGATGCTTTTATCTCTGAATTTTGAATGCATATGCTGTAGGAGGAACCCTATGATAGTGTAACTTCACGCAACACTTCGGCAATGCCAAACAAGTCCACCGTGCCTTCCATGTCTTTTCCCTAAGTGAGAGGTCTAGACTTTTGCGTGCAAAGGATGATGAGAGGTTCGAGGACACGCAGGCCAGAGCACATACACTGCCCTGCTGAGCTCATGAAGACTGGCCAGCACCAGACAGACCCTGCGTTTCTGTCACACAGTGTACAGATCAAATCAGATCTGAAATGACATATTACCCGATTTTTATCGCCCAAGTGTGCCAAGATTTCAGCTGCTGGAGAAAACTACAGAAAAAGTTCTGCTGGGGAGAACTTTCTTTTGGGGAGTCGGGTTAGGGGTGGCTGTGTTGGTATGAATGACCTACAAACCTGGTACAACTGGAATGGAAGTGGAAGACATGCGGAGCAGATCAGGCGTTTACCTTCATCAGTCATTTCCTTTAGAGGGGAATGACAGGGACAGACATGCAGGTGGGAAACACGTTTGATTCGCCAGGTAAGTCGCACCTGTTGAGACCGCCTTCATGCACCGTGAGGCAGGTGTATGTAACCTCCGGTAACATTTCCTCTCGTCATCCGGCTCAATGAACCGTGGGACACTCCCCATCCCCCCCCCCCTTTCCATTACATACACATTCATCTCTCATCTTTCTCCCTACCATTCCTTTCTTTCTCTTTACACTTCCGGAAGTCATTCCGGTCTGAGGGTATCCAACTACTCTCCTGTCTTCATTCCCCCCTTTTTTCTCTCTCTTTTCTCCTCTCCTCTCCTCTTACCCACATGATGCCCTTGTACTGGTATTTATTATCTGTGAAGCACGCACTCTGGGAAGGAAATGGGATTCTTTCATATTTTCTCCTTTGCCTTTGCAGCGCGACAGGACATACTGTCCTTGAGGAGATATTACAGTTTGTGCTCTCTCAAATATCATTTGAATCCAAGCCTCTCATGAGTTTTTTTTCTTTTTCCCCGGTGGTAGTTTTGTAAAACTGCATTAGTTTTGAAGAAAATCTCATTAATACCGGTATTCTTTACAAGCTCGGCTGAAGGAAACATATTTAGTATCCCCTCCCCACAAACCCACACGCTCACGCGCACACATGCACACACTCACTCATGCAAGCACACTGATGCAAACAGACGCACACATAAACATACATGCATACTGACAAATCCATGCATGCACACTCACACACGCTCACACATACACAAACATATACAAACACACTTACATGTATACACACCCACAAAGGCACGCACACACTCATGCAAAACACACAAGCAAATGCATGCACAGACACAAGTACACACACACCCACACATATGTAAACACAAATACATGTACACAAATATAAAAACACATGCACAAACAGCATTCATTTGAATTCAAAACAGGTTTTGAAAACATATGCTTGTTTCGGCCTCTTACTTTGGAGTCTCCTCAAACATTATGTTACAGTCGCAGTCTTAAGCTCTTTTGGTACCACTGAATACATTTACATTTTTTAAAATATATTTTACATTTTCAACTCATCAATATTTAAATACTTTCAACCGCTGTTTGTTGTATGAGTTATGCTTTTAATGCTTTCAGATAATATTTTTTGTGGGACTTCAACATTTAAACAGACACGTGTTTTAATTAAGCACACTCATTTGAATTCATCAATGATCTGGGAGAGCTGTGTGTTTTCGCAGATGAAACTTCTGATTATTTTTGGGCTGCACAGACTCTCTGCTGCCGGTCCAGAGGAATGACCCCAGGCCCTCTCAGTGAAAGTGCCGGTTTAACTCCGGGGAGCTCAGCTGAGAGAAGCTCATAATAGACTCCCATTACGGGTCTGTCACCGCGCCATTAAAAATGGATAAAACCACATTACCAGTCGATTGCTTCTGTTCTGCTGGGACCCGAGTTTCTTAATTGATAAAGCTGAGGATCTGAGCTAAAATCCAGCTCTAAAGCTGGCTGCTCGGTTTCAGAGCGAGGGAGAGAGAGGGAGAGTGAGACAGGGAGAGAGAGGGAGAGGATGAGAGAGAGAGAGCAGTGGCGTCGTGCCAATCAATTTAGATGGGCACATGCCCACCCAATATTTTGTAAAAATGTATAAGTTCAGTATTCAATCAATCAATGACCTGCCTACATCGTTAAGCCTGCAGTCAGGGTAACCCGGCCTAGGTTTAGCTGAAATGAGCGTGCTTACTCCGCCAGATCGCACCTCTTAATTCCCTCCCCCATCTCCCTCCCCTCATCCTTCCCGTCTTCTATCGATAGCTCCCCATCATTCGTGAGTTCATCTCACGTCTCAGCGGCAGGAAACAATGTTAGCTATCTTTAGCTGCGTACAACTGCTAGCCAAGCAAATGTGTTACTGTAAAAATGAGAAGGCAACGGAATTGTTTCCGTGTTGTCCCACAGTCATACGCTGCAGTAGCCTGAAACTGTCGAAATATGTCACGCACATGTCTACTTGGCTGGCTATTTAATCAATATGCTAGCACAGACATACCGTGAAGCTGCGATATCACCTTATTTTACTGTTAGGTAGCTAACGTTAGCCAGCAAGGTCTCCCATCCTTAGCTCGTTTGTCAGTTTGTAGTTTTGCCTGTACCAATTGCACCGTCTGTCAGTGCTTGCTAGCTAGCCACAAACACCAACACAACACAGCCTTTTCCATCTCCATCGTATTTTGAGCACAACTAGCAAACTATTTTCTGCCTGAAGTTAACTCCCTAGCTAGCTAAATATTACACTGCCAAACTTGTTTACTTCATTTCATTCTCGCTGCATTATGCACGACGGCAACCGCAAATAGTTACATGGTTCGTTATCTACTTACATGGTGTGTTTTTGCCAGTTCAGTAGTATGAACTCTCAGCTAACGATGTAGCATTTAAAAAGAGTTTATTGAGAAGGGATATTATTGAATTTGGGCTTGGAGTGAAAGGGGGGAGGAGCCGTCGCGTCCTCGTGGAGAGGGAATACCCCCATCCCCCCTTCCTTTTGGCTGAAAGAAATTGGGATAGTAGTAAGGATAATGAACCCCCCCGAGAACGGAAAGGATGAAGGTGGAGACGGGGAGGGGGTGGGATGCCGGAAATGCTGAGCACGAAGGGGAAAAAAGGTACGTGGTGTTTACACATCTGGTAATGGACCGGAAGAGGTGTTATTGGTTGAGGGGTTTCCTGAGAATTCTTCTCCCAAATCTCACATACAATATCTGACTGTGGTTACCCATTTGTTGCTTTTGTTGAATGTATGACCATTATCTTATCAGTGACTATTTTATATTATTGTATTATTTCCACTGTAAGAATGGAACAGACAAAGTTAGAGGCATTTTATGGATTAAAAAAATGACGGGACAAGGGCAAGGCATGCTTTTTGGGCATCAACTGACAGAAAATGAGTAGCAGTGGTTGTCATTTGATGGACATGTATGTCCAATAGTTACATAAAGTTTCAAGAACATTAATATATATGTGTGTGTGCGCATTTTTATGCCTTGTGTGTGGTTTTGAACATATCTGAAAATGGTGTCCACCCACACGTTTGGTTTGCATGATGCCCCTGAGAGAGAGGGAAAAGAAAGAGTGATAGAATACAAGTTCTCAGAAAAGGAGGTTGTTTGGTAAATTGTTAAAGCTGGGATCCAAAATCTGAAATCTTCAGGGAGAGGGACGCATTGGGGGGGAATGGGTAGAGTATGAGAGATAGAGGAAGGAGAGAGAAAATATAGTATCTACTGACTGTCTATTCACGTAGAAATTAAAAAGTGAGAAAGAGAAAGAGGGAGAGTACGTTTAGGGAGTGAGAAAGTAACCCATGCGTGATATACTGTGATGTTGTTTCTCAGAGGCTTGCCGTTGTCTCTCAGGCATGCTGCCGCGTCACACACGCAGTTCCGTTCAGGCTGATGGAGAAAAGGTTGAGTGGGTTTTATTGTGGACGTTTTTAAAAAAAGCCAGCAGCGACCCTCTTCTGTGCCATTGTGACCAGAACGACAGCAGCAGTGGGGAGCCATAAGCAGGCTGACTCATTCCTTCGGCTGGCCGGCCTTGCGCATTCCACAACGACTGACCTAAGATCATCAAGACCAAAAGTCTTCGTTTCATTAACATTCCTTAGTGTGACCTTCAGAGCCCATCAAAAAAGAGAGCATATTTCCAGTTTAGTATTTCTGATTTATGGAGCCAAAAGTACACTCAGAATATGTGTATACCATGTGTAGCTAAAAGAATAATAATAATAATCATTAAAAACATATCTCTTCAGATAAGTAACTTTTCAAGAGAAGAGACAAACTTGCATTAATTAAAATTATTTAAAGTGTTTTTCAACAATTCTTTGAAAAGTTATGGACTCATGAAATCCTTATAGTACACAATTAATGATAACAGCTCTCTGTGTATCAAAATCAAAAAGACAGAAATTAATCTACAAGGGTTGTGTTTCTAACATGTAGGTGTTGATGGATTCCACCCGAAAATGCTGATCTCGGGTCAGCTGCCACATGCTTTTTACCTCAGTGTTGCAACGTTGGGAACCACGATCCTGAATCCTTTATTATTGTGTCAAGAACATGCTTTGAAACCAAATATGCATTCCAGACGCGCTACGTGTGGGACGTGTTTAATCAAGATGAACCATACCCACGTTCTCCTTGATCCTAACTGACACTCACTCCATCGGTCATGTTTAATAAAAAAATGAAACACTAACAATCCCACCTGGTCTAACAAATACATCGTCTGCTACTTTTTAGGTCAGCACTTACCCTTGTAGAGTGTATGTGTTTTTCCGTGAAGCGGAGTACACGAGAGCAAATTAAGTGAAGCGGCATTTTAAACTGCGTGACAAAACGTTATGAAATGCCGGGCGCGAGGGGGGTAAGGACGCGCGCGGTCTATTTCAGAGTTGGTCGTGTTCGCTCAGTGCAGTGATGCGCTGGTTTCTGTAGACACTTTTTGAAAAGCTCCTTTTAGCGGTGTCGCTCAGGGTCGGTTCGTTAATGTCAGTCCAGCGCAGCCTCCTCTTAACGCTCTTCATGCAAACAACCATCCCTGTTATGAAATCAATAACAAAAATAGCATTCCAGGAAGAGAGAGGGGAAAACCTCCATGCATTAACAAGATAACCCTGAAATTTCTCCCTTCTTTTGTTTACTAATGATATTAATAGTAATAATTGTCTTTTTCTTTCTCTAGTTTGTAATTATTAACCTACTGTTTCTGTCCGGTTGCCACTAGACTAGCCAGTGACTATTTTACACCCTACAGTACACTACAATCAGTACTACAAGAAGGAAACAGTAACAATATACAGGCCACACATTGTAGTGAAAGGACCAAAAACTCCAGCCATCTTGAGTCTTGGAATAGTCAACTTACAAAAATACCCAGAATGCCTAGCCTTATTATACTGAGAACATTCACAGAGCCAAAAAAGTTGACCATTGAAGACTCATAAAGTCAAGGAAACAGGATAGTTTTCTGTGTTCCATGTGCTAGTTGGCTCACAGGATCTGGAATTGAATGATATGAGTTTATACTCTATCCTTGCCTGTTTGCACATAAGACTGCCCTCTCTTAAAATAATTATACCGTGTTTTGGGACTTCTTGTTTTCTTTTTTGATATCTTGCACCTCTTCATTTCTGTGTTAGTGTTTAAGTATGTTGACCGTGATGCTATACTATTGAATATATTTTGTATTTTATCCTGTTTAGCCTGACTAAATAGCAAATTTGCCTTTTTAGACAAATAAAGAGATTGACGGATTGATTGATTGGTTGGTTGATATACAGACTTTTTCCGGCATCACAGTTTCCACTGTGGGAAGTCTTAATATTCTTTCCCCAGTTTGAGAGCTCCCCTGATCTAATTAAATATGAAGCCCTTCAATTCGTTAGTGGTAGACTCACCAGGGACAGAGATGGAATTAGGATCGGTAATCACACACAGAAACTATGTTAAATAATTGACTGTAAATAATTAATGTTCCTCCTACAACTTAATTTTCTCTGTGGACTTCACGTCGCAATGACTTGAGATGGGTTGCGGAGGCAAAAACAACATTTGGCCAGTGTGAGCCGGGGCTGGTGAAGCAAACGCGGAAGGGAAATTAAATTTCAGCACATTAAAATTTCATTCCACCATCCAGCTGAGAACCTTGGCTTTCACTGTAGCTCCTCACGAGACCGAAGGACTTACCTGGAGAACTTTCAAAGGGTCACACTAGTTAAGCAAATAGATGAGGCAAATAAAGCTGTACATCATATCAAAATAATTTCTTTTTGTATTTCCCCACAAAAATATACTTAGCTCTGTGGGGCTGAAGAAACAATAGCCTAATTATATTTCTGTCCCTCACAAACTCATGAAGACCAGCTCTCGCTTCTGTCCACACTGCAGGTGAGACACCAGTCCGGTAAATCCCAAGCTGTTGGAGAAATACAAAGTCATCATGTGACCCATTTATTACTCTTGCAGTGGTCTGGCTGGGCCAGGAGAGGCCGCGAGGGAGCAACGAGTTTCAGGATTTTAATTGGCCTAACCCCTCTTCTTCCCCGGTGAGATTAAGCCAATTGTTGACACTTTACTTGGAACCTCTTTCCAATGTTGGTGATGGTGTAACTGGCACTCGAATACCCAGATTTTACTCTGTGAGGCACTCAAAGGTCCTTGTGTGTGCGTGCATTTGTTGGCATGTATGCATGCAATGATAGTGGAGTAAGGCCTTAATGGGAGATGGAAACACAATAAGGTATTAAACAAACGTGTTTGTTGAAAATCAAAAAGCTTTTTGAATGAAACCACAAAAAAAATGATTCGGTTCAAATCGGTGAATCACTGATAGCATGTGGTGGATCTACTCCTTTTTCTTTTCCTTCCCCTAACTCCTCCACACGCAAACTTAGGGTTTGAGTTTTTTTTCCCCTCTGTCAAAAATCCACTCTGTCTCCTGTAATTCGGTTTGATCGATGCAGTCTGTTCGTCCTTGTGGGCATTCGAATTTGTGCTACAGTCCCAGCTAATGGTTCCCCACCCCTATTAAAGACCTTATGCTGAGCAGATTTTCAGTTAAGTGCACTCTTTTCCTCATTCCCTTAACTGCGGAACAAAAATAAATAAATTTTAAAATAACCTGAATGACTGCCTCAGACTGGGGCTCTTAGGGTAAACGGTGTATTTAGAAAGGATAGCTGACCTCAAAAATTCTTCCCGTAAGCCTAAATTCCACCCCGCCTGCCGCCACATTTTAGAGTAACGAACATGGCCATTTTTCAGGGTGTGTCCGATATGTTCTTCCCTATCACATCGACTCAGTAAGTGTGGGCATAGAGGAATGTGGTCATTACAACAGTAATGTAAATTTCCGATAAGCTAACAGGGCCCTTATAGACACATGAAAACTTCTCTGCTACATTCAGGGAGATTTCAGTTAGAAGAAACTGAATTTGATCACCTGCAAAGGGACCTTCAGACTAGGCGTTCCCAATGGTGGATGATGGCACAGTCATTTCACAGGAATGTTTTTTGCGCATGTAGCTCTGAATGGCTGTTAAGAGGGATGGGTGTTTTTTCCTTTCTTTTTTTTTTAAATGGCTGACACCGCTGATAAATGATGAGTAAATTAACCTTGTTTGAAGCCACTAATGTTATTAAATCAATACTGGTAAGTAAGTCAAATATGCTGGCATTTGTGAGGAACATCTCAACAATCGCTCAGTTACACCGTTCAACCCCTTTAGATTTGAGGCGGTCACTGAGATTCAGTTGAAGATAGCAGAGTTCTAAATTGGGAGAAATTAGTTCCAAATTGGGGAAGCACCCTTAGCTGTGGCTTGCAAATGCTTCACTATGACAAATGACTTTTCTGGGATCAGGTGATGCACCATGAGGAGGATTTGTACAAAATGGCTACAAATTTACAAAATGGCTGCCATACTGAACATGGGTTATGGTTGAGGGAAGAATCCCCTCCCCCCATACTGTAATGCACTTTGAGATGAAAAGCTATGTACACATTCCATATTATTTCCATATAACAGCACTGTGATTCTAAAAGAGACTCTTACAGAGACCTCATGAGAAAAAAGGCCTCAAACAAATTGTTGTTGAAATCAGCGTTCAGGTCTCAAGCTTTCAGAGAGGAATTCGCTCAGACAAAGCAAACAGAATTAGGTCTTTCTTGGGACAGTTATGTATTGTTTTACTCATTTACTCAAAATGTGTTTTGTTTCCAATTCCCATTTAAAGACAAGTTTTTTTTTTTTAAAATTGTTCTCTCTCCTACAGGGTCTGTCTAGACTGTGGGGCAGCCTATAGCCTAGTGGCTAAGGTACATGACTGGGACCCCTGAGGTTGGTGGTTCAAGTCCCAGTCCAGCCACAGCAAAAACACCATTGCTGTTGGGCCCTTGAGCAAGGCCCTTAACCCCACATTGCTCCCAGGGGAGATTGGCCCTTGGTTAGTCTAATCAACTGTAAGTCGCTTTGGATAAAAGCGTCAGCTAAATGACATTAATGTAATGTAGACACAATGACTCATTCAAATAAACTTGTGAAAAACTAGTTTACATACTTACGATACAATGAGCCTGACCAGGCTGCTCATAACCTTACAGTGCTATGGGCCTGACCAGGCTGCTCATAACCTTACAGCACTATGAGCCTGAGCAGGCTGCTCATAACCTTACAGCACTATGAGCCTGATCAGGCTGCTCATAACCTTACAGTGCTATGGGCCTGACCAGGCTGCTCATAACCTTACAGCACTATGAGCCTGGCTTGCTTTGTTAATAAGGTCTTTTGATACTTTTGACAGATCATGATCTTGTGTAGGTATGTATTAGAGGTGTAAAAGCAAGGAAAACTCAACTACCGACTTATAAATTAAGGCTGGGTAAAATGTTCAGAGTACCAGAGTCACAAACTATGACATCCTATCGCAGACACTCGAGAGAGAGAATCTCACCACGATTTAGCTTTCCAATAATCCCTGCTGGCTACAGACTTACGGCTAGGACATACTAGACTAGACTTTTTATGATCAAACATTATATGTTAATTATTAATTTTTTCAGCAAGCTTGGGGATGCTTTTGCACATATACCTTGTTAAAATGAAAATGTTACTACTTGCCTATAAAATATTTATAAGTTTTTATTACAAACATGCATCAAACTTAAGAGATAAGTACTGACCTATTAAATGTTTGTAAAGGTTTATAAAGGCATGGGCATTTAAACTAAAGGCTGACACGCAAACTGTTGCTGAGTTGGAAAACCCCCCCAGCCCCCGCAGCTTAAGTTTAAAACGCTTAGGCCTACGTTTCATTTAAAATCTTACTGTCTGAATGCCTTATTACTTCACCGCTGATGTAAATAAGCCCCTTTTTCTGCTTCACCATGTCAGTTCTGTTGGGTAAGCAATGTTGACTGTATGTTGTTCAAGCCAGTGTAAGAAATAAAATGCTCCGCAAGGATAAACGGTTTATTTATGTTAGGAATTGTGTTGTATCAAATTGCGTCTGGGCGTTGCGTGACTCTTACGAGAGCGCGTAGTGACAGTAATGCAAGGAATAATTCCGGATCTGTCCCCATGTTGAATCTGAGGGCAACTCCGTTAAAGTTGGATGACTGAACTTCAGTGGGAAACGGCTCGTTACCTCTTGAGCGATGGGCAACGTGCGGGAGAGCGGGGGCGTGTTTTTGAAGCGGAGATTAGTGACATGTTCATGACAACCCACAACCCCTCCCCACCCCCAAATCAGCTCACAGCTTCTAACCACTCCAGTTGGGGAAGGGGGACTGTTGGGGTGAAAGGTAACTATGTTGGAGTGTAAAGC
Source organism: Albula glossodonta (assembly GCA_019788955.1). Taxonomy (NCBI): domain Eukaryota; kingdom Metazoa; phylum Chordata; class Actinopteri; order Albuliformes; family Albulidae; genus Albula; species Albula glossodonta. The sequence goes on along the minus strand of JAFBMS010000113.1, from coordinate 469,046 downwards.
ACCTTTATACGGCTTTTCTCTGCAGAGCGAAGAAGCGGCTTGTAGCGTTCGCTAAGTGTGAGTGCCAAGGAGAAGGACAAAGGTCGGGGGGGGGGGGGGGGGGGTAGTGAGTGTTTCATATGGAGGTGTGGGGCAAAAGGGAATACAAACAAGACAAGAAAGACGTCACACAACTTCTTGAAGAAGGGCTTCTGAGAACACTTTATTGTAATTGCACAGAGTCTTCAGCCTTGAGTTCTGGGGGGGGGGCATGGCCCTGGCGGTGGGTGTTCCATGGTGGGGGGCGGGGGGTGATTTGCCAAAGTAACCACTGTCCATGACTCAGGCTTGCGTGGGAATTCTGTGGTCGCTGTGGAAACGGGCTAGGAGGCTGCCCTGCCTCAGCATGCATTTGGCTCCGCCCAGTCCCTGTATGCTCCACCCACATCCACACAGGCCCCACCCCTCACTTCTGTAGGCTGTCGTCCTGTATGTTGAACTGCCGGTTGGGCTTGGTGGCCTCCAGCATCAGCTCGTAAAGCTGGCCGATCTGCTCGTCCTGGAACTGCTTCAGCCGGTCCTCAGAGAGCTCCGCGCCAAATGTCTTGGCCCCGTCCCCTCCTCCTGCTCTGGCCATGGACTCCAGCACCTGTGTCTGCAGTGTGTCCCTGTATCCCTGTGGGGAGGAAGAAGAGGTGAAGGGTATACTGCAGATGGGAATGGCAGCCACAAATTCAATAACAGTGTAGTGTGCATGGCTCATATGGGTGTTTGAGGTATCAGAACACTCATATGAGGAGGTACAGAAATTGAGAGGAGCTATAGAAATCGCCTCTGTCCACCAATTAAAAGTTTTCCTTTTTACAGCAACTCACAGCTTTTGATCTGTGAGCTACAGGGAGCATATGCTGGTTTCAGTCATTTTTAGTTTCAAAGAGGAAAGCATGGGAGAGGGATCTCAGACTTTAGACTGCGTATGCCACAGTGTCTGCATGGTTTCCATGAGTTTCGCAAACTCAGACTGTGTGTGAGGTGATGAATTAAGGCATGGATTGGATTCCACAGAGCTACAGTACCTCTAGCTAAAGATCAGAGCTGAAGAACAGCAAGGATCCAGAGTTTCAATCAATGGGAGAAATACAACCCTTTTCTAAAGTTAAACCATCCGTCACAAATTAAGGTTGAACTGTGGGAGGGCAGGGATCAGAGCAGGGGAACGAACATGATTTGCAGCCATTTCTGGGATAAAAGATTTTGTGTCTGACAGGTGACCTCGGGTTTTGATCAGCCATCCCGGCCTGCAGCTCTTGTTCGGCAATTACAGACCTCCGGCCTTTCGAAGAACAGACTTTTAAAGAAACCCACAGGAAGGGATCTCAAACTGCAGTCCCTGAGATCCATGGTGCCTGGGGATTTTACACAGTTTTCTTCCAATCAGCAGGCAATTTAGGCCTTGATTTTTATTCTGCCTTTATATTTGAATATCCCTCCCCACGTATACACTGCAAACGTGGGTTTGGCAAGAAGGCCTTCACGTATTCTGTTTCCTCTGACCGGACCAGCCTTCAGAAAGAGCTAAAACTTCCAAACTCTCAGTGAATTTAAAGCTATTTTCAACACCTTGGAAATGCAATCCATTGAAAAAGCACCAATGCTTTAGCAAGGAATTTTACAAATTCTGCTTGTCTCCATTCCTTTTGAATTTTTCTATATTGGCTTGTCTGTGGATATAAATAAATAAATAAAATTAAAACACACTTCCATTGTACCAGACAGCATTCCTGCTACGCTTCGATTGACACCAGAAGCGAGTCATGCAGAAGTACAGTCATCTCTGGATCAAGTCCAAGGATGGCATTAGTCCTGTGGTGGGTGGGGGTGGTGGGGGAAGGGGGGGTGGGCGTGGCTTTTCTGAAGCCAACTTGCCAAGTCCCTAAGAAGGGGGACTGGATGATCCAAATCGCTTCCACTGACATTGCGGACGATGACGTGACTTCAAAGTTTTCATTCATAAAAGAAGAAACAAGACCTCTGGCGAGACACTGACGTAAAAAAAAGACAAAAAAAAATTAAATAAACAAAACTAAGTAAATGACTTGAATGCAAGTTCTGGCCAATTCGATTGCGGACACGGTGGCTCCATTTGATTGGTAAGATGAACGGCTCTCCTCCCCGCCTAATCCAATCACATTTTGGCAGCCGGCCAACATTAATGTATTCGCTGAAATGGTGCTTCACGAGGGGCCTGAGGCACCAATGGATCTACACTGTGAAAGTCGGGGGGAAGACTGGCAAAAAAAGAAAAAATATTATGTCCTTCCAAAACATCTCTTAATGACCCCTGAATTCGGGACTGCCCCAAAGCTGCAGTCACTCAGGACAACGCTAGTCAACCCCAGTCACCAGACCTCTAGGTGGGACAAGGAAGCCCATGTTTATGTTCGTGGTGCATCTGAGGGGCTTCCAATCCCACAATTGCACGCTACTTAACCCACACTAAACCAAAAACCCATCCCATCCATCACTGCTGTTCGGGTAAAAAATTCCCTCACTAAATTGGTGCAACCACCCAGCTCAACTCCTTCACTAATTCATTGCTACCACCCAGCTAGGTTTAGGGTGATCATACTTGGCTTCATACTGGGAGACCAGTCAAAATGAAAAACAAGTCCATATGAATTACTTATCAGAATAAATAAGAGTGACCTGACCGACAGAATACTGCGGGTGCTGTCAAGTTCCATACACTTACAGCTTGCACTTCCATTTCACACAATGCAGAAAACTTTCACTCTTATCTCAGAAAAGCCTGGATATTTGAAATGAGTTTAGTAACAGGACTGTAATGTAATTAAGTGAGATGTCTGGTTGAACTAGGAACCCCCAATACTTCAACACTACAGCTGAGCTACAGACCACATTACTACAATGCTTAGTCCCAAATAAAACTATCCACTAATCTCCCCACTACTCCAAAAACTACCACTTAGTTAACTAATCTGGCACCACCACCCAGATAAGACCCCCCCCTACCACCCAGATAAGACCCCGCCCACAACACTCTGAGAAACGTTGATCTGTTTGGGTTCTACCGATTTATAAAGTGGAGCCAATTCCCATGAGTCTTGGACAGTAACGGGATTATCCCAAACACTCAGAGTCTCTAATCACATTTAGGGGTGGGAGCTGGGCGCGGGGGTGGGTGGGTGGAGGGGGGTTTCCAGGTTCTCGCTCTCACTCTTCGCCTGTTCCCGTCTCTCCCCACCCCTTTCTGTCAATTTGAGCCTCACTCAGAGCCTTGATGATGAGTCACAGTGGAAGGGGGGGAGGGGGGGTGGGAGGGCCTCGTTTGGTAGCCAGGCCCTCCCTCCCTGATTGGGCAGAACCACATCGTAGTGACCTGGTGCTTGTTTTCTATTTTTTGAATGAGAGAATCAACGCTAACCACTCAAACTGGGCCGTACCGCAGAACAGTAAAAGGGTACTCCTCCCATGACTTTCTAATGACAATGACTTGCATTTACAATTTATATTCAGCTTCACTGAACACAAAGCATTTTACAGACAAGAGGGAAACTACCCCAGCCACCGCTGATGTATAGCTCCCACTTGGGTGATGCAGGGCGGCCATTTTGTGCCCGGGATCAATGGAAATGGAAGAAACTATTGAGCAAGGTGGACAAAGCCAGGAAAGTAATTTTGCTAGAAGATTGGACCCATTACTGGCTACACCGGTGACTCAAGACTTCAGTCTGAAAACTGCCTCCATGTAGTTGGAAGTTCCTTTAAACGTCTGTTGGATGAAGCCAGGTGTTAAGTTTGAAAGATGAACTCAGTACAAACGTTCTGAAATGATACCAAAGAAAAGCAGGATGTTGGGGAAAAAGAATCTCAAAGAACACAACAGATAATGATGAGAACCGGCCATTCAGCCCGGTTAGGCTGGCCACTTACAAAGGTGAATAAATACACAGAGAAAGGACTTTTTCTAATTCAAAAGGTGATGTTTATTGACTTTCTTTCCCCAAGACAAAAAGTTTCGCTGTACTCAAAGACTGTATTGATGGTTTCCATAGTCAGTTGTCCATTTCAACTGGTTTAGCTGGCTGTATCTAGCCCACTTTGCTTTTTAATTGCCATTGGTATGACACTTCACCCAACCCAACCCCCAGCAGCAAGCAGGGACTTCAGTGTCCTTGAAGTCAGTTTTGGGGAGTTATTTGCAGAAAACACCCACAGTCTTAATATCTGCATTTCCTCTCATATTTGTCACAGAGCCCCCATTAATTTGCTGTGCTGGAAACCTTGGCTTTGACGGAGGGATTTCTCTCCATCTATAACTTCATCTACATCTACTATTTAAGTGTGTGTGGGGGGGTGTTTTCTCTGTGAACGCTACTCGCCAACAAGTCGTAAGCTCATTGCGGGCAGCATGGAGGCAGAGAGACAAAGAGAGGGGGCTGCCGAAACTGGCTGCAATTAGCCCTCGCTTAATTAGGGTAATTAGCAGCAGGTGTGATCTCTTTTAATGCATAATTGCATTCTGAGTGAGCGGCTCGCGGCCGTGAGCAGAGCCGAAGCAGTCACCAAAAGAGTCTGTCAGAGGTGGGCTATGGGCGGCAATGATGTGTCTGTGAAAGACACCTCACTTTCTGTTCACCACAGGGGGGTGCGTGGAGGGGGAGGGGGGGTGGGACTGTTTCTGTCTCAATCAATTACCCTGGCCTGATTAGGTAATTACCTGTAAACACAAACACAGGTCGGCTCACTGGCTGGACCAAAGTCAAACGCTTCTTTTTCAGGGACACAAGAACTCTCTGGTGGCTGCCATTAATGAGCTCATCAACAAATGGAGCTAAAATTTCTTACCACAACAGAGACCTTGGGGCTGATTGAATAATCACATGCAAAAGTTGACGTAACGTCCAGAAATAGACACAAGGGCCTGTGAGTGGCTCATGATGGAAAGAGGCTCATTCTGTAAAGAGAAGCATCAGATGTTCGAGTCCGGGTGGCATTGCTGGTGGAAATGGCCAGAGGTCCACGTTAGCGAGGCTACGTGTGACCCAGCCTCACTGGGGAGCGATAGGGGGTGAGCCACATGGACACGTTGCTCTCATCCCTCTCCAACCAGTACGTCTGGTCGGACAGACATGGGGAACACGACTCAGAGGAGTCAGCGTCCTCCTTCTGAAGTTGGCAGACTCAACTACAGATCAACTACTTTGGTTGAAGTTTGGGTTGGTGAAAATAAGTGGGGAAAAAATCATTTTAAAGAATTAAAAAAACACACCCTCTCCAGGCACAGGGCTCAACACCTGTTAAGACTGCAGCGCCAATGAGTTTGGAACAGACCGGTGTATTCATGTTCCGGAACAGGATTTGTTCCTCTTAGTTCCGGAACACCTATTTGACTGTTGCCTCTGCTCAGGGTGAAACCTCTGGCTCAAGGACACCTGCCCCGGGATTCAATCAAACACACTTAGCCCCATTAAGGGCATTTGCAATTCAATCAAAATGCACTTCAGTCCTTTTAAGGCCGCATGTTATTCTATTTTTGAACGAAAATAACACATTCCAAAGGGCATGTTTGCTTGTCTCCGGGTAAAATATGACAAACTCAAAGAAAATCAAGTTGTGATGTAAAAGCCTTTTGTGGTTGAAGGGCATACGGCTTTCAGAAACCAGCGTACATTGGGTAGGACTCAGCCCAAGTCATTCACTGCTACTAATTCTACAGTGCTATTTGAGCCCGGATTTCCCACAATGGAGGTGGCAGAACATCACTGATACTGACCATATATGGTATTAGTTCAATCGCTAAACAGCTCAGCATCTACCGCTGCTCGCATCGTCATTATCTCCAAAAATAGTCGTTTACTTTACCTCTTCAAGAGGCGAAAGAAACAAACAAAAAAAATAAAAGCTTTGATCTTGCTGATCGGGGAGGAGGGCCTGGTGAAACGGCATCCCATTTAACGGAGGAGACGAGACGTGCAGATTTAATGAGCGCAGAAGATTCCAGAACTATTGAAGGCGCAAAGACGCCCTCGTAGAGAGAGAGGGTGCGATTACGGCGATATTTGCGGAGCCCTCGCGTCAGGGCAACACTGGAATCTGTATTTAATTGCATTAGATTCCCAGGAGCGGGAGATGGAGACACTTCTTTAGGAGTGGGGGGGGGTCTTTGAGGCTGGGGACTCCTCATTCAGATTTGCTGGTACTAGTTATTTCACCTACTGAAACACGGGTCTGGAATCTCTTCTGAGAAGAACCAATGTGGGTGACGTCTTTTTACATAATCACACCACTGAAACTGATGGTCCCAATAATCAAGGTCTTGACTGAAGATTGAAAGTATTATATAAGGATTAGGCTGGCTGAGTCTCTAAATTTGACATTTTAGTGCTGGAAGACAGCAAAAAAATCAAAGATCCATGCTGGCCTTTCTTCGATAAACCTGGGCACCCTTGTGTTGAAGCACTGTAGTGAGATGGATTATCAATTCATAACTGGTATGTTGGGTGCAGGTATCTCTGAGGCGGTAGGGCTGGTGTAAATGGGTTTGGTTTCTACCAGTTACTTAAGTTCATTACGTCACCCTAGATCTACATCAATATTATGGGTGCATACGTCTCATCTGGGTACCTCACAACAGACATGAGTTGTCATTCATGAGCTTGTAAGAACATTTGGCATAACTGTCAATCAGTGTCCGATCATTCAGAAGGTTGGAGATGATTTCATCAACATCAGCAAGAGTATGTTCCTAATTAAGAAACCTATATGAAGTTCCTTGCCCACTCCTGAAACTGGCAAGTTGATGTGCTATTTACGTGCGCTTTTAACAGAAAGATACAAGACAGCTATACAAAAATAAAAAATGTGGCCGATTTATAAAAAAAAATAAAAAAATAAAAAAAACATAATCACACAATAACTGAACTAGGAAAAGGTAAGAGCCACCGACGAGCACAAGTTTGAAAACTGAGACAATGCTGCCGCCAGGTGGCCGAAATATAGTATTGTTTTCATAACTGTTAACTGAACAATTTGTTTCATATTTTACATTTTGATAAAGTGGAACTAAGCGGCTCGATTTGTTTTTGGCTTTAAACCAGTTCGCCAACACGTCCCTGTTATTCCTTTACCCTAATGGTACAGAAATGTTCCCTAAAAAAGGGAAGGTGCAATTCTTGACAGAGATTTTGTCTTCTCTCGGTCTTTCTTCCTCTTCATGAAAGGAGCTGTCTATTGTCACTGTCGCCAAGCGACTTGTTCCACGTCTTGCTGCCTTCAGTGAATATACACTATGAGACGAAGCCGGACCCCATCTTGTCTGACCAATATCGATCACTTAGGACACATACACACAGGTTGCTAATGTCGCCATAGCTTGACAAGCTATCTGTGTCTGATCATATCTGACTCTACATGATCGTGCATCGCGACGGCAGCCAGCTAGCATTGTTTTGATCTGCTATTTTATGCTTACCTCCCATTCCTTCATAAAGCACTTTGTTTCCTCTGGCGGTGCAGACTTATGTCTTCTGAATTCGTCTTTGACATACTGGTCACCAAGGGCCCGCAGATCTATTGGCATAAACCGGTGAAGCAGAAGAATCCTCTTGTACAGTGAACGTACTTTTGAAACGTGGGCTGGATTTGCCATGCTAATTTCCTGCGTAAAATACCGATTTGAAAACAGGACAGTTATATTCTTTTCAGCTACCAGCAAACTACGTTAGCTGGCCATCTCAACTTCGGTGCATACAGTTTGTTTACTGACTCGACTTCTACCTCTACCTCTTACTTATGCTCAGACGACCTACAAGGACCCTATACAAGCTCAATATTTAAGTGAACGCAGCGCTACCTCAGTCCTCACAGACAGAGTCAAAACTAGACACATGTGCTGTTAAATACAAATAAAACTTGGAATTGCTTCTGTTAAGAAATACATCTATCTTTCCTTTGAAACGTGCACAAGGTTATGTACCACACAGCGTAAGTTACCTAACGTGACATTTGTTGTATCCCGCAAACGGCGACAGGTACCTATTATCTAAAAAGATATTGCACTTATGCACTGAAACAGCTAAGACGTCGTTGCTCAAACTCACTACCGGAACTCCTTACTTTATCAGTATGTTAAGCTACCAACCGGAACTGTATAGGTATCCTTAGCGGTGCATGTCGTCTCGAGGCCATGTATTCTCTTCGCTAATATCACCATAGATGTTGTTAACCGAAAACCACTCAGATGTCCGTTTTAACCATGCTGCCCTCACGCGTTTCATGAAGTAATTGTACTGTATCTGCTTGTAGTCGGTATGTTGAGGTGTTTTTGTAACAGCCTACAACACCTCGACAACGACACAAATTTCTTATTGATGTGAAAATATTGCAGTGCCTAAAACAGACACAAAAACCGGAATCCAGAGGGACACTGGTAATGTGGCATAATAAGCTGTTTTTAAAAATGTCTCCCAGCTGCACAATTCCTTTTTTTCAGCTAGAAACATAACACACATGTATGTGTGGTAAAAGGCTAAAAACCAAAGATTAATCATTACCGATTCTATTATAGGAAAAATTAAACAATTTTATATAAATCATTTATTGTGGTTAATTGTTTTAATGCTTAGTCTCTTTAACCAGGCGTGCCATTATAGACCCGCCTCCACATACAGGTGCATACATGCATTCACACATAGGGTTCCCCGTCAGAGAGGGCTAGCAAGCAAAAGCTAGTCTTGGTTCCAAATGAGCGATACTCAAGCAATTGAGACGACTGGAAGCGTGAGCGAGCGTGAAATTTCAGGTACATTTTGTTTTCTAAAGGAAACGTAAACAAAAAACATTAATAACTTACATTAACACTAAAAAACCAGCTAACTGCATAAAAAACTTTTTTTTTTGTCATTTTACATAGTTATATGGGGAAGAATGCTTTAGAAATACAATAATATTAACATAATGATATAGGCCTGACACAGCATTAACAGTTTTTGTAGAATAGTAACAGTATAATTCTAATGTTTTTGTTTCTTCCTTTTATTGAGGATTTCGTGGAAGGAGGAAATGACATGCAGAGTGAATAATATACTCTTCATTTTTGGACTTTGGGCTGGTTTTACCTTGATCAGAATATATTTTCTCCTCATTCCTGTGAAGAACGACCCGATAAAGATATTCTTATCAAATCAAGCCGATGTTGTGCATAATACAGAAATTTCCCACCTCTCACATGCAGGTGAGACGAGCTAAATATTCCATGACTCGAGACGGAGCTGGCTGCTAAACGTTAGGGTCTTATGTGTGTGACTGCAGGTGATAGTGTGTGTGTTTAGATTTGTAGGGCGTGGTGTAGACACTTAGTCCATTGCACTCATTCAGCTCTGATATGCTAAAATATGTTTCTTGATTCATACACTCAAGTTTGTGGGTTGTTTCCGTGCAAATACTCATATAAAAAGAAAAACTTGAGTTTCATATACAAGTGAGTACTTGCCATTTCGAATTTGGAAATCTCCTGTGTCGCATACCATATGATTAAGGAGCAGGGCTTGTTACAGCAGGTAGACAACTGCCTTTCTGACATGAGACAAGGCACAGAACTAAGTAGGCTATTTCAGTAAATATCTAGCAGTATTTGTGGATAGTGTATAAAAATGTTGTTGCAGCTGTGTGTCTCTCTGCTAAATTCTTACATTTAAAATGTCTTTGCAAGGTAGCAAAAGCAACTCAAGTATTTGTTCACATATATAGTCGCTACTGTTTTGACCTGAGTACCTCCAACAAACTGCAAGGTTCCGCCTTGTGGGTCGCTCTCAGCACTTCCACAAGTTGCTCTGAATAAATTAAATGTACTAAATTCCCAGTGGTAAATGTCATGTAAGGAAGAATGTGTCTGCCAAATGCCTGAATAAGAGCTAGCCCAGTCCCTCTGTCCTGCACCGCTACACGGTGAGCTGGATTTTTATGTTGATACTCAGCGAATAAATGAGCAAAAAAAAAAACAGAAAACCGAAATCAGCTCAGCCTCTTCAGGATCCGGGTTAGCTACCCCTGGTCTAAATGTAATGAAGTGTAACGTAACGTAATGTAATGTAATGAGATGTAACATAATGTAAGGAAATGTAGCATAGTAGTATCTGCTTAATGCATACATATATTGGTCTATAAAGTTTTGTATTGTAATGTAGTTTGCTATGTTGCATTGTATTGTGTTGTATTGGATTGTGTTGCTGTTGAATCCAGATGAGAACCACACAAGAGCGATAGAGCTTGAGCAGAAGGTGCGGGTTCTGTGCTGGGTGATGACTGGGCCCAAGTACCTGAGCTCCCGGGCTCAGCACGTCCGATCCACCTGGGCCCGGCACTGCAACATGGTCCTGTTCATGAGCTCAGAGGCAGATCCGGACTTCCCCACGGTGGGGCTGAATGTTACCGAAGGCCGGGACCAGCTCTACTGGAAGACCATTCGTGCCTTCCAGCACATACACCGCCACCACCTGCACCAGGCCGACTGGTTCCTGAAGGCCGACGATGACACCTATGTGGTCCTGGAGAACCTGCGCTACCTCCTGGCTAAGCACGACCGAGACGACCCCATCTATTTTGGCCGGCGCTTCCACCCGTTTGTCCGGCAGGGGTACATGAGCGGGGGCGCGGGGTATGTTCTGAGCAGAGAGGCCGTCCGCAGGTAAGCACTCCCAGCACTGTCATTCATACTTCACACACCCAGAATTCAGAATCAAGTCCTGGAGGGCTGAACTGTATAAACTGCACTGCCCCCTACAGGACTGGAGTTAAACCTGCAGACACTGCCCCCTACAGGACTGGAGTTAAACCTGCAGACACTGGGGCCCTCCAGGACTGGAGTTACCTTCACTACTCTTAACATGGCTACCCTAGTACCCCAGACTACCACAGACGTTTTATGTTCGGGGGGCATGTTTGGCTGGAGTGGGCATTTAAACGTTGGTCGGTCTTGCTCTTGTATTCCAGGTTTGTGGAAGCGTTTCAGACGGGGCGGTGCACCCACTCGTCACCCATCGAAGACCTGGCTCTGGGCAGGTGCATGGAGGCGGTGAGAGTGAAGGTTGGCGACTCCAGAGACGAGCAGAAACGGGAGACCTTCCACGCCTTCCCGCCGGAGATACACGTGGTCAGGAAGACATCTCCCAAACGGTCCTGGCAGCTGAGCTACGACTACTACCCCACCAAAGAGGTCAGTGGCCAGTCAGTCATCCACAGTAAAAGAGGCTGACAAAAACACCGCACATTCGTTGAAAATAGGACACTAATATGGACTGTTACTGATTGGTGAGCATCGGTAGGTCTTTGTCTTTCATTTTTCTCTCTGTCTCTCTTTCAGGGTCCTGAATGCTGCTCTGATTTAGCGATTTCTTTTCACTATGTGCCGCCCGATTTGATGTACGAACTTGAATACTACACATATCACCTGCGCGCGTACGGATACAAGTACAGGTTCGACCCAGAGCTCGAGGCAATTCGATCTGCCAGTGGTGACACATGAAGAAGGACACTCAGCCCAGACTTGACTTTTTTTCAACGATTATTGATGGGCCAATGAATTAGAGCAGATCTGCACATAGGCCAGTTGTGGTGCCAGTTGTTTTCGGGTTTGAGCCCGGCACCTTTCAGACCAGCTGGTAACCCTGAGGTCCTGACTTGGAGGGGTTACTGAATATGCTGTAACAGCTAGAGAGCAGCAGTATGGGAGGGGCTGCCTTAGAAGAGGAATTATGGGAATCTGAGTACTGGTCACACTTAGCATAGCGACAATGGGGAGCTGCTGAAGCCGAAGCTGCCTGTGAACGCCGCAGGTATCTACCTGTATGCTGGAAACACTCAGTGTGCAGTGCAGTGCAGGTAACTCACCTGGCAAGATGGAGAACGTCAGTAACCAAGAATGCCACGAGCACACAGAAACACACTCGCACGAATACGCACACACGTATGCTCACACACACACAGTCACAAATACCACAGTGTGATCTGTAGCACCTGCCTTTTGTGGATTAGACCTGCTCATTCAACTCATATATTTAACCAACACATTTGTATTTGTACCATTTATTTAAAATTACATTTTTGAACATTTGTATAAAATTATATATGCTATATTAAAAAAAATGCTCCATGTTACTGTCTCCTTTATTGTGTCTTTGAGGATATATTGACGGTGACTTTTAGGTACTGGTTCAGCTAACCATTCATCTAATAGTTTTGTGTCTATGTCACAACAAGATTTTGAATAATCCACTCTACCAAAGGAGAATGAGTTCTGTTTCTTTTTTACAAAGTACAGTTGACCCTCCCACATCGCAGCTTTCCACATCACGGCTTTTTCACAGGTTGGCAACAAGTAATTAAAAGGGAATTTTTTGGGAGCTTTGCAGCCTTGTTTGGGAAACGACGTAGCACTGCAGATGATGCGCGAAGCAGATGAAAAGTTAAGAAAATGTAAAAAAGTTTAGTACATCATAAATGCATAAAATATATGTATCATATTAATGTATTTTATCGTTTAATACCATAAATATACACAAATTCTTTGTGTGGTTTTTCCACATCAAGGGGGGGGGCTGAGCCCCTAACCCCAATGTGGGAGGGTCAACTTTATTTTGCTAATACAGTGTTTTGTAAACATGAGTGGCAGACAATGGCATCCCATGGATTTGTTTAGGTTTGCTGCTTTGCATTCTCAATGTACTTCAGCCCTGAAACAGAGGGGGACAGAGGGAGAGCAGATAAAACACATGCACACTCGCAGAAATACACACTGCAGGTATGTGTCAATAAGACTTCCGTTGTGTGTTCGACTGCAGTTGTGTGTTAGTTGGACTCAACTTATGTAAAATGTGTAAATATTATCCAGGTTGCTTCCTTGTGTGTGTCTCATATCCGGGTTGATTCATTATGTATGTATGGGTGTGTGTGTTTGTGCAAGTGCTTTTGTGTGATAGCCAGGTTGCGCAGTTCTCATATTCAGGCTGTGTCCTTACGTACGTGTGTTCAGGTGTATGTGGCTGTCATATCCGGACGCAGGACTCTATGCAGTTTGACTCCGTCTCAAAACGGTTCTTGTTCCCCTCACAGCCCCCGAACCAGAACTGCGCGCAGGCGTTGGCCTGAGAGTCGTAGTACCACTTCACCACGTACTGCCTACAGGGCCCTGGGTCCAGCTCCATTCTGCAGCCCATGTCTGAAACAGAGAAAAAAAAACGCCACGCCATGGCAAACCAAATCACAACCGTTTCGCATTTCCACAGCGCGTACGGACAAATGCAGGCGGAACCCCAGGGCTCTGACAAAACTCTGAGCCTGGCTTTTTAACTCATGCCTAGGAATCTTCCTCCATTTTAAGGTGATTCCAGCTCAGCTAATGCACGGCTCAAAATGGCCACCGTGCACCACCCAGCTGTGGGCTGCTCATGAGGGTTATGACTTTCACATGAGCACTGAGACAGAGACACTGTTTACACACAGGGCATGGAGCGCTGTCAGGCTACCTGCTGCACGCAATGTGGCCTCCCTTCCCCATGGTCGATTATGATGAAACAATGACGGCGTTTGAGGCGGGCTTTGAGATTGTGACATCACACAGCCGTACAGAAAACTATCTATTGTCTGCAGGGCTTTTTGTGTGTAGCTGCTGTTGTTTATGTATAAAAGGAGTGAGTGACTGAGAAATCTCTTTCAGGGTGCAGCACAGTGCATTTAAGTATTGAATAGGAGATGTCAGAGTTTTATTTGTTTTTTATGTGCACCATGAACCAAACAGAGTATTTGTTCATCAGGGTGGGGGCAGGGGGGTTGTCAGATTTCAGGCCTGGGGGGGCAGGGTTTTTTGTGTCTGCTGGTTTTTTTTTGGTTTGTGTCCAACAGTTGATATTAACGAGAACTGTAATAATACTTCCACAGCACTAGGTGGCAGTCGTTAAAAACAATCCAAACCTTTATCAAGACACACCTCTTGTTTAAAACTAGCCTGTAGTGAGACTAGAGTACCTGCACTCTGTGGTTAGGGACTGTTGCCCTTCACTTCTGTTCTCTCGTTTTGTGAGAGTCTCCCCTGATGAAATGTGTGGTATAAATGTGGTGTCAAAGGTCAAAGTTGGAAGGGCAAAGAAGGTTACCTGGTACAAACACCTCTCGTGGCGGGAGCGGTCGAGTCTGGGCTGCCTGCGTGGCTTCCGGAACATACTGCCAGTTCGTGGTGGTGTGGGGGTCCAAAACGGGGACAATGGGGGGGTGTGGCTTCATCCGGAGGACCGGAGGCGGGGAGTAGGCCTCCGTTAGGATGTTTAGGGACTCCTCGTTCAATGACGTCCCTGTCACATTACGGTTGCCGTGGTAACTCCCGCCGCGGTCGTTGGTGCCATGATCACTGTTGCCTGGCACTGTACTGTGCGTGGGCCGAGGGCTACCTGCTGAGAGTCCGGGCTGGGGAGGGAATGGGGGCATGGGGAGGGGAGGGGAGGGGAGGGGGAGAAAATCACAAAATTTGTACTATGGACCCTGCTATGTGAAAGCTACAAAATGGCAGGTAAAGATACTCTCTGTGTTTGCATGACAGGGCAGGACAGGCTGTCCGCAGATGCTGTGGTGTTAGTTAGTATTTGGCTCCCTGTGTCACCTGCTTGTTTCGCCTGTTGTGGTCCCCGGTGCGATGGGGGACCCTCGGGGGGATCGCAGGGGTGAGAGGGGGCTTGTAGGGCTGTCCTGGGGACAGGAAGGAGCCGGTGACAGGGCTGAAGATCGATCCATCTGTGTACTCACAGATCCGGCTCAGGAGCTTCCCCTCTAGGGCTGGGAGAAAAGAGCAACCCACCATCACCATCGCAATCACCGTCATCATCACCACATTCTTCACCATCATCATCATAATTATTATCATCATCACCATTGTCATTTTCATCATCATCAGTGTATAAGTGAGTGAGTTACTGGGTGATTGAGTGAATGATATATTCAGTGTATAAGTGAGTGAGTTACTGGGTGAATGAGTGAATGATTTATTCAGTGTATAAGTGAGTGAGTTACTGGGTGAATGAGTGAATGATTTATTCAGTGTATAAGTGAGTGAGTTACTGGGTGAATGAGTGAATGATTTATTCAGTGTATAAGTGAGTGAGTTACTGGGTGAATGAGTGAATGATTTATTCAGTGTATAAGTGAGTGAGTTACTGGGTGAATTATTGGGTATCTGAGGTCCCAGATGTGGAGCACGCACTGGACAGAGTCATGAAGTCATCGATCAGGTAGACATGCTCGCTGCTGGGGTCTGACGCCAAGACGTGCATCTCGTCCTGGAACTCGGGGTAGTACGGGTCGCTGCGGTTCAGCACACCGATGACGAACAGCTCGATGTTGGCAGCGCGCGCCTCCCTCACCGCGTCCTCCAGCCTCACCGTGTCCCGCCGGTCCGTCTGCCCGTCCGTCAGGACCACCGCCACCTTCCGCACGCCAGGACGAGCCGCCTGGAACACCTGCCACAGGAAGTACAGGTTTACGTACACACCTGGGACAGGAAGTACAGGTTTATATTTGTGAGTTTTATACTTTTAATTACTGTCAATACTTTGCATTTGATTAGGTCTATTTGCTTTATTTTTTTAACCCTCTTGTACAGAGTAACTTCTTTGTAATGTGGAGCATGTTTAGCAATGTGTCATTCGAAGCACTTCAGTCTTAAATAAAGTTGAAAGTTGAGTTTTGATTGAAACCCAGCTTACAGGCCCTGTGATGTCGCTCTAACGTCGCACTGAGCCTCACCTGTGTGGCCCGTTGGATGGCACTGCCGGTGTAGGTGCCCTCTCCCAGGTAGGTCATGGCCCTGACGGCGGTCTTCACCTGGTGCTCGCTGGCGCGCTGCTGCAGACTGACCACCACTTTGGTGATGTGGCTGTACAGGACCACGCCCACCCGGGTGGCGTCCCTGCTGACCGACATGCGCTCAATCAACGCGGTCACAAAGTCCTTGACCAGCTCGAAGTTCTCCGGACCCACACTCTCCGAGCTGTCAATCACAAACACCAGCTCCAGTGGTGTCTCCTGGCAACGTATGCCACACCCTTTCCGAAAAACAAAAAACAGTACAAAATAATAATAACGTGTATTATTGCCCGGAAAAAATGTTCCCTTCACCCAAGCATGTTCCATCTTTATCACTGTTGAGTTGTCATGTTGTCATTGTCAAGCTGACATTTCTCAAGACAATAACAAGAATGACGGTTTCTTCTCATGCACATTTTACTTGGTGCTTGGTATATTAAAATGTATGCAATTCCAATTGATCAATTAATCAATCAAAAGTAACTATTTTAGAGTGAACTAATATTACTATAGTGTTACGCTACGCTATACCACTCTCCTCCCATGTTTGAAGGTTTGTTGAGTTGATTGTGAATACTGAAGACCAAACGGGGGGTCCAGTCTCCATTTTGTCTGTTGAAATGATACTTGCTTGTTCCATGATCTTACCGCACATTTCTCTGATGATCTGTATGACTTCTTCCTTCTGTGTAAGGAGCAAAAACACAATTGGCAGCTGCCTCTATTCACAATGTATGTCTGGCTTCATGCCTTGAAAAAGAAAGTCAAACCATGGACTATGATGATAAACTTACTGTCAAGCCTGGGTCTCCCTTCTGACCAGGGACGCCCTTTGACACAGAGAAAGTGAGGCATTAATGTACCATTTCCAGAGCTTGAATGTTGCGGAATAATGAGAGAAAATGTCTAGAATTATGTCATTAGGTCGAATAACAGTTGCATTGTGCTAGCATACCGCAGGAATCGCTATTAAAGTTTAGCCCATTATGGACGCAGGTGCTAATGTGTTATTATAGCATGGGTGTTGGTATAGCGTGTTAATATACCATGGACCCTAGTGCTCCCGGCTCCCCCATTTCTCCTTTTTCCCCTCTCTTGCCGTGGTCTCCAGTGGGCCCCCTGTCCCCCTGTAGAGGAAGTGACATCACTCAGGCAGAACACAGTGACATTGTGACATCACAGAGGTCAGAGAATACTACACCCAGCCTGGATTCCACCCAAAGATTCCACGCCATGCTGCTCCTTTTCAATGAAGAATATGCCCTGCCATTGATTTAGGTGCCCCCCCCCTCCTCACCTTTTCTCCAGTTAGACCCTCTCCTGGGGTCCCACGGGGCCCAGCCATCCCCTGAAACCCTGGGTTCCCCTACAGGCAAAAACGGGAACAGCAGGAAACCCAGCACTTAACCGATATGCTAAAATTAACAAATACAGGTTTAACTTTTAGATGTCTGTTATCCTTGCACCCTCCTGAGGATTCATGCGTAGTTCTCTCTCATGTCTGACTGTCTATGTGACTCATAAGGTAGCAGAGCCGTTGCTGGTGGTCTTGCAATGAGGACTGAAAGCATGGAGAAATAATAATAAGTATAGGCCTCAGGTGTGAGCCTTACCTTTGGCCCTTGGATGCCCTCTCCGGTTGGGCCCTGGGGCCCAGTGGGTCCTGGCTGACCTATAGAGCCCTAAAAATGGTAAGAGCAGCAAATATGTACCAAAAGTACCAATTATGACCAAAAGTTAAGGGCGAATGTTGTTTGAATCACAGCCTAAGAGTGTGTGACTTAATCCAGCCTGGGATTAAATAGGAAAGAAGGGGAGAAAAATTAAAGGGACAGAGGTGGATGTGTGCATCTTACCTTTGGGCCCATGAGTCCGATCCCCGAGGGCCCAGGGGGGCCCGGAACACCAGGGGCTCCTCTGTCTCCCTAAAGGAACAAACACATTCTTTTACGCAATTATGCACATTTATACACCGGTACAGGGGAATGCTTACTGCTCAACCAAAATAAAGAAACTAAAAACACATTACACGACAACCAGCAAACATACAACAACAACCCACAAAAACACACCCTATAAAAACCCCAAATCATACAACACAGTATCTCGGCGCGTGGTAAGATTTGGCCGAAATACTCACCTTGGGGCCAGGTAATCCTCTCCCCTCAGGTCCGGTCTCACCTTGTGGGCCCGGTGACCCGGGAGGTCCCTGACAACC
The DNA here is from genome assembly GCA_019788955.1 of Albula glossodonta. Classification (NCBI taxonomy): domain Eukaryota; kingdom Metazoa; phylum Chordata; class Actinopteri; order Albuliformes; family Albulidae; genus Albula; species Albula glossodonta. The sequence continues at coordinate 450,979 of JAFBMS010000113.1, read as the reverse complement.
ACAGAGCCAATCAGACACCAAGATGTAGTAAAAGCAGAGCATGGCAGCAGTGCACACACACGCACGCCCGCACACACACACACACACACACACACGCGCACGCCCGCACACACACACATGCACATGGACATACAGGCACAAAATAACACACCTCCGCTCCAGGGAAACCCTCCCCTTTTTCCCCTGCTGGTCCCACAGGTCCCGGAGATCCCCTTTCCCCCTGAAACAGAGTTAAACAAGCACAAAGGTTCCACCATGTTCTCTGGCACATTTTGCATTCAATCTAGACATAGCTCTGAGTCTAAACTGGGCTGGGCTTGATTAGCTCTGAGTCTAAACTGGGCTGGGCTTGGTTAGCTCTGAGTCTAAACAGGGCTGGGCTTGGTTAGCTCTGAGTTTAAACAGGGCTGGGCTTGGTTAGCGCTGAAGCTAAACTGGGCTGGGCTTGATTAGCTCTGAGTCTAAACTGGGCTGGGCTTGATTAGTACTGAGGCTAAGCAGGGCTGGGCTTGGTTAGCTCTGAGTCTAAACAGGGCTGGGCTTGGTTAGCTCTGAGTCTAAGCAGGGCTGGGCTTGGTTAGTGCTGAAGCTAAACTGGGCTGGGCTTGATTAGCTCTGAGTCTAAACTGGGCTGGGCTTGATTAGTACTGAGTCTAAGCAGGGCTGGGCTTGGTTAGCACTGAAGCTAAACTGGGCTGGGCTTGATTAGCTCTGAGTCTAAGCAGGGCTGGGCTTGGTTAGCGCTGAAGCTAAACTGGGCTGGGCTCGATTAGTACTGAGTCTAAACTGGGCTGGGCTTGATTACTATGTTTACCTTGGGCCCGGCGATACCGACCCCTGGTTCTCCCACAGGGCCAGGTGGGCCAACCGGACCAGGGTCCCCCTGCCAATCAGAGAGCACCATAGTGATGACATCACTCAGTCAATTGCATTCGGGGAAACATTAAAATTTTTTTGGCTTCAATATGGGTCAGGCTACCACCCCTGGACACCACTCTCCATTGACTTGCTTTATATAACTTTTTTATCTTATCTTATCTTATTTATACCCTCCACCAGCTATGGTAGTGTACTTGGGAGGAAGTGGGCGGTGTCAGACTGACCTTTGACCCTGATATGCCCCTCCCTGGGGGGCCTGGAAGACCAATCAGTCCTAGGGCCCCTGGTTCCCCCTAAGTAGAAAGAGAAAATTGCATGTTAAAAGTGAGTTGAAAATAAGCCATTAGCTTTCCCTGGGTGTCAGCCACAACACCAAAACACTAACTTTGGGGGGGTTTGACTTACCTTGGCCCCTGCTGGCCCCACCGGGCCCGCAACACCAGGTAGACCCCTGTGGCCCCGCTCCCCACGATCTCCCTGGAAACAGTCAGACACAAAGCTGTCATGTGTCATTTTAATTTATTCCTGAGCAGTATTCAAATCAGCTCATTTACTAATCTCATTTATTTGTCCAGTCAGAACCAGACATTCAGCTGTTTTAAATAGGTGAGCTCTACTACATAGTTCAGAGTTCTTGTCATGTCACCTTTTCTCCTGGTTCTCCTTTACCTGGCTCTCCCTCAGCCCCACGGGGCCCAGGTAACCCCGTCTCACCCTGATTTTATTTAAAAAAAAAACAGAAAGAAAGAAGGACAGACAATGATAAAATTTGATATTATATCAAATACATAGCTGTATGGAAACACAGATATTCAGAGATACAGGTGTATGGAAACAGGTATTCAGAGATACAGGTGAATGGAAACACAGGTATTCAGAGACATACGTGTATGGAGACACAGGTATTCAGAGACACTGGTGTATGGAGACACAGGTGAACAGAAATGCAGGTGCTTCTCTCACCTTTTGGCCCATAGCCCCATCCTCCCCCGGGATACCTGGGAACCCAGGTGACCCATCTGGACCTGGCTCCCCCTGGAACCAGAGCCCAAAATCAGGCCAGGTAACTTTACTGAGAGCAAGACATCACACCCATTCATGACTGATATATATGACATCACATCGACACACTTTTAACTTTTATGACATCACATGAACTAATGTCCTACAGCCTACTAATAGCTATGATAAAATGTTAAGTTATTGGTAGGCTCTATGTAAGGGGTGGAGACTATGCACTTTTGGCTGTGTACCCAGCTGTATGACTTCTCTTTTAGTTGGTTGAGGTTTTTCATTTCAGGGTAACAAACGTTGGTAACCAGCGGCCCAATAGGAATTGAGGAACAAGCACTGCCCTGCACTGCAGTGTTTTTCTGGGCCAGTAGAGGGCGCAACGTGTCTAAACTTATATATGTGTTTAACAACAGAACTTTTAAGTACAAACAATTTATTCAGCTCAGCTCAGATGCTGACATTGTAAACATTAAGATACTTAACCTGAACAAATCCATCAAAATAACTACAAAGCCGTTTAACTGACTTTCATCCTCAAAATATCAGTGGCCAAATAAAGGCCAAACATGATGATCCTGTCTCACTCTCTGACCCAAAAACAGCGAAACGTGCAACACTCCTAAGCTTCCATACTCTCCCTCGTTAGACCTGACGAAGGCCCCAAGCAAAAGTGTGCATTTGATCTGAAGAGTGTTGTCACCTTTACTCTTTCCTGATTCTCTCGGTCCCTGTCGGCTCAGCACCTCAGTTAATTAGGTGTGTATAAGTGTGTATAATTTTCAGATTTTTCCTCACACTTTAATCACACCCATGGCTGTCCAGGTGGATGGTGCAGGTGAGACGTCCGTTCTTACCTTAGGCCCTGGTTCTCCAATCCCCCTTTCCCCCTGTGGTCCGTGTTCACCTGGAAACCCCTGCTCTCCCTGCGGCGAAAAAGCAAAACCCCGACGGAGTCAATCGGTCCTGAGAGTTTTTTTTATTTTTTCATTGACAAGAGCTGGACATTTATCTATGCTCCTTACAGAGATGGATGTCACCCCTCCCCCCCCCCAAAAAAAAAAAAAAAACTCACTTTGGGGCCCATCAGTCCCACTCCAGGGCCCCCCCTTGGGCCTGGGGGGCCAATGGGTCCCTGGTCACCCTAGAGAGAGGGAGCAGAAAGGAGGCAAAATGAACATGTAAGAAATAAATACGCATTTCTGTAACAGATGCAGTATTTGCTGTGTGAATGTGTGACGGGTGGGAGGAGTGGGGGGCAGAATTGGGCCTACCTTCTCTCCCTGAATCCCTGCACCAGGAGGTCCAACAGCTCCCGGCAACCCCAAGGTTCCTGGGTTCCCCTGGTGATGGCCAAAGGTCAGCGTTCAAAGTTCACATTAAAACAGAGATCTACGATTTACGCCTATTTAGGTGGCATCAACATACGTGTGTATTTTGTGTTTTTAAAATGTGCATCTTGATGTGTGTATGTATGTTCATTATGTATGTGTTTCAGAGCTAGGTTATATGACTCACTTACCTTTTCACCTTTGACCCCGACTCCAGGTAGCCCTCTCTGCCCCATCGGGCCATCGTACCCCCGGTCT
>JAFBMS010000113.1:352500-445000 GCA_019788955.1 Albula glossodonta | reverse complement strand
CTGAGCTACAAGCCCAGCTCCCTAACCATTATACTACACTGTAACCTCTGAGCTACAAGCCCAGCTCCCTAACCATTATACTACACTGTAACCTCTGAGCTACAAGCCAATGTTAGGGGCACCAGAACTAAAGGACCAAGATGTGACTGGACATCCCTACCCCCCCTCCACCCCCAAGCCCACACGCCCCCAATGCTAATCCTATCAGACAAAGTGTGGCCCCACATTAGAATAATATTCTGCAAGGTTCGATTCACCGCTTTAGCTACACTGACTCGGATCAGGGTTTACCCATAATCCCTCACTCACATTCCATAAGTGCATGTTTTGGAAACTGGATCAAGTCGGTTTAATGATTTCCTATTAAACTGTTTCCCCTAAGGTATCAAGAAAAAAATTATTATTATTATTATTTATGTTGTTGTTGTAAATAAAACAATAACATTATTAATAATAAATTCTGTTCTCCAATTAGACGTGAAAAGTGTAGGTCACATTTGAATATTCAGGAAGAGAACAGAACAGCTCAATGTGTCATTGATGGTTTCCACAAAATCAATGCAAAACTTAATACTTTCTCTTCAATATTATGTACTGCAGGATCAAAAGAGAGACATTAACAAAAGAGCAGCAAATCTAAAAATGGCTAACATAGTTAGCATCAATGTCCCAAACTTCACCATAAGTACCAATTCCCCAACAGGTAGCATGCTCCAAACTGAAATACAATTTATCGCCCTGTAACATTGAACCAGGTTGCACAGACATTTGACGATGTTACTGACATGGCACTTTGAACATCTTGGAAATACAGTTCATTGTATTGGAAAAATAAAAAGAGACTCATGTCAGGTATTACTTTAACCACCTTTAAAGTCATGTGACTGTTACTTTAACCACTTTAAACTTAAAATAAATTAGCGGAAAAAGTGACATTATCTACCTGCTCTCCTCTGGTTCCCTGTGGCCCTGTAGGACCGTCTGGGCCCTGAACGAAATCACAACATTATCAGTGGTCAATTAGAGCACAGGAAAAACACAAATGAATAGGTAACAGCCAATCAGATTTCACGAAAAAAAGGAAGTAGATTTGTAACAGCCAATCACATCTATGGAAAACAGGAAATACAACAGAGCCTACCTGTTCACCCTTCTGCCCTGTGGGTCCACATTCCCCTCTCTCCCCCTGATGAAAAGAGAAGAAAATGAAAAGAAAACATATTTTGAAAGATAAACTCTAATGTGACAATATAATAATAATAATCATAATGCACTGTTACAGGGCACAACAAAATTACACGCATGTATACACAGGCACATCTAAAGATTGCTCTTTCTCCAGTGAAGTTATGTGAACACTGTACCACAGATATGCATAAGGTACTAAGCTGTCTTACCTTGTCTCCTCTGCTGCCTGGCCGACCCTGTAATGGAAGAAAAGGGGAAGAAAAGAGGCAGTAAGGAAGTGAAGCATTAAGTCAAGGTAGAGGAAAACCGTTTCAGTTGCTGAAATTCTCACGATGATCCAACTGAATTGGAGTCGGGGAATTGTCATAAGTTGCTATGACAATAACTGTCATAGAGTGGAATTGGAATTTAACTGAAATTCTGTCATTTTGAATTGTAAAACAATTTGTTGAATTGAACACAACCCTGGTGTATACTCAGCCAACAGAAACATCTCAAGGACATTGGAGAATGCCCCAGTGAGATGGTCATGAGATCTGGTGAAAAAACTTTACAATCTGAACATTCTCAGAACTTACATGCATGTTCCCCAAACAGTCTTTGAATATTAATTGTTCAAATCAATTTCTGGTGTGAGGGAATGCTTTTCAAGTTGTACCTGAAAACCTTCATTTCCGGGATGGCCGTTGACCCCAGGTTCTCCCTTGTAAAGAACAGGAGGAAAGATTAGCGTGGAATTAATAGGTTGTCTTATATATGATAAATTTATAACCTTTAATGAGATTCATTGAAGGCCGCAGTGCCTGCAGGTTTAACTCCAATCCTGTAGGGGGCAGTGTCTGCAGGTTTAACTCCAGTCCTGGAGCACACAGTGTCTGCAGGTTTAACTCCAGTCCTGGAGGGCCACAGTGTCTGCAGGTTTAACTCCAGTCCTAGAGCACACAGTGCCTGCAGGTTTAACTCCAATCCTGTAGGGGGCAGTGTCTGCATGTTTTAACTCCAGTCCTGGAGTCATACCTGCAGTCTGGTTTAAACCTGTACACACTGTACTCCTCCATGACTGGAGTTAAACCTGCAGACACCAACCCCAAAACAGGGGGCCTGTCGCCCCTGGGTTAAAACCCCTGGAGACACAGAAGTGCAGTTGGGAAAAAAAAACCTCTTGGAGCATAAACCAGACCTGGATTAAATGCATATTTTACATATTTTTAACTCTTTAGATGTTATAGAGGATAAAATATGAAAACCCTCTTGAAGATCCCTGAGAATTATCTACTAAACTTGCTACTGACCAAAATTTACAATCAAGGGAAAGAATATTATTCTGAAGACTAATGAAAACAGATATTTGTGAGAAATCCAGAGGAATTGTGCTGCTGTTCTAAAGCAGTGTTTCTCAGGCTCGGTCCTAGGGACCCCATGTGTATGCTGGTTTGTGTTAAAGCCAAACTTTCGCTCAGTTAATTTTATTCAACATGTGTTTACATTCTACCTTAATTTTTTCCTTAAACCTACTTTAATGCAATGCAGATTTGGCTCAATGCCATTTGAATTTTCCGTTGAATTCTTCATTATCAAATTATTTCATCTCACTGACCAGATGTCCATACAGTCATTGATTAGAGTCTCACTGATCCACCTGTCAGTCTATAATTTAGTCACGTAAAGAATGTGACCTGTGTCTAAAGACTGAGGATGAAAGCATGAGTTCATCTGACTGAGTAAAATGTGAAATGTGGGATTATTTCTGGCATAATGTGATCTAAGAGGGTTAATCACCTCTCAAGAGATCAATAAAAATTAGCTGATTGAGCTTCAGCTGTTTTAGGAGGGAAAACCAGGGTACTGAATCTGAGAAGCACTGGACGGTTTTACCTTTTCGTACAGTACAGACCCAGGTGAAGTGTGATCAATCAACCTTGATTACCAGAAAGAATGACCATTACTCACCCTCGACCCTTTTGGACCTGGTTGCCCTTGGATACCAGGATCTCCTAGTTTGCCCTGAGCAGCGGAGAAAAAGAAATGAAGAGGAGGATTTGAAATGGTCGCATTGTTCCATTGCAGAATCTTGACCGATACCCTAACAGCGTGAGAGGGACGATCGAGATTTTCTCGAAGCTGGGAGTCTTGTGATGTACGCATTACGGTTCCGCCCGAGTGCAATAAACGCTATCTCTCATCATCCTGCCATAATTCACAAACCTCTGCTTTTTGACAATAAAATCTGCAATGAAACAGGCCTACATGTGCTTCTGATTCCTCTGCCTCATGTTTTTATTAAAAAAAAAAAGACAAAGTAGAAAAAAAAAGCTTGCCCCTGCCCCAAACCGTTTTCAGTGAAATCATGTAGCCCATAGGTCTAAATGTACATGTTTATCTTGGCTCCCTGATTCTTCCTGTTGGACCCGGCTTACGTCGTCCAACCGACCGAAATTGGGGGGGGGGTGGGGGGTTGGTGAGCCTCAGACACCCCTATTCGTCATTGTCTGCCCCCTTAATCCGGTTTTTGACCTGTGCTTTTTGGCAAAATGCCTCCCCTGCCGCGACGCAAGGCGTTACTTCCTTCAAACGCACGGCTGTGAAAACATGCGCCAGTAACCGTGGGCTACGGGGCTGTGCGTGTGAGGAGTTGCTGCTACACTTGCATTATGGGAAATCCCCCTTGGCCGGCCTGTGACCCTGGTCTCCTTTGTCCCTTTTGTCTGCTCTGCCCTGGGCTCAGGTTGTACTGACCTAACGGTTCAGGAGATTTAGAAAAAACCGTGAAATTCAATGAACAGGTGGCCCTGTCACATCGACCGTAACAGCACCTAGCTGGGGAAGAGGTCCGCATCAGTGGGGAAGGCGGGGTTTTCTCACAGGAAGTCCTGCCGTGATTGGGTGACAGTGTGAGTCCATGCTAAACCTCTTTCGGGGTCATGTGGAGGTCATCCCGCCCATTTACATGTCTGTTTAATATTCATCTGCGTCTGCTCCACATTACACACCATCAAAGCTGTTATTAAAAAGTAAACAACTTTCCAGGAAATCAGAAAAACTAATTCATTTTTAAATGACATCACATGGCATCAGATGTGTGTTAGTGTCACAGGACTGTATTCATAAAGCATCTCATTTTCTTCTGAAGAATAAAGGTGCTGATCTGGGATCACTTTTCTATCATCTGTATGCTACCCATACACATTAGGAGCTCAAAGGTTAATGCTGATCTTAGGTCAGTGCTGTTCCAGTAGTGTTTTTTTTGAGTGTAACGGTTTTGGAATGTGGGGAGATTTGAATGTAACAGTTTTAACGGCTCTGAGCAGGGCTTTCTCTGCTGTGTCTGATCTACACTTCCATACCCACTGCAATCACTAGGCTCAATACTGCTAAGAGAGGGTCAGTAGACATTTACCGGCATTGAACCTGGCCCTTGCTTTAAATATATTTTTGTAAATTTACGTATATTATTATGTGTATTCTCGTATATTATGTTATTATGTATGTTAACCAAACTGTTATGGGCCAAAGGCAAATTTCCATTTTTAATAGAATGGACTATAAAGTTAAATCTGAATTTCATTCATCACACAAATCCTAAACAGTTATAACATACAGATAACATACAGCTTACATGTGACTATGCAGATGCTGTACAGGTGAACCTCACACACATTACACAGACTAAGGTGTTACACACACAGGTAGAGAGAAACTCCTACTCTACACACACAGGTAGAGAGAAACTCCTACTCTACACACACAGGTAGAGAGAAACTCCTACTCTACACACACAGGTAGAGAGATACTCCTACTCTACACACACAGGTACAAGGCTTCCCCTGCCCCAAACACACAGGTAACTGAGGTGTATGCCGACTCACCTGGCTCCCAGGAGGACCCTTCTCTCCTTTCTCACAGTAACAGGTCTTGGGCTGAGGGCACTGGGACACAGACACAGCAAAACACATGATGAAGCAAATATGCATAAAAACTGCCCCCAAATTCTGCACATGAAAAAAGACATTTTTCACTTAAAAACAAATTATATTATATTATATTATATTATATTATATTATATTATAAAAATGTGTGTATACAATTATGAAATTATGAATCAAATTGTGTTCTCTGCAACTGAAAAGATACAAATGTGTCAAAGATCAACATAATCATAGCAATCACCAAATTATCATGGAAATGTACAATAATCATAAAACAAACTCATTTTGAAATGTAATATGTACTGTAAGGTATGCACGGATACTTACGCCTTCACTGGCAATTTTATTCTGTAAAAAAGAAAGAAAAGAGAACATTATATATATGACATGATTTGCTTTGATCACGCAGGTCTCTGTGTGCAGTGTGTTCCAGCGCTGGTTCTCAAACTTGTTTCTGAGGGCTGCTGTGTACGTTGTTTTTCATTACAGCCGATCTCTGCATCAATCAGCAATGCTGAACACATGTGCTTCGGCTCTGCCATCATTTCTCCCTTAAGCTTATTTTATCACAGCGCAGCTTTGGCTTGTTGCCATTTGACCCCACTTATTTCAGACGACAGCCCATAATTCAATCAAATCTGAAATGCAACCTCTTCCTCCAGGAATCATTTCCTGTATAGCAGGCTAAAAGAGTCTGATTAAACATCCAGGTATTATTCTGTATGAAATAGAAATCTATTTCCTATATAATGTTGTTTATGATTAGAAATCATCCGCCAATTCGTTACAGATTTATCAAAGCCTGTACCAATTTTTGCTGATTTTGCACAAGCAATTTCAGTGACATAATTAGTGATCAGAACAAATGAACCATCTCAACCAATCGCATGTGGTTGTGCGGATACTAAATGCTTTAGTGAATTAGGACCTGAATGTGTCTAGTGAAGAACAATCAACTTGATACAATTTAGAGGTGAGAGGTCTGGTTGGAATGAAAACCAGGATACACTGGACTCCCCAAGAACTGGATTTGAAAATCACCATGGCAAAGAGAGTTGTGGGCTCTCAACATAGAGACTGCAGACTGGAACATGACCACTGTCTGTCTCTGAGTATGGACTGTGAATAGAATATAACTGTACTCTAAGAAACTCATGTGACATGAATACATCCACAATAAATATATCTATACTGGTCATTTTGCAAATGCTCTCATCCAGAGTAACTTACAGAAGCTTATGTCAAACATTTAGGCAACGAGCAGTAACAAAACCAAATTGCTAGGAATCACTAATGCCTTGGGAATTCTTAGGAATTCTAATATGGACAGGAAACTGGAAAGATGTTACAGTCTTCCGTTATTAAGGTCTTTTCAGATCCTTTTCTGGGATCAGTTGATTCGGTCACTTCAGCACCCTACTCTACCTACTCTGCTCTACTCTATCCTACTCGACTCTGCTTTACTCTGCCATACTCTGCTTTACTCTACCCTACTCTGCTCTACTCTATCCTACTCGACTCTGCTTTACTCTGCTTTACTCTACCCTACTCTGCTCTACTCTATCCTACTCGACTCTGCTTTACTCTGCCATACTCTGCTTTACTCTACCCTACTCTGCTCTACTCTATCCTACTCGACTCTGCTTTACTCTGCCATACTCTGCTTTACTCTACCCTACTCTGCTCTACTCTATCCTACTCGACTCTGCTTTACTCTGCCATACTCTGCTTTACTCTACCATACTCTGCTCTAGTCCACCATACTCTACTCTACTCTATTCCACACTACCCCCATCCACTCTACCCTGCCTTACTCTGTTTTGGTTTAAAATATTTTACTGATCTTAACTGTTTTTTTCATACATTTTTTATCCTCTGTTGTTTCTTCTACTATTTTACATACCTTTGATTAATTTATCTATTTTAATTCAAGCATTTTATCTTTCTTCAGCTAGATTCATCATTTGTTTTATCTGTCTTTTGTCGTTCTGTGAAATGTGCTCTATAAAATAGAGATTTATTATAATTGTTATGATAATATTACCAAAAATCAATCGCTGAGAATGTGGAGGAGATAAAAACCATGGATGCATTTAACTGAGTGGAGACTGTCCACCTTCTGGGTGTAATCTCACAGATCAGAAACAGCTGGCCCAGGTCAAGCAGAGTTTGGCAGCGTCGCTACCCCCAACTTCAAAACCCTGCTGAGGTTGGTGAATGGCTCGTTGGTCTAAAGTCGTAGTATTACCCATCGTCATTTCCAGCGTAGCGCTGAAAGTACGCAAGTCTCTTCTTTTACATTTCAGCATTTTGGGTTTTCTCTTCTACAGGGAAGGTTACACTGTTAAACATTTATCACAAACCAGTTATACAGATGGACTGAGGTGAAGTGTCTTGTTCAAGGGTGCAGCAGCAATGCCCTTTTTGGATCTGAACCGGCAACCTCTGAATTACACAAGCCCAGCTCTCTTAACATTATACCACACTGTAACCTCTGAGCTACAAGCCCAGCTCCCTAACCATTACACTACACTGTAACCTCTGAGCTACAAGCCCAGCTCCCTAACCATTATACTACACTGTAACCTCTGAGCTACAAGCCCAGCTCCCTAACCATTATACTAAACTGTAACCTCTGAGCTACAAGCCCAGCTCCCTAACCATTATACTACACTGTAACCTCTGAGCTACAAGCCCAGCTCGCTAACCATTATACTACACTGTAACCTCTGAGATACAAGCCCAGCTCCCTAACCATTATACCACACTGTAACCTCTGAGCTACAAGCCCAGCTCCCTAACCATTATACTACACTGTAACCTCTGAGCTACAAGCCCAGCTCCCTAACCATTATACTACATTGTAACCTCTGAGCTACAAGCCCAGCTCCCTAACCATTACACTACACTGTAACCTCTGAGCTACAAGCCCAGCTCCCTAACCATTATACTACACTGTAACCTCTGAGCTACAAGCCCAGCTCCCTAACCATTATACTACACTTTAACCTCTGAGCTACAAGCCCAGCTCCCTAACCATTATACTAAACTGTAACCTCTGAGCTACAAGCCCAGCTCCCTAACCATTACACTACACTGTAACCTCTGAGCTACAAGCCCAGCTCCATAACCATTACACTACACTGTAACCTCTGAGCTACAAGCCCAGCTCCCTAACCATTATACTACACTGCTACCTCTGAGCTACAAGCCCAGCTCCATAACCTTTACACTACAAGAAAATATACCTGCTTCAAAAATGTTTTAGGACACAAACTAAATCAGGTGGAAAAAATACAGGAGTGGAATGAAAAGTTTGCTAAACAAGCAGTAGTGGCACCAAATTAGGTTAAGAATACTCTTACTTTCTGATTTAAAGCAGACTGTAAATCTCACAGCTATGCACACTCTCTCATACGCACACACATGCTTACATGCACACACATACATACACGCTTACATGCACACACATACATACACGCTTACATGCACACACACACACACACAAAAACCCTCTCTGATACACACATGTACATATACACATATTCTCTTGTAAATACACATACACACACACATACGTGCATACATGCACACACACACATGCGTGCGAGCTCGCTCACTCACCAGTTCATCATACAGCTTGTCTGCCATGAGGGGATCAGTCAGGCTTAGCACGTGGCTTTGGGACGGGGCGCTGGCGATGGACCGCAGCTTGGCGGCGTTCAGCGGCTCGCGCGCCAGGTCCGACAGGCCCACGGCGAACAGGCGCACGTTGTTGTTCTTGGCGTCGGCTGCGGCAGCCACGGCGCTGGGGCTGCGGGGGTGATCCGCTCCATCCGTCATTAACAGCGCCACCCTCAGGCTGGAGGACTTCGTCTCACGCGCAAACATCTCCGTGGTGTTTCTCAGGGCATATGCGGAGTATGTGCCATGACCTATGTACGACATCTGCCCCACCTGGGATATAATATAAATAATAATAATAATAATAGTAGTAGATATTTGGCTCAAGGGTCCAACAGCTGCATTGATTTCACTGTGGCTACACTGGTGTTTGAGCCACTCACCTTCTTGGTCTTTCTCAAGCACCTTAGCCATGAGGCTATAGGCTGCCTATTAAAGTTGATTTAAAGTGATGCTACACTGCAGTTCTGTCTAATATTTAATAAGGCATATGCCAGAATAATGGTCCACTACATAGAGATTTCCTGGACTTTACCTTTCTGGAATGGAAACATTTGATGAGAATGCTCGCTTCTTAAGTCAGCACTGGCTTAGTGACAATTGAACCAGCAACCTCTGAGGTACCAAGCCGGTTCCCTCCCCACTACACTACCCTGCCTCCCTGGGAGGGAAAAACGTCACACACCCGGCTCTGAAAGACGTCCAGGTCCTGCCAGTCGCGGAAGTTGTGCTCAATGGAGACGGAGCTGCTGTACTGGAGCGCGGCCAGGCGGACGCTCAGCCGCCAGCCTGTGATCTGCATCTGCAGCGCACGGCTGGCGAAGTTGCGCACAAACTCCCGCTGCTTCTCAAACAGCAGCGCCTTAGCCTTCTCCGAGCTGTCCAATAGGAACGCGATGTTCAGCGGGCAGACCAATCCTGGGGAAGGGGAGTGGATGGGGGGGCGGGGAGACAGGGTGGTGTGTGGAGGAGTAAGTCAATAAGTCAACAGAAGAAATTTCTCTTGAGCTAAGCTTCCACTTTCCCAGCATTCTTAGCATTTGGCTGAAGAGCTAACACAGCTGTGCCCAAAAATCTGAGAACTGAACCTGCAACCCCAATTACAGGGGCAGGCAAACTCGGTCCAGGAGGTCTGGTGTGCACAGGTCATAATTTTCATTGATTATCCTGACTCAATTAACTAATTATCTATAGATATCAATGTCAATTAAAACACAGATCAGGCCATGGGTAAAACATGTCACTACTAGCATTCATTATTGTACTTCTGCTGTTACACAGCTTGGAATCGAACATGCAACCTCAAGGTTACAGCCAGAGTTCCCTGTCCCTGGACCCTCCCTGACTTTGCTTCTCACCTCTTGCATCCTCTTGGATGATGAGGTTGCTGGGACGTTGGGTCTTTCTCTTCCTCTGGGCCATGGCAACCCATGAGAGAGCCAGCAGCAGGAGGCACAGCGACACAAATTTTCCCATATTTCCCCTCGCCTCCTGTACTGGAACCAAACATCAGAACAGGTGTTGGTCATCAGACTTTCTTATGCATTTCACCAAGCAGGTCAACTAAGAACTCAGTTCCCTTCAACAGAGATAATCAGAGGAATGAATGCAGTTTGGGGAGAGTCAGGGACTAAGTAGCCAGTTTACTTTTAGGGGGATGAGTAGAGGGCCAGCTTTTATGAGAAATTAAAGGTTTATACCCCCATGACATCTTTCAATAACCACTGGGAGCAAGTAACTTGGTAATTACTATTGGGGTACCTATTATTTGGTCCAGAGGGAGGATTCCCCTCTACTGGTCAGCTAACAAGTACACATACACACACATATGCACACACAATGGGAATGTGCTGTGTGTCCTGTTAAAAACCCAAGTCACCATGGTAACACTGACATCTTAGCACTAGAGGGCGAGGAGCCTCTTCCAGCCACATCAACACACCGCCTCTTTTTTTTTTAAACAACTTTTTCATCTTTTGCAAATGACTGATTCTGCATGACGTGAGCATGTGCCTGTGCCATTGTCCTGTGTCTGTGTTTGGTTTCTCTGTGAGGTATTGTCAAATCTACAGACAAAGTAACGGATAAATTTGTGTCCGGTTACTGGATAAACATTTTCGCTTTATGTTTGGGCCTCTTCTGTGCTAGAAATGGCCACCACAACTTATTAGGCCTTGATTTAAGAACCAAGTGGGTATCGGCACAAACTTATACCATGTTTGTCCACATGTGATGTAACTTCCTGTTATCTGTAATGTGATATCAAGAGCTTCAAGGGAAACGCCACGGCAACTGAGATGAGTGACAGCACTGAGATGAGTTTCAGTGTAGGAGCATTTGATCTGATCACTGAGTGCAGCCGCTTCTGTTGACATCTACACAGATGGAAAGAATTTACATGGCCATAAACTTAGATGGATAATCCTACAACCTGACCGAAAGCCAATACATAAAGCTGCTCCTCAGCTTGGGGGAGAAGTTTGAGTTTTGGTCGTTCAAATACCTGCACCCAAATGTAATTAACATCTAACGTAGTAAGGTCATAGAATCTCTGCCCCACAGCAAAAAGGGCAATGCCAGTCCAGATCAGTAGAGTGTTGCTACTTAATTAATGGAAGGAGGATTTAAAATAATCTCCATGCAATCCAGATCAGTAGCGGTTTAATAGAGCACGGGAAGTAAAATGGAAATAACAGGTATAGGATGCACAGAAGGGATTATCCTACCGTGAGAGTGAAGATTCCGTAAACGAGCTCTGGCTAGTTCATACAATCTCTTTTTCGGTTCATTCTTTTATCTGTGGATTAGGTCCAGGTGTAGCCTACTTTAATTGACAAAAAAGGTAAAAAAAAAAAAAAATCAATTACGAAAATCAATTTTTGAAAAAGAACAGTTACTTTTACACTGTGTTGATTCCGCTCGAATGGGTCTGATATTCGCCAAACTGGGATAAAATGTTCTCCATCCGAGTTGACATAAGAAAGAGCATTTCCATGCGCGGATAAAGAGCCAGCGACTGTAATAACAGCCCGCAGCGCGGCCTCAGATCCCGCACCCAGACCGCTACCTGGCAGCGCCGTTCGCTCGGATCCCAAGAATGTTCTGTTATGGAGCTTTGCTGAACCAAAGCCAACGGTCGGGGCGTTTCCATTAGCTAAGACCTGGTTACGTTATGCATGTCGCGCACATGTGTAAAATCTCCCGCAAGATTTTTCCTCTTTCAACCAATCAAGATATTTTAGTCATTTTACCTTAGATGAGGATAGTTTCTTGGTGTCCCATTACCCTATAGTATATTGGCAAATATGTTACATAATAATAAAACAAATAACACAAACACAGCAGGATACACAGTTGTAATCACGAGTACAACTGCGAGCATTTCCATAGTGCATATTTAATAATAACGCACATACATTACACATGTTTATGCTTGTTTGGTGATGATGAGAAACAGGACCGAGACAATTTGCTACATATATCCATATGGACAGTATATGCAATGAAACATGTGGAATCTCTTATCTCGTGCTACATGAGACCTGCAACTGAATATATGCAGATGCTGTTTGCCTTCTTCTTGAATCAGCTCGTGCACATGGATTGCTACACGACAATTTAATAATGTAACAACTAACTTCTTAGAATGCGCACATACGTGCACAGTTGTGTACAACAATAAATGACACAAAATCATCTGAAACGTCGTCTTACCTGCCTGTGTATTTTTGCCACTCTCGTTTTCTCTGGTGTGCAAAGGTTAAACACCGCAAACAAATCTGCGGCGCACGCAGGGAATCGTAGCAGATCAGATTTCGTGTAGATCGAACCTTACCTCGGATCTCATTCAAAGACAATCGTTGTCTGTAGCAGCCCTTTTATCTGGGGTTAATACCATACTTCACAGCATGATAAAGTTCTTTAGTGCAACCCCCGCAAAGCCAGAGAGATGGACAAATCTCACCACTCAAACCCCCTGAGCAGGCGCGCGCCCCACAGCTCTGAATATTAATGAAGGAACTTCTGCCTCTGCATCAGTTTATGAAAGAAAGAAAAACCGCTGCTTTCACTGAGCCCGTTTCCTAATATTGTATTAGTAATTTTCCAATTGTTTTGATACTGTAGTGTTTTCTTAGAGGTCACAGCAATATTTCATTAACAAATCAGCGTCCGGCTTTCAATTACTTTTCCGAGCAAGACATAATTACACACAACTTACAATTCTACTTTATTCTACAGCTAAACTGAGTACCACAGATAACAACAGCAACCCAGAATATCAACCACCTAAAACCATTTTATCGTCTAATGAACAGGGGCTTAACCTCACTGAGAGATTAACGGCTGTTTCATCGCTCAGAACTCCGCATAGTTTCTGCTCCTCATTGCGGATTGGGAACGATAAGAGAACTTTATAGAGGTTTTAGATACGTTCATCTTCCGCAGCATTCCAGCTTTATATTAGACTAGCACCTGCCTGTCAGCACTTTAAAAGTCTGTTACTTTCGCCTGATGGTCCTTCCCGTGGTATTTTTCTGCCAAGGTTTCGCGGCTCATATTTAACTCCTGCTGACTGGTCCAAATGGGTCTGGTTAGTGTCCAGCTCTAATGAGTACCATCTTAAATATGAAAGAACCGAGAGGATGGTTACTGAGGCGGGAATGCTTCTGGAGGATATTTCTTTTAGGCGCAAAACCACCGCTACCGCCCGCTAACCGGAAGGGGGTCGTTTTTATTGAGTGTTTGGAAGACTTTGTCTAATTCATTCTTTATTTAATTCATAACTGCTGATTTCTGTTCTGTGGGCTACGTTTGCTCTCGTTCTGACCTACCAAAATTCATCTGGAAGCGTTTTCCCATTTAATCTCTCTAGTTCTGGGAAAGACATTACTGTAAACGTGATGCTCCGCACCGAATCTTCACATGATATACCAAGTTAATGTTTTTTTTTATCCGATTATCTTTTCCAGGAGACTCCAGAAACCAACGAGTCAACTGCCGTTAATTTTAACATGAAAACACCGAAAGGTCACCGAAACCTATTCTTAATATGACTTATGGACGAACGCCAGGTAAAATACAGTCCAGGTAAAACACCTAGCTCTAGGGGACGGGGTTAAGTGTATGTACAGACATTAAAGAAACATGTTATGGAGATGAATCGTAAGAATACCTTGTAATTACTTTTAACCACTGGGCTTTGTTGCATCTGGGGCAGTTGGTTCCTCGAACACGCGCGTGGCCTTGCGCAACCCATTCCTAAAGAACACTGTGAAATATAACAATGATGATAAATATATATGTTTGTCTATACCTGCTGCTGCTCGTCGTAGTTCACTGGAGGGACTCAGATATCGTCTTCATTCTTTAGAAATGGTCTTGAAGCAAAGGAAAGGGGGAATTGGTTCTGGAGATACAAAGTGCGTTTTTTGGACACATCAACCTGTACAAGTATATCCATAATGGAATTTCACTTGGGGGCGGGGGGGGGGGGGGGGGGGGGGGGGGGTTATCAAAGGGATGTCTCGCACAGGGCCCCCCAACATCTGGGTCCAATGTGAAAGCGCTTTGCAGAGTAAAACTCGAGACACGGGACCTCAAGACCCAGCAGCAGCTCCGCGCGCTATCTGCACGGACTCCGCACCTCATGTACACTACAGCGGTGGCTTGCATGCCGCTGCACGCTGGTCTGCATTACCCAGCGGAACACACACAATGAATTCGGAGAAACACCACAAGGAATGAACGAAACGAATGAGGGCCAAATGACCCGTATTACCGAAGTGTTATTTCACAAATTCATAAGGTGAAGACATGAATGATGTCTTTCTCGCAAATTCATTTACATTTTAACGCTGCTCAGATGTCTGCCCCCAGAACCTGGTCGTAAACTTTCCCTTGCCCGAGGGCGCCGTTGCTGAAAGGGTGCAATGATGTATGGGGGAAAAAAGTAGCCATATTCGTTCGTGGACACAGATGGCCCAATGCGCTTGGTTAGTCACTTGGGCGGTGTGCACTTTCAGTCTGTGTGGAGTCCGCTACGGGAGGGTTACAGGTGGCA
This sequence comes from Albula glossodonta, assembly GCA_019788955.1. NCBI lineage: Eukaryota > Metazoa > Chordata > Actinopteri > Albuliformes > Albulidae > Albula > Albula glossodonta. The sequence goes on along the minus strand of JAFBMS010000113.1, from coordinate 430,141 downwards.
GCGGTGCCGATTCCAGGGGAGGGGGACGCCCTGCGGACTTGCGGACGGAGCTGCTATCATGCGTGGAGGAGATCCTGCAAGGGGCAACAAACACTCAAGAACGGGCCCCCACCCTCAGCACAGCTGGGTTGCCGGCGGTCGGTTCCATTTCTACACCTGCCAAAGGGAAAACAAATCTGATTGTCAAACTGTCATTTGGCAGGTGGCTTCGACCAGCTCATACATCTAACAATATTGGGATAAGATTTATTTTTATTTTTTTACAAGTTTTCACTTTGCTTGAAGCCAGAGTATGCACTGACTACATATTTATGAATGAATTTCATATTAATTGTCATTATCTAATATGAAACGTCCTTGAGAAGAAGTGCGGTATGCCCTATCCCCTTCAATTCTTAGTGTAGGGGTTTTCCAACTCCAGTCCAGGAGGGCCGCAGTGTATGCAGGTTTAACTCCAGTCCTGGAGGGCCGCAGTGTCTGCAGGTTTAACTCCAGCCCTGGAGGGCCGCAGTGTCTGCGGGTTTAACTCCAGTCCTGGAGGGCTGCAGTGTCTGCAGGTTTAACTCCAGTCCTGGAGGGCCGCAGTGTCTGCAGGTTTAACTCCAGTCCTGGCAGGCTGCAGTGTCTGCAGGTTTAACTCCAGTCCTGGAGGGTCGCAGTGTCTGCAGGTTTAACTCCAGTCCTGCAGGGGACAGTGTCTGCTGGTTTAACTCCAGTCCTGGAGGGCCACAGTGTCTGCAGGTTTAACTCCAGTCCTGGAGGGCCACAGTGTCTGTAGGTTTAACTCCAGTCGTGGAGGGCTGCAGTGTCAGCAGGTTTAACTCCAGTCCTGGAGGGCTGCAGTGTCTGCAGGTTTAACTCCAGCCTTGTAGGGGGCAGTGTCTGCAGGTTTAACTCCAGTCCTGGAGGGCTGCAGTGTCTGCAAGTTTAACTCCAGTCCTGGAGGGCTGCAGTGTCTGCAGGTTTAACTCCAGCCCTGGAGGGCTGCAGTGTCTGCAAGTTTAACTCCAGTCTTGGAGGGCCATAGTGTATGCAGGTTTAACTCCAGTCCTGGAGGGCTGCAGTGTCTGCAGGTTTAACTCCAGTCCTGGAGGGCTGCAGTGTCTGCAGGTTTAACTCCAGTCCTGGAGGGCCGCAGTGTCTGCAGGTTATATTTTGGTTTCCTTTGAATGAATAAGTGGAAAAGTTGTGGTCTGAAAAAAAAGTTGTGCCATCCATTTATAACCAATCATCGATTTAAAAAACAGCAGACCCTGCAGGGCTCTCCAACCATTTTCCGTCAATGGCACAAAAACTTTTAAAAGAGACCTTTACTATGTTATGCATGTGGTGCAAAAACCTCAGGTATCCCCCAGGGCTCACTGTTGGGTTCCATCTTTTTTTCCCATGAACAGGAGGTCTTGTCACTGCAAGGGTTTCTTTACTCTGGTAAAAATTACTCCATTGTATGTGGCTACCATAAGATTGACATCAGTAATTTGGATTTACTGGAGCGTTTACTCTACTGTGGAAAGGTTTCAGCAGACGCTTGAAGGAAGGATCAGTTTGATGAGAGGGGTGAGCACAGGAAGCTGTGATAGTGACAGTGCATTTGATGACAGACTACATTTGCACTACACTGCTTAGGTTGGCGGTGGGCAGCGGCTAACCTGTGCAAATCTATCATACCAAATCCAAAGTAGTTAAACTCTTGGTGTTGTAGGAAAACTTGTATTGGTGTAATTTCATATTCATTTAATATTCATAATGTGACCATGGCTTTTTTTTTTTAGATGTTAACAATTTTTTTGGTGAGTCCCACATGTCCATCCAGATTGGTTGATTTTGACACCCACAATGTTACATTTAAAAATTTTAGCCCATTTTTTACACAAGTCCTAATTTTCAGCTCACTGCTTCTAATATCCTTGCTATGCTGCCCGCGCTGAAGTATTTCCCACAGTTCGCTGGGTCCCACTCACAGGTCTCTACAAGCATTTCTTTCTACAAGCTTGCCTCCAAGACATCTCGAGCTGAATGGCAAAGCGCTAACCTATTGCTCAGCCCATGACTAAAATGATGTATATTTGTGGTGCAAAATTCAGTCCTGGGGCACAACGCATATGCTGGTTTTCTTAACAACCACAATAGTGAGGCCTGGAATTGCAACAAGCTGGCAAATGTATCAAATTAGACTCCTTCAAAGTCCATTGATGGACGATTTACCATTTTAAGGGCAGGTTATGTCAGAAATAGTTTAGCATGCTGCAAGATATAAACAGTCCATAAGTACATCCAAGCAATTTTGAACGAGTCAGATCAATGAATCCTGTCATTTTCGAAATATCGCGCTGTATGGAAAAACGATTCCTTTAGAAAAGAAGTCATGTTTTTGGGTTCACCGAAACGAAACATTTGTAGAAAATTAAAAGTACAAAGACAAAGTGAATGGCGACGAGCCAAACCTGCAATGTGTTAAAACACGATTAAGGGGGGAAAATGTGGAAGAAATTAAAGAAGTGTTCAAAACAACTTTATCAAGCTCTAACAAAAGCCAATATGGAGCTTGGCCCCAAATATTCATTTACAACTGAAGATGACAGCAAAAAAAGTAAAAGTTCAACACCCAAAGAAGCAGTCCTGATAGTTTGATTTGAGCCTGGATCTGAGTGTTGAATTTGTTTGGTTGCAAGTATGTGGGTGTTTTAGTCCAGGAAAGTGATTCTTGCTTGTGTCCGGTTGAAACTGCAAGATCACTTCAATCTTCTGTGATGGTCACCACATTACACTGTGAGATCTGGGCGAGTTCTTCACATCAGCGTAAGTCAGAAAGCACAATCTGTAACCGCTGAATATGCACACCGTTGGACTAGCAAAGATGAGTCTAAGGGAAAGTGATTGAAGAGATTGTGTAGTGGAATCCCAAAAGTATATGCCCACACTACATTTTTATTTTGTAGATCACTCTGGATGAGAGTGCTTCTTTTTCCCCCAACCCAAACTCAATCCAGACAAGCAGATCTCCTGCTTCCCACCGAGCTTCAGGAGAAGAGCACCTTCAGCAGGCATTTCCTTAAATTTGTGTGTAAGTAGTTATTTTTGACACTCAGTGATAATATAACTCTGTGCTGTGTCTCTTGGAGAATGATGAAAAAAAAATTCAGTGCATACAAATGTACTTCAATCCATATTAGAAAAAAATGGATTCTGTTTGACCATTTGCTGTTTAAATCCCAAGGAAAAGATCTGGTTCAGATCGGATATGGGAAAATATATGAGTTGCTAAAAGCTTGTTTGATGGTGTTGTGGTTTATGGACTTTGTCATGGGGGAAGCATGTTTACGCTGGTTTGTGTTACAACTAATCTCTTGAGAAATTAAGGATTTTGAGCACATGTGTTTAATTTCATTGGACTTTTTTTAAACAACTTTATTTTAACACATTACGCATTTGACTCATTGCCTTTTTCTTTAGAATTCTTCATGATCCAAAAAAAAAACAGTTTCAGAGTTCAGGCGTCCACGTTTTCTCCAACTGGCGCAGCCATCTGTTCTCCATGGCACTTTGAGGAACTTTAAGAGGTATGCAAAGAAATCTCTCTCATTGTTTAAGATCCAGACAAAGTGTAATCTCACAGAGTAAAATGAATGGTCTGGTTTTGAGTATTTATTCATCTGATGGCTGTGGTTACTCAAAGAGAATGGAGTCAGACATAAAGGGTGGCCCCCTACAAAAACCCTGCATACCCCTCTAACCTGACACAGAGTGTCTTATGGGAATAACCATACCTCCAGAAATCCAGAGTGTCTAATTGAGGACAATCAACAGCTTGAAGCAGCTCAAGGATTGAAGCTGTGCTTGGATTGCACAGCACTTCCCCCGAAAATTTAACCTGCTGCGAAGAAGCTCCGTCCCGCTTCCTGAGTTTACTCTCAAAGCGATTGAGGGGTCGTTAAGCACGTTAGGTTAGGCTGCTGACCTGTGTGTTTGACCTCCTTCACCTGGTCCCCTTCACAAGGGTTCGCACCTTGACTTCGGGTCCCGTCTGACCAGGTGCCCTCAAGTGACCAAAGGATACGGCATTCAGCTGTATTGTTTTTCTTTACTTGGTAGTTTTAATTATATGTAAAGGAAAAAAAAAAGAGTAGAAAATCCTTCACATAATCTTTAGTCATGAAAATAAGCCACCTATTTCCACCATAAGTTACAGGAGATGCCTGGAGTGCAAAATATGTCCACATGTATGGGCTGAAGATCTGGCAAGTGTATCTTTAAAAGCATTTTTCCTCTTGGTATTTTCACACAAAAAAGAGATCAAGAAAGGCGTATTGACTCATTTCAATCAGGAGTGGTGCCAAACGTACATGAAAAAATCTGAAATTCAGACAGACCTAAAAAATGGTGTTAGGAGGCACTTTCAGGCCATGTCTGTGGTGCTAAAACACGGGTTGTGTTCAGTCAAAATATAAAAAATGAGAGAATGAAAAATTGAATTCGCTCCTGAAAAAAGAAACTTCAAAGTGTAACGTATATCAACAAACTGGCCCTCTGAGTGGCAGTTTTTGGCTCGTGGGCCTGTACCTGCGCCGCCTCCAGGTATGTAGTTTTACTGAACCCTGTGTGCTCGTGTCATTTGTTAAACGTGTCAAAAGAGTGACATGGCAATTGCCGCCTCTGGCTGACGAGGCATTCCCGCAGCTGACAGCGAACCGCAGGAGAATCTGACATTTTTCTTGGTCCCCACCACAGGATTTCTAATATTTATATCTCATTAACAGTGTTTTCGATCTGATCAATATGGAGATCTGTGTCAATGGAAGATGTCAATTCGCCGGTCGCTGACTTATACACAGATTCCACAAGCCGTTATGAACCGTAGCAGCAGCGCATTCAGCATCTGCGCTCGTGAGCACCAGGGGGTTTGAAACAAGCGTTCTACGAGATCCATAATATGCCACACTGTCATTTTGTAGTTGCATTACGCCTAGGAAAGGTAACGAGAACAAAAGTATGAGTCCACTCTTCTACTCGATGCGGATTAGATGTTTTGTTCGAAGTGACATTGTCTAGCAACATCTCGGTCTATTGCCTTTATGGACAGCCAACACCTAACATTTTTGGATGCATTTTATAAATCCCGATACAGCTACAAAGCCGTGCGAAGTCAAGACAACATACACAGAATATTCTTATTCACAAAGACATGTCATGTCTTAAACATGTCGTGTACTGCCTTGGATAACACTATTGACGCTCCACCCCGCCAACGTGTCATTCATAATCTCGAGCAGGGGGAAAATTCCAGGTCCAAGTGCATGTCACATTATTCAGCGAACGCCTGATGAGTGAATTTTCCCTGAGGGACAAATCCCACCCGGATGTGATAAACCGTTAAAAAATCTAAACGTCAAACCGTCGTTGAGGTGTTTTTGATGGATATTTTGGTTTAATTCTGAGCACCTGGGGAGGATTAAATAAAGCCATTCAAATCAACTTTCCTAATTCACGGGAGAATTTAACAGGACTCAACAGTTCGGATGCTTGACATCATACCGAAACTACAAATGATTATTAATATGATCAGTGACATTTCATTGTAATTCAACACAGAAGGGATACTTTCTACTGCACGCGCATGTTTAAAAATCACCGAGGCGACCCATCATTAAGTTTACAAATCCCCCGCACAACATAAGTTAATCTTTTAACCCACCGTCATCACAATCATCAGTGTCACCCAATGGAACAGTACAAACCGTCTATCATTACAAACAGCATTTTGATGACACCTGGTGGACAAAATGGCAGATCACACTTTGGTCACCTTTGGAATGTCCAGCAAACTCCCCAGCTTCAGAGAGCATATCGTAAAAACTCCTTTGATCTAGTGAAGTTCCCATATAACTCTCTACTTGAGGTTGTTGTAACATGACAATACCACCACATTACAACTGCCGTTTGTGCACATGAGCCAATGTGAACATACGGCACATGATGGAAAGCCAGTGCCCAGTTTTACAAGGTGCCGCACCATGTCTTTAAAACCAGCGAGCACAACTGCAATAAATGCAATGCTTCCATTAATAATGGCTTGCACTGAGTGAACTGTACATTGAAGCCGATGATACGGCCATTTTAAACAAAGGAATGCCGTCTCAATGCCCGTTCAATGCCCACAGACAGGTCAGTCACTGTTGGCTTGTTTCAGTATTTCAGTGGGGCCCACTATTCATTAGAAGAATCCCTGAGAAACGTTCAGTACTTTGTTATGGACACAAAACAAGAACGCTGTAGCTTCAAACTTAAAGTTTACTGCCATGTTTTACAAAATACAACTTTTCAGACAGGAAAAAAAAAAAAACATGAAAAAAAGAGGAAAAAAACTAAACTGCTACTTTGTACAAAAATGTCTGCCAGTGATTTTTAAAATTTTTAACAGGAAACAGGATGACGGAGATGACAGGATAGCCAGTGTGCGCGCCGTTTTCGCTTCTCCATCATTCCATACAGGCATTTCAAACTCCAGTCCTGGAGGGGCACAGTGTGCAAGTTTATGAGTTAAGGGCATTTAGGAGTTGGTGACAGGAAAATGGGGTTTCATGGCAAATGAGTGGACCAACCACTATCTGAGAGAGCTGAGAGTTGGAACTTTTCTGTTGGGTCATAAAACTATGTGACTGGCAGCTTGTGGTAGCTCCACCCATTTTTGGACATTTGTGAATCCTCACTCTTCAATCAGAGAGTCCCCTTAGCCTCGGAGGTGAGGCTAAGGGGACGATCTAGCCAATCAGTGGCTTCGGTTGAGTGCTTTAGCACCGACATGCACAATGGGAACTGCGGGGCCCCAGGACTGGAGTCAGACTCCACCGGCCCGAAGTGTTCACCCGCTGGCCGACACTTCAAACGGGTAATGCTGGGGGAAGTCGTGGATGATTTTCAGGGCTTCGTTGTACACCTCCAGGTCTGAAAGACAAACACAACTGAGCACATTAGACACAGGCCTGTGATAGAGGGAGAATGAAACGGCTGTTCAACACTCAAACTTTCATCAGCTCTGGTACCCAAAGGGCCCGCAAGGTCAAACTAAAATGGAAGCAGACTGGATTTGGATCAATGTCCAACAATGTTTTCTAATTATTTCCAAATTGTGATCTTATTTCATAAGGACAATGCAATTTAATAACACAGGAGGTCAACAGGTCCAGAATGAGTTTGAAACACTGGACAAACGTGCTCTATTCTTAGCTGCGATCACATACCAAATGCAGTCTTGTCTTCTCTGAAAATGTTGTAAGCTGTGGCCATGATGGTCGCTTTGTTGGACACCATCCCGATCACCTCCACCACTCCGCTCAACTCCTCATCCAGCTAGAGGTTTCAGCAGAAACACGCCAAAATGAAGATACGCCGTGGTTTACATCGTTATTTTAAGATTCAGTCGGGACAACTTCAATGACCATACCTTATTCTGCTGTATGGACGTAATGCCCCGGGAAAGCAACTCAGTTTTATTTAGTTACCTAACTTTGAGTCCAATAAATATCTGCGTTGTCCATTCAATCTGTGAGTGTATATACGCATATGGCACCCTGCGAGCGAGCTTAATCCGGGCCATTTACACTTATCCTTAAGCGATAAGATGCTGGACACTCACCGGCTCGCTAAGCTCCACCGAGGCAGCCTTTCCCTCTCCGTCTGTCAGGGTGAACGACTTCCCTGTCGGGTGGACCTGTGACAGAACGCTTATCAGTCCAAAATCGTCTGTGTCCTTAACGGTGCAAAGCTTATTTTACTTAAAAAGTACAAGGTACTCAGGTTACACCTCATTTGGCTTTTATATTACTGGCAAGACAGTGACAAATTCAACAATGCCATATTGAAAAGTACAAAACGAAAGTTAACATTTTATACCATGTCACAGTACAAAAGCCATTTCACAACATTCATAATTTTTTTGGCTACCAGAACAGCCACAGTAACTTTTATACGATGCAGACAACCAGTTAGCTTATCGCAACCCAAACAACGTCCGGAAAACAATCATTTATGACTGCAATAAACTTAAGCTTCAATTCCAACTTTTATCAAAATGCATTGAAAGAAGCGCGCTTCCATTTTCAATCTAAGCTTGGATAGTCTGTTAATAAAAGGACATGACATTTGCCAGCTATTCAACCATAACCCTGCAGTCACTTTCAGAAACACAGTCCAACGTTAGCTTAACTGGACTATATAGCTGTCACAGCTAATGCATAGACTACAAAAAAGACTAAAGTTCTTTACCTTCTGAACACGTCCAACAAAACACACGGGTCTGCTTATGTACTGAGAAAGCATGCTGGTGTTGATGCGAGATTTCGGACCTTCATACACACTTGCCATCTTGCCGCTTTTCCTGACCTGTTTTGTGCCACTGACCCACACTCCTCTAAACCGCGCGAAAAACGCATTCACTTAAACGTCATTTCCGCATAGGTGTTACATTACAATTCTTCCCCCGGAAACGACTGCTCCACTGACTGAAATGTATTTGTTACCATGATTTTCTGCATTTTCTTAACTACCTTTATACAAAAACTGGTTTCAACAGGCATCGTTGCACTTAAAGTACAATTTAGGACATACAATTCGCTTGATAAACTTAGTAAGATAGCGTTATCTAGAGTACTATTTGAGATTCTGTAGTAGCCAGTTGGTCAGCCCCTGTGTTTCTTGTGCCCTGTTGCTTTTTGAGAAAAAAAAAAATAATAATAATAAAAAAAAATAATAAAACTCTTGTCAGAAAAGGAGTTCACAGTGCAGTATCACATTAAACATTTAACCAAGAATATATGCTTGGATGGGAACACAATTGGAACAATGTAAGTGGAACAACTGCTAATGTAAGTGGTGCTGATGGGCCAGTGAGTGGCACTATTTCCTCTGAACAATACTACTACTACTACTAGTAATAATAATAATTATTATTATTATAAATAATGGCTTGTAAGGTGGCATGTTTTACTTTTTATTTTATATATATTTTATATTTTCCTTAATTGTTCATCTTTGTCATGACATAAGAGGCATGGTAACTCGCTCCATCTTCCTTGCTTTGCGCCAGCACTTTTCATTGCACAGTAAGTTTTGGTGTGGTATACCTAAAGCCTGATGGCTATGTTGCTTGACTAGGACCAAAAAGTCCAGCAAAGTGCTTAATTTAGTCAGCTAAGTGGCTTTAATGAAGCAGATGCCAGCACAGGTAAAAAAAATATCTAACATACTGGCCTTCCTGGATTGGGAAGGTTTGAGGTGATATCTTGTGCTCCAGATATTAAGTATCTTACTAATTTCATTCTTGGAGTGTGTTAAAACTGGAATGAAACATTTCTCCATCCTCTGGATATTGAATTTGCTGATTTCACCACAGGATCATTTTGAGACAGCAACACAAACAGATGCCTCTTTCAAAAGATGTTTTTATTCGACATTCTTTGTTCCAGTCACACTGATATTTTGCTTTCTTTAGCTAACAGAGATTCAAAGGTAAATATTTATATAAAATACAGTTTTAAAAAAAGACCAGCTTGAAAGGGTTTCAGGAAATTCAGTGCCATCAATGAAACACTTCATTGTCCCACTTTCAAGTCACAGGAAAAGCATTCATTTAAAATGTCAGTGTACACAAGAACACTTTGCATCAGAATGCAAATATTCGGGACATGCGCGTTGTCGCGAGGGCGAGGTTTTGTTGTTTTTTTTTTTTTTGTGAAAGGAGTCATCTGGAAAAGCTCAGTTTTTTTCTGCAGCGTCACTGTGACCCAGGAGATTTCATCTGCAGAAGGTGACCCTAACAAGAGTGCACGACACAGAATGAAGACTTCTCTCTCAGGCGTAGGAGATAAACAGGAAGGTCTAGTCACATGAGGAGAACATAAAACAGCTTTTGTTGTATAATCTTGTTATGATGTTATTTTGGTGCCTGACCAATGCAGACCAACAGCTGAGTCTATATGAAAAGCTAGCTTTATAATTATGGACACCAACAGCTAACCAAAAATAAGGGAATTGTGAGGGAAAAGGGGTGGAGCTACACCATGACTAATTTTGTGATTGGCTGCTCTGTGCTGATTGCACTGAAACCACTTTGTCTGCTAAGTCCAGCCACCAGACTGGGGCAGAGGGGTTGCATTAGGACGTCAGCAGCCTGGCTGGCTATCCCTAATTCTGTTCCTCAGCTACTGGTCTGTATGCTGGTTTTTATTTCCACCCGTTTCCTTCACTCAATGAACTAATTAGCTGCATAAACTATTGTTGTTTCAAAAATAGATTAGGCCACAGTAAACTTATTCAGACAAGGGCAAAAAATGGTCTTTAGTTGCTGCTCATTAATTTATCAAACAATATAGTGTAGGATGTAAGATCACAGAAGTGATTAGTCTAATTAAATAATTAAGACGTCATATCAGATGATGTGTTCCATCCCTGCTCATTACCCCTCTGGCTAGACAAAGACAGGGAAGACACAGAAATGACAAGACAAGACGGAACAGGAGACAGACTGGGGTGAGACAGGGCAGAGTGAACATAAAATGGGTTAAACAGTTTAAATCATAAAAAAAAAAAATCAAACTGCATTAGTGGAAAATGGGCGGAGAAGTCAGGGGAGAGGCAGTTTGAACCACAACTGGCACTGAGCTGTAGGCTTCCATTAGTGCCAGCTGTTCAGCGCAGTGGCCACCAGGGCGGCGCCGACGGCGGCTGTCAGGGACAGCTGGATTGATCCGGCTCCGTTGTTGCACTTGTCGGTGTTGCAGCAGTTAAGGGTCACTGTGTAAGCGGCACCCAGGATGGTGCCATTCATGGTAGTATTGCAGGAGCTAGAAGCGAGGCAGCCGAGTCTACTGAACCCAGAAAAGCTGGAGAGGGAGGGGAATACTGCGTTTGAGAGGAGAGGGGGAAGAGGAAAATGATTTAAGGTGGCACAGTTATTTAATTTCCTGCTGAATCTCTTCCACTATTTCAAATCACTGCTAACCTTGTGCTTTTATTCATTTTACTTTAGATTTATTTTAATTTCACTTAAGAGGCTTCAACAGGGTAGAATAAATATTGTGGTGAATTTTATTCAAACATTCCGTAATTCTTAATCACAGTTTTGCTGTTATGTCACAGAGCAATTTATTAACTGCATAAAATCTTTACATTCCTTAAAGATCTTAAAGCTAAAACATTGAATGAAAGGAATACAACTCCTGGGGGAATTCAGTCATCATGTTTCTTAATGTAAAATATTCATCTTGAGATTAAAGTGTATCTGCTGGGTTGGCAGGGCCCAGCGGAAAGAGTGGCATAACAGGTTGGGCACAAAAAAGACAATCATCGTGGTCTGAAGGAGTAGTGTAAGGAGGAGAGTGGAGATGTGTTTCGGGGGGGTGGGGGGGGTTCCTTACTTGCTTTCCCACTGTAACACTGTTGTCCAGATGCACAATCCTCATTGTCTCCAAAAAAGCATTTGCCAAAAACTGCGAGGCTGCATGTGTTACATGTCAGAGCTGTGAGAGATGAAGGGAGAGAAAGTGAGAGAGGTGGGAAGAGAGACAGAGAGAGGGGTGGAAAGAGTGAGGGAGGGGGGAGGGAGAATTAAACAATTTATTTAGTTCTATTTCTTAGCACAATCTATTAATTGACAGTTGGTAACTGGCAAGACAAAATGGGCTCTGTGACCTGTTCTTCTGAATAATACTAAATAGGAATGACTTTGCTGTAACACTAGATCAATGAAACCAAAACACAGATGTAAATCTGACTGCTAACAGGCAGCCTTAAAAAAACGCAAAGGCGTATGTGAAACAGGTGGTACTCAGGGGACAGCTGATCCACTACTGGCCAGTGTGTTACAGCTTACCGCAGCATTAGAGGGCAACATTAACACCGCAAATCTCTACTGAGAAGGGCAACGCACAAACCACATTAATTGTATTTGTAATGTGTTGCAAGCCCAGCTCCCTAACCATTATACTACACTGTAACCTCTGAGCTACAAGCCCAGCTCCCTAACCATTACACTACACTGTAACCTCTGAGCTACAAGCCCAGCTCCCTAACCATTACACTACACTGTAACCTCTGAGCTACAAGCCCAGCTCCCTAACCATTACACTACACTGTAACCTCTGAGCTACAAGCCCAGCTCCCTAACCATTATACTACACTGTAACCTCTGAGCTACAAGCCCAGCTCCCTAACCATTATACTACACTGTAACCTCTGAGCTACAAGCCCAGCTCCCTAACCATTACACTACACTGTAACCTCTGAGCTACAAGCCCAGCTCCCTAACCATTATACTACTCTGAACTGAAACTATACAACCACATGAAATAATTTTATTAAGATCAGAATTCATAACTTATCTTTTATAATAATGTATTTTATAAATTGATAAGTAATCTGCATGACTACAGTTTATGTTTAAGAGGTCACCATAGTTTAGTTCACTTGAAAAATATTGATGATCAGTTTGTATTAGGTCAAACATCCCACTAAACACTCCTAGAAGTCTTCTTTATAAAGTGATACAATTATTATTAAAAAAAAAAATTAACAAGCTAGAAAGTCCATCTTACCATCACTCAGCTGTCCTCCGAGGATGAAGCAGGCCACAACGGCAAAGATCCCACACATAATACGGCTCATCTTGATTTTTTTGTTGTTGTGGTTGTTTTACACACACAGTGGAAAAGAAAATAAAATCCTCAGAAAGTGTCACTGTTCCAGCGGAGATGAACACCAAACCTGTCCTTCTGATGAGGCTGGGTGCCAGAGAATATGCAGAGACAAACTGAAGGGCCAGAAAGTTTGGGCCGTGTCTTATATACCAGTAGTGTCAGGGCGGAGCTGAGAGCTTCAGTAAGGTGTGACACAACGGTGAATGGAATGGAAATCAAGCAATGAAAACAATGACAAGAATGGAGAAGTACCTCAAGTTCACGGATGAGTGGAGGACAATACTAAAAATGATGGTCATTCATTGGTATGATTTTTGTTAGATAACCTGAATTACATGCACGTATATTTGGGGAAGGGAGGCAATCCGGAAGGTTTGTAAATTTGGAAGTGACGTCAAAGTGTGCCAATTAAAAAGAAAAAAAAAAGAATATTTATTGGTTGAAATCATTACTTACACAGCTGCTGCCCTGTTACTCATTTTTGGCCGCAACTTTAGTTTGATTCAACCAAAATTGAACCAGTGAAAAATTGTTTAGTTATGAGAATTGTTTTTGTCAGTTTTCAAATCTTTTTCTTGGCTGTTTTGCAGACTGTTTGATTGTGTTCTGTTCCTTCTTTATATCAAACACTTGATACTCTTACATCACTTCCATTAGTAGTAGTGTGTTTATTAGGTAGTGCTAACTAGTGCCCATAAGTTACCTTTTCTTATGTATGGAAAGTGTGATTCATTTCAGTACAATGTCCTATTAGCTCAATTATAACAATGACGTAGATACTGATAATACACACAATATTTGTGTGAACTACGTCTGCTGCAGCATTGTGTTCAGTTGACTGGGCGCTCCGTAACTTTGAGGTTTATTTGCCAGCCATTCTATTACATCATTCTGTCAATATACCTCTGTGTGTTGTAATTAATACAGAACTCGACGAGTGGATTTTCAACAAGGGAAGATGACTAATGTATAAAGATATAAATATAGCATCTTCAGATAAAATTATGAAACAGTTTTATAACTGTAGAGAAATGATTAATCTATAAATTTTGGTAAAAGGGAAAATCTCAATTTTGACTGTTTTAATGAGGTTTAGCCCAGCCAGGCTAACTCAAGATTTAGCTAAACCAGGTCAAAACTGACCCTTGGAACATTACAAATTGCAGTGTAGACATCAGTTTAGTCAGTCAGACATCGTGACACTGTCTCCTTAGAGTCTTGTTAGCCTTGTTAGCTCTTGCAGCAGAGATTGAACACCATACCAGGGTCATCGCAACATTCACACTGGTCTGATTCTCACAGGGCAGTTGGCTAAAATGTGGCATTTTTCACACGCACTGCTTGTCATCAATTATCTCTAGTAATCCAGTGAATCAGGGGTGTGAAGGTAATAAGTACAGTTAAATCAAACCAGCCACCAATTAAAAGAAAACCAGAGAGAACCTGAGCCACAGCGCCCTACAGGACTAGAGTTAAACCTGCAGACACTGTGGCTCTCCGGGACTGGAGTTAAACCTGCAGACACTGCCCCCTACAGGACTGGAATTAAACCTGCAGACACTGCCCCCTACAGGACTGGAGTTAAACCTACAGACACTGCAGCTCTCCGGGACTACAGTTAAACCTGCAGACACTGCGGCCCTCCAGTACCGGAGTTAAACCTGCAGACACTGTGGCCCTCCAGGGCTGGAGTTAAACCTGCAGACTCTGCAGCCCTCCAGGACTGGAGTTAAACCTGCAGACACCGTGGCCCTCCAGGACTGGAGTTAAACCTGCAGACACTGCGGCCCTCCAGGACTGGAGTTAGACTTGCAGACACTGCCCCCTCCAGGACTGGAGTTAAACCTGCAGACACTGCGGCCCTCCAGGACTGGAGTTAAACCTGCAGACACTGCGGCCCTCCAGGGCTGGAGTTAAACCTGCAGACACTGCGGCCTTCCAGGACTGGAGTTAAACCTGCAGACACTGCGGCCCTCCAGGGCTGGAGTTAAACCTGCAGACACTGTGGCCCTCCAGGACTGGAGTTAACCCTGCAGACACTGCAGCCCTCCAGGGCTGGAGTTAAACCTGCAGACACTGTTGCCCTCCAGGGCTGGAGTTACACCTGCAAATTTACAAGAAACATCCATTTTTCACCAATATTTAGAAGAATATTCTGCTTTAACATGTACAGTTTTTGTGACGTTGACAGTTTACTGGTAGTTTGGGTGTGGTATCAGATTCATGTAGTACTTAAGGAGTGCAGGTGGTACATATGCCCGATAGGGATCTGGCCCTCATAATGCTGTGCTCATAACGCATCCTAAAAATCACTGCGGATCAAGGATATCTTTCGTACCATTTTCACAACAACAACAAAAAACTGTACAGTTAGGTATGTATGGATTGCACATCTCAGACGCAGGATATTGTAGCACCAATTTACAGAACAAAAATTCTCTTTCCTTTCTCATGATTATGCAGTTGTGGCCAGTGACATTTTCCTCTCACAATACGGGAGTGTTTCGCAGATTTCACCAGCATCTAAAGCATCCACAGCAGTATTTGTTCCTCACTGGTCGAGGATGCAGTTGACTTTATCAGCCTCTAAGGACAGAGGCAGTGTGTAATTGGTGGTGCGTCTGCAGTGTGGAGTGTGGCGAGGGCTGCAGTCCACCACAATCTGATGTAGGAGCAGGTTGTGCTGTGGTGGACTGAACAGTTCAGCGGAGATTAGAGGAGGATATGCTCCTCCCCAAAAAAGAAAAAAAATAGAATGTGAAAAGTACATCACTGTTCTGTAAGTTAAAGCTCCACATATTTCTCAGAAAAAGGCGGACAGACAAGGAATACTTGTAGACCCTGCTTTGGAGGCTACAGAAAGCACCGACGTGGAACGGGAGGAATGGAGACGATGTGATACCCGAGGCGTCGGGAACGGCGCAGGGCATTTGAGTTTGCCTCTTACATTCAAACACAGAACGGCATGATGGGTAAAACCAGCACCCCAGGTCGATCATGGCCAAGTACATGAATTATTGCCTAAAACGTCTGACATCAATTGAATCGGTCACAACAAATTCTGCATTGACAGTTGACTGATTGACCATTTTGGTCTGGCAAATCGGAGGAGAATGAACTCTCCCTCATAAGTCTGCTTCCTGCTGAGTCTGTCTTCCTGTCTGTTTCAAAAAAGGATGTTTTCCTTGCCACTGTCACCTTAGGCTTGCTTTTGTGGGGGGGGGGGGGGGGGGGGGGGTTAAGACTGAGATCTATTGTAAAGCATATTTTGACAAACAGGTATGGGCCTACTGGATTAGTCAGCACAGCCCTTCATCCATGACATCTGCAGGCCGAGCAGATGTAGTAGAGAAGTCAAATAGAAGACAGTATTATTTCAGGTGAATTTAAGCAAACCCAAAAAGAACACAAAAGCGTAGTGAGGCGATGCATGTACCCCAGCCGAATGAGCTTGGAGAGCTGCCAGTGAGCCAGTCCTTCAGATGCATCACATTTTTATGGCTTCTGAATGTCACAAACACCTGTGTGAGGAAATATGAGAGCGTGTGTGTGTGTGTGTGTATGTGTGGGAACATGTGTGTACGTCTGTTTGTGTTTGTGTCTGTGCATGTTAGTCTGTTAGCGCATGTGTAATACATGTCTACTGGTGTATATATGCACATTGTGTGTGTGTGTGTATGCGTGTTATTAATAGCACCCTGTGTGTGTATGCGTGTGATTAATAGCACCCTGTGTGTGTATGTGTGTGTTTAATAGCACCCTGTGTGTGTACGGGGTGGCCCTGAGGGGATTTTACCAGGAAAACTCCAATTAATCACTAAGAAAAAGTCTTGGTACTGAGAGCATTCAAACCATCTGTGCCCACCAGCGAAGTGACATCACCATCCGGTGTTTTTACATCATCAATGGCCCTATCACCGTCCACACACATCAGGGACGGCCGGCGACACACCCAGAATGAGCCATTCCACCTTGCAGGCAAATAACACCTTTTCAGTGCCGTGCGTTTTTTTTTTTTTCCTCCTTGGCTTTCAAACCCTCTCTGACATACACTTACACCCTAGAGGCTCCACTCCCATGGGCTTATGGCGCCGGTATGTGCTTTCAAAATATTTCCATTCGTCATCCACCTGGCTGGTCAAACCACGGAGAGAAAGCCGGCAGGCCCTGCTCGCCCACGAAGGAGAGGGAGGAGGAGGAGGGGAAGAGGAGGCAGTTATCCCTGTGTGGCATTTCAGCCAGGCACAAACTCCAGTGAGACATTCACAGACATTTACACTTTTATTGAAATAATTTTACACACCCAATTTCATAAAGATTTGAGTCATCAAAATATACACATTTGCATTTAAAAAAAAAAAGTTACTTTTTTTGGCAAAAAAAAAAGTGAAAATTGTACAAAATCAGTCCTGCCGTTGCCAAACAAAGTAAGGCTGCAAACTTCAATTTCAGTACAAATTTCAGTTCATTTAGCAGTTTTTTCCTGAACATGTCCTTTATTGCTGAAGTGCTTATTTGTTAGCTTAAAATGAAAAAAATCCCACTTATCTTAAAAATTAAGAACTCCCCTTTAAAGCATAGCAACCGATTCTTCTGGAACATAAAGACAAGAACTGTGAACCAACGAAGGAAGTAAAAAGAGGTGGGGAGAAGGCACCGTGATTTGAGGCCGAGAAGATCATGGCACTCGCGACACCCCAGTGAAAGGAAATGTTTGTGGGGGTGGGGGGCTGATGGTCTGAAGGACAAGGGAAGGGTGGGGGCTGCAAAATAAGGACGTAAGAACATTCAAGGTTGAGAACAGGCCTGCTGGCCCAGCTTGGCACATCGTCCTCCAACAGTCTACAGTGTGGCCCAGCGCTGCATCAAGCCTGGATCTGAGCACGCCCAAAGTCTCCACTACAGGACCCAGAGGCTCCAACAGTCTTTGGCAGCCATTTGTGTAAAATAAAGTAGCCATACTTGATAGATAACATCTTGAAGACCAAGTCATACTCCATACCAACCAAATTTTTGTTACGTAAATTCCAGTGGCAAAGTGGCATGGCATGGCATTTTTGTGTTTCACCAGGGACTTTTTCCTGATACTATCGGCTGACAATTCATACTTGTTTAGATTGGAGTAGATGCCAGTTACTGAAGAGAGGCAGCTATGTAAGTATTTACAACACCAAGGCTAGACTGCGAGCTCTGCCACTGCATGAGGCAATATGATCGCTGGATGATACCCAGGTTTCATTCTGAAGGATGGGTCAGGACAGACTCACTCTGTCTCGCTGGAAAACGAGAACAGGAAACACCAGTATTCTGCAACCCAGTCAGTCTAGCACAACGCAAGTTCTTTTTAGCTGAGAAGCAGTCCTAAAATAAGCCAGTTTTTAAGCCATAAAATAATGCCACTTTTACCCATTAGTTTTTTTTTCTGTTTAAATTGCATTATGAAATTTGAAAATACCGCTGACACACAATAATCCAAATCTGAAAATGTATATGTCAGAGAAAGTTTGAGTATTTTGGGCCTAAAATTCAATGCTCTGACTCTGTCCTACAGCAGAGGGTACAATGAAATTTCAAGCAGCCAAAATCACTGAAACTGGTGTCACTTTGCAGTGGGAGAATGGCTATCAAACTTGAATGACTCAGGTGGAACAGTGAGGTGGGGGTAGGCTTTACAGGGAGGGGGGTTGAGTTTGGAAGGCACAGGTTGGGAGTGACAGGGTTGGGTTTAGTGGGAGGGGGGTTGAGTTTGGGGGGCACAGGTTGGGAGTGACAGGGTTGGGTTTAGTGGGAGGGGGGTTGAGTTTGGAGGGCACGGGTTGGGAGTGACAGGGTTGGGTTTAGTGGGAGGGGGGTTGAGTTTGGAGGGCACGGGTTGGGAGTGACAGGGTTGGGTTTAGTGGGAGGGGGTTTGAGTTTGGAGGGCACGGGTTTGGAGTGACAGGGTTGGGTTTAGTGGAAGGGGGGTTGAGTTTGGGGGGCACGGGTTGGGAGTGACAGGGTTGGGTTTAGTGGGAGGGGGGTTGAGTTTGGAGGGCACGGGTTGGGAGTGACAGGGTTGGGTTTAGTAGGGGGGGGGTTGAGTTTGGAGGGCACAGGTTGGGAGTGACAGGGTTGGGTTTAGTGGGAGGGGGGTTGAGTTTGGAGGGCACAGATTGGGAGTGACAGGGTTGGGTTTAGTGGGAGGGGGGTTGAGTTTGGAGGGCACGGGTTGGGAGTGACAGGGTTGGGTTTAGTGGGAGGGGGGCTGAGTTTGGAGGGCACGGGTTGGGAGTGACAGGGTTGGGTTTAGTGGGAGGGGGGCTGAGTTTGGAGGGCACGGGTTGGGAGTGACAGGGTTGGGTTTAGTGGGAGGGGGGTTGAGTTTGGAGGGCACGGGCTGGAAGTAACAGGGTTGGGTTTTGTGGAGGAAGGGGAGGGGTTTGGGGGTAAAGTGAGAGAAAGAGGGGGTTAGGAGTCATTTTAAATGAGTGTATCATAGGGGGGGAACAGGGTGGTGTGGAGTGTAAAGAACAGGTGAAGTTGGGAGGGGTTAAAATGGGGGGATTGGGGTTGGAAAAGGGTCAGTTGAAGGTTAATGTCAAAAATAAGGCGGGATTTCTGTGGACATTTTCAGACCAGGGCCCCGGTCAGTGCCAGAGAAGCAGTGAGGGTTGCCAGAGTGAGGGAGAAAGGCACCATGGAGGGGAGTCCTGGGGCGGCGTTGCACAGATCCTCTGCACAGCAGGTCTTGTTCATGGTGTAAATGGTGTGGTTGTCAAAGAACGGGACCTGGGTCACCTTGTTGCACTCTGCAGTCGCTAGACAGCCCTTCATTTTGATTGACAGCACTTTCGCTGTGAAGAGATGGAAAGGAGCTCGCGTTTGTTCTGTATTCACAACAATTTTTCTGTCTGTTTCTTTTTGTTATTTAGTATGGGAATGTGGGAAAAAGAGAAGGAGAGAGAAGGAAGGAATATAGAAAATGGAGGATGAGAGTGGGGATGAATATACAAAGGGGAAAGAGGAGAGAGAATGAAGGAAAACAGAAAATGGAGGAGCAAGGAGGGGAAGGAGCTGGGTGATTGTGAGGCCTTACCTGCTTTCCCTTCACCGCTAAAGCACTGCTCCCCAGCTTTGCATGTGGTCTTAGAGGTGATGCACAGGTCCCAAAGACCCAAGTCACATTTATAGCATTCTAAAGCCTGACCTGAGGAGGGAGAGAGAGAGAGAGAGAGAGGATGGGGGACTGTCAGGTCTGTGATTCTGCAGAAATACTGTCAGACATGGGCTCTGGTAGCAACTGCAAGCAAGCAATACATACTATGAAACTTAACAAAAACTACTCAAAATGTACAGGGAGAAACCTGGAAGATGGTACTAATTATGCATAAGAGGAGTGTTTTGTACATGTACCTGGTATCCTCACCTACGAAAATCTTGGCTCTCAGAATGATTTCATAGTGTTAAGAATCAGGGTAGATTTTTCTACTTTTTTGGATTCCACTTCTGCAACATTCTTAATTTACTGGACACTTGTCCGCCATGATGTTTCCTCCATGTTTTCATGATAATGACTGGGGAATCCTGCCATGTTTGTGTTTGTATGGTACATGACTCAACATGACTGGAAGGTTATCTATTTTTTACATTGGCTTTGAACATGTTTTGAAACGCTCAATAACACTCAGGAAATTTTTGGGGACTGCTCTCGTTGTAATGTTTTCCCACACCCAAATGGAAATGAAGTCTCTCAACAGTGTTCCAGTGCTTGTTGTGAAGGTTTCTGGCTTGGTTTCAAACAAAGCCTTTGTTTCAGTCTTAATACAAACTGAAGCCAAGAGCCAGAGGTCTTATACGCGACCCCAGATGTTTCCTCTTTGATAGTGTGTCTGGAAATCCGGCAATTATTTTTCAAAATTTTTATCTTATTCATTTATCTATTTATTTATTTTTGTCACTGGTGTCATCAGATTTCAGAATGTGGACTTGGTTGTTCCAGCAAAACCTGTTTTAGTTTTTTATTATTGTCTATTCCTAATCTTTTTTTTGTACTGGAGAACCACCACAGAGCTGTGTGGCTCAGAAAAGCTTTTTTAAATTGGAGTCATGCCTACATGAGATCCTAAGTAGTAACTAGTAGTAGCAGCTGACCTTTTTTTTTTTAAAAAAAAGGGTTTTAGCTATGTTATTTCACAACAGAAATAGTTCTCTGTCAAAGCTGTGAGCCTGACTAGCGAGGCTAGAGACCCCTGAATAGATCCATTGTTTAGCGTAGGGAGGTTAGAGGTCACGTACACATTGTCGCGGTTTCCCTCACAGACCAGCGCTTACAGACAGGTGACACTCCCAGAGCGTAGCTAACCCTATGCCTAAACAACCCCCACAAAGTACTGAGCTGTTTTCAGACAGCTAATCCACGAAACCCGAAAACCTGTCTGGCAGGTGCGAGGGATAAAGAATCACACCCCTGGCGCGTTCACACAGGAGTGCAGGAATTTGCAGATAGAGGTACGCCTCCCTGTCATGAGAACTGTAATTTAACGTGTCTAATTTAAAAACATTTCTGGCATAAGTTCCCATGAAATTAAAGAATGTATACAGTACTACTGGACCTCAACAGAGGGGGATGATCCACACCCCCCCTCAAGGGTCTCACCAGCTGCCACTGGAAGTCATTAACTTAACCATACTGCTACTATCCGTTTACTTTACACTTATTGTTTTTGTCTCTGTTCTTGCTCTTATTGTTACCGTTTTATTACTATTTGAGTCTGTATGATTAATGTACGCTATATTCCACATATTACAATACAGCACTGCATTTACTCTTGTTTAACTCTATGTCTGCACGGTGCCGACTGGATGAAGATGGGCTCCCGCTCTCAGCCAGGTTCTGCTCGAGGTTTCTTCCTGTTTGTCAGGGAGTTTTTTTCCCTGCCATTATTGCCCTGGCTTGCTCTGATGGGGTTTCAGGCCAGGAATCAATTGTAAAGCTGCTTTGTGACAACTTGTTTTAATTTCAGAAAATTTAATTGAATACTACAGTGCTGCCATTCTGTAGTATAATGTCTAGAGTGCTGGGCTTATAACCCCAAGGATTGTGACCCCAAGGTTGCAGGTTCAATTCCAAGGAAGGGCAAAGCAGCTGTACCCTTGAACAAGGTGCCTAATCTGGATTACTTCAATAAAATATCCACCTATATACATTGATAGCCCATACAAATATACAGGTTGAGCATCCCTAATCTCAAATGCTCCAAAATCCAAAACTTTTTGAGCGCCGACATGACTCCACAAGTGGAAAATTCCACACCTGGTTTAAGCGATTTAGAACCATTCATACATACGACTGAAAAGAAATACTGTATACATTTTTAAAAATAAACAAAAAATATATATAAATATAAAAATGTGCTAACGGCTGGATTCGTACGACGAGATCCCGGCACTGTGTACTTCTACATGCCGTGCTAACATACGTCCGACTTATGTCCGTTTCAAGATACGACTGGTCGGCCAGAACAGTACTTGGACGTATGTCGGGGAATGGCTGCATATGCAAATATTCCAAAATCCAAAAAAATCCCAAATCTGAAACTCTTCTGGTCCCAGGAATTTCGGATAAGGGATATTCAACCTGTACAAGATGGCCCTCTGCATCCTTCACTGACTGTTTGCAGTCAGTGCAGTCTGTCTTTGTACTGATGACAGGTGGCCCGACACAGAGGTTCCGAACAACAAACATCAGGACAGAGCAGCTTCAGTGCAGCCGATGCTTTAGTTTGTTGTACACATCATGCACAATCAACCATTTTACAAAAGCATGAACAAATAAACAGGATATTCAGGTTCTCCTCTCGCTGAAGCTTTGTCTGGTACATCTTTTAGCGTGAGGGGGGCTTTCAAGTTCAAACAAAAACATGAAACCTTCTGAAATGTCAGGGGAACAAGCTAATCCCCCCCCATGGCAGGTCCAGTCAGGCCTGCCTCCGTGAAGCATTACCATCTAACAGCTTAGGTTTCATGGCATATGGTGCTTCCTGCGGCTTCTTTGTCTTCTCAATATACAGCATGCCATCTTGATAGTGCAGAGGACCTTTCATTGCAAATATTTACAAACTCTCTTGGCCATTCAATAAATTTGTCTATTTACCATATGTTTAAAAGAACTTGTACTGTGTGCCCCAGTAGCTCATCTGGTAGAGAGTGCATGCCACGCAAGGCCAAGGCCCTACCGCAGCGGCCCGGGTTTGAATCCAGCCTGGACTCTTTACTGCACTCTCTCTTCCATGCATTTCCTTTCTGTCCCTCCTCTGCAACTGTCAAATGAACCCCCCAAAATATAATCTTTAAAAAAAAAAACAAGTATAATATGTAAGAAAAAAAACATGAAGGCTTAAATAGAGGTTTCTGTTTTGCATATTTTACATTTTTTTTTGTAGAAATATAAATGTAGTTTAAGAGGTGACAGCACATAACTGGTTTTGTGGTAACAAACCCTTTTTTTGCCATGAGTAGCTATCTATTTACTAAGCAGTTTGCTTGACTTGTCACAGATTTGTAATAGATCTGTGAGAGTGAAGAAGTCAATAGCTATTTTATCTTTTAATCATCTCCCCTTCCCAAAGCCGTGTAAATTTAATCTAAATACAGTTTCAGTTGATAGTGAGATTTCCTCATCGCAGCAAAGGCTATCAAATGCCTGCTTCCTGATCATTTCATTGCAAGAAGCCCGGTTGCTATAGTTTCGTCTTTTCGCAAAACAAATACTCGCGTGTAGCAATCGACTTTTAATTTGGTCTCTGCGGTTTCTTTGACCGACAGATTATAGCCCTTTGGATGGAGATTTAGCAATGCTCCTAGCAGCCCTTCTGCACCCCCCCCCCCCCATTTGGACCTATGAAGAGCGCTAGTACCCATGGGACTAAGTGCGGTGCAGCACAGGCTACAAAAATGAAGTTGGGCGGCTTGTGTGCCAGCATGTTCTGGCATGCTCTCAATCTGGCAACAGCAAAAGACACAGTGCATAGCTGTACATGCTGTTATTGTTGCTGTTATTGCCTAATGTCATGCAATAATAGGTTCCTTTTGGGGGTGTAGCTGGGGTTTGATAGACACAAAGCAAAACAAAAACAACCCAGTGGCAAGTTTTTGGCAGCAAACACCATTCATTTACCTCTGTTCCTGTAATAATTATATACATTTTATTTGTTTTACGCCGGAAAATGTACAGTGAAAAACATTCTTGACGTCGCACTTAACCTGCTGCTTTTTAATTGGCCATCACATCAGTCTTTGTGCCGGGTTCTAGCCAATCAAATTCTTCCCTCAGGTCTTCTCTGTCTGGCTTGCTACTGAATACCTTCAACAAGTGTACATGCAAATGATGAGTGATAAAAAGCATTGTTTTTTTTATCTAAATAAGAATAAGCCTTTCAGTCCTGCAGGCTGTTCAGCATGTACTCCATTCATACTGGATAATGCCCAACCTCAAAAGAGGTTCTGTGTTGGTCAACAATGAGGTTGCAAGTTTGACTCCCAGGTGGTACTCAGGGCACAGGTAGATCCACTACTGGCCAGTGTGTGACAGATTACCGCAGCGAAAGAGAACAACATTAACACCGCAGATCTCTATTGACAAGGGCGACGCATGGCAAACAGCATGAGAATATTATAATAGTTTTTGTTGTTCATCATTACACAAACAGCTATTACATTATTCAGAAGATCATGAGGAACATTTTGTTGTAGGTTTCATGTTTTATTTATGTATTTACCATATTTAAATGAATGATTAGATTTGGCAAAACCTGATGGCAAAGTATGATACAATACCTTCTTATGCAAATAAACAGATATTAGAAATAATATAATTAGAAATGTGTCATTATTAACCCAATATCAATCAACAATATTAATATGGAGAAAACAAATGTAGTAGATATACAAAATAAAGCATAAACGATCTTTACATGTACAGCAGGTGTATTAGGGCCACAGACTGAAGAGATGTGTGTGTGTTTGTGTGTGCGTGTGAGTGTGAGTGTGAGTGTGAGTGTGAGTGTGTGTGAGTGTGAGTGTGTGTGTGTGTGTGTGTGTGTGTGTGTGTGTGTGTGTGTGTGTGTGTGTGTGTGTGTTTGTGTGCTCAGACTCCTGGCCACACTGGGGTCACACATTCCGGTGGTGTCTGAGTAACACACAGAGAGGTTGCTGAGTCACAGTCATGAACTTTTAGAGGCTGCTGCACACACACACAAACTTACATTCTCACACACACACACACACACACACACACACACACACACACTACTCAGACCCTACTTCAGCCCTAACTCAAACACACACAGGGGAATGTGCCTCTCAGCTCGCAGCAGAAGCTCTGACTCATGGTGAACTGGGGAAACCCCTACATGCTTACATTTACTCATTTATTATATTTTCATAACTTCACTGTCAGACTGGGCACTTTGTGAAAAGAGCAAATTGGAACGTTCAACTCAAAGCGTTTGCTTTGTGTTGACTGATTGATTGCTTTCATGGGGGGGGGGGGGGGGGGGGGGGGGTCTGGGCTGTATTTATTTCAGTATGACACCTTTTTTGTCACACCAGAAAATCCAGTCCGTCCACAGCACCTCACATATGCTACTATGTTACCCATAATTCCCTGGTCCCTGCTCCACCACTCACCGGCCTGCCAGCAGCGCCACCCCCTGTTTCCTTTCCTTGCGTCAGGGGGGAATGGACTTGC
Organism: Albula glossodonta; assembly: GCA_019788955.1. Lineage (NCBI taxonomy): Eukaryota > Metazoa > Chordata > Actinopteri > Albuliformes > Albulidae > Albula > Albula glossodonta. The sequence goes on along the minus strand of JAFBMS010000113.1, from coordinate 404,725 downwards.
ACAACAGTGCGTACGCGGTAACTGCAAACACTCGACAGAGGGAGGGAGACATTTTAGGACGGTGACATCATGACATCATGGTCACAAGACACCTGTTGACGAATGGCTTTTCTAGGTCGCCACGCCCATTCCAAGTGGGTGCGGAGGTGGGAATGGGGTGAGGGGAGGGGCAAGGAAGCATCTCACGCCGCTGTGACGCATGTCCTATCAGGTCACCATGGCGACGGGCCTAATACGGCTCCGGAACCCTCCTGCTGTGGGTCAGGGTCAGCAGGGATGGAGAGGGTTTTTTTTTAGTGTTGCAGTTTAGTTCTGCACATGCCATTTCCCACAGTTCTGTGACAGGGATGCCAAAAAAGCCCAAAACTTTTCATACTTGGTATTGGGTGGGTGGGGGAGAAGTACAAAGGGGTTGGGTATAGATGGATGCCCCCCCCCACCCCTCATCCTTCCCACCGAAGATGTACTAATTGGGACACACTTTGGCATGTATGAGACATGGTGGAGACGCGTAGTTCCAGTAAACGCTGTGAGGTCACAGGCCAGCATGGGAGTCTCACTCTGCTGTGGATGTCCTCTTACACAGCTACGGCGACGGCTCCACGTCACTGTCATAAAACCACATCAGGGTGTAACGAGCTGCAGGTTTCAGTGGCACCGGCGGCTGTATGGCAGTACGCACTGGGCGTGCCAGAACGGCTTCAGGGTTTTTAATGTTTATTTTCAATCCTTAATTATGTTTATATGAAACCAAGCTGAATTCTACCATGTATAGTGCAAAAGGCTAAAGCACAGCTGGAGATTGGCGGTCATTAGTGAGGTTTTGCATTCTGACACCCGATTGCAACTGCAATTTCCTCCAACAGAGCACCTGCATTGTCTCATTGACCATTCTGGTCTCAGCTTCCTGCAATTTTATTGGTTCCCACAGTTTTCTGAGGGAGGATTTGATTGGCTCAGGGGTTTTGTAAAAACATTTCTAGAGTCTTGATATACATCAGCAGTAGGAAGTGACTGTTGGTTCACTGGCAAAGCAAGCAGAGCAGAACATTTTTTAAGTCTGACGGATTTATGCCACAGAAGAGCAAGGACACTAGTCATGGCTCATGCGTATGCCATAATTATGAGCTATGGTAAGCGACAGAAACCGCCAAACACTGATTACAATAAGGAAGACAGGAGAGCATCTTAAAATTTTATATCACAGAAGCAATTTCAGCAATCTTGCATTCTAGTCAAACCATGAAATACATGATAAAAACAGCACAACAATAAATAAAAATACAAGTTGGCCATTTCTCTTCTGCTTTCTTCATATACATATGAAGTCCGGGTCCGTCAAAAAATAACCCAACTAATAAATCAGTTAGACGGGGTCATCACAGAGTTATTCAGAAATGAGCAGAAGCTTCAACATTGTTGGGATTTAAACCATCTTTTCTTCAGTGCGCATTTCTATGACTCATTGATTTCTAAGCCAAGCCACTGAAATTCCATATTAATTAAAATCATTAAAGTATTAAACCATTAATTAAAGTCTGTCTCTGATAAAAACATAATACATTTTAAACGGTTGTGTGTGCAGAATGCACCTGCACACTGTAGTTATCAGTTTTGGCTGAGCTTGTCTGTCTCAGGTAAACAAATGTATGTGACAATTCCTTACACGCCCATCTGTTGATTGCAGAGAGACTAGGACGATCGCCGCAACTGAAAAGTGCAGCAAGTCTGTATTACTTCTGCCCCCTACTGTCTACACACTGTTACTACAACACACAACTGTTGCCACCGTGCTGGGCTGCTGGGTTATCATCGGCAACAGTTAATAAGGATATTAATAGTGTGAAGTCGGGTCTCACCAAGGCTAAGTATTTCAGACCCTCTGTTGAAGAGGTTACAACGTTATCCAGTGCATGTGACGCTGAGAAATTCGCCTGTGTGACCACCAGAGGGCGCTATTAACCAGCGGATGACAACAGCCACTCCAGTTCAAGGTGTTGCAACAACTGCGCGCTCAAAGGGTTTTCAACTATTTTTCTGTAACGGTGGTGTGTCGGTGCCCTCTATTTTTCAACTGAAACTTAATCAGTTATGTTTGCATTATAAGGGCGCCCATAATAGCAAATGTAAAATATTTGGTCACCGGTACGTGGTTTCACCTCCTTTTATAAGTACAATATTTAAGAGGAAAAGGTTTTTTGTTGGTTATTCTATCTGTAATACAGCTGGTGAGCGATCGCTCCCTGCATTGCCATCACGGGTTTCCGTAAGGAATGTTGAAGGGTGGGGGAGTGTGGGAACGGATCAAACAGATGCTATTACTGATAAGAGATCTTTCAACTGCCTTCATTTCAACAGCCAACTGAAGCGGTGCTTGCTTACGCTTGCTTACACATTTTATCGAACGGGGTAGCCACAATAAACACCTTCAACAACCACTTACATTGTTTAATTGTTTCAACACCCACTGACGCTTATTTCAGGTTTTCATGCAACACGATGAAAACTGCGCGATGAACGCATTTTAAAATAGCTGCTGTGTTAACAGCCAGCCGTGGACGCCGGCTATTTGGCCAGCAATTATGTGGTGACAAACAAGAACTCTCAAATAACGTCATAATGAGCTTTAACGGGCCTCGCAGAAAACAGGGACACACTGGGTTGTTTCATCAGACAATTTAAACATTTGTCATATTCAAAAAGTTAGCCTGAGGGATCCCAACACACCGCACCGTGGTGTTTCTCTTAGTCCCAGCACAGACATCCTCATAAGCCTACTCGTGTTCCACCCGCCAGCAAGTTGTCCTATTTTTGCCTGAATAATCAAATCAGTAATAGGCATAAAGGCAGTATCCAGTATTGAAACATATCACCCATTTAATCGTGCGCATTGCACGCCACATTTGACTTGCCAGTGGGAAGACATGCACAAATGAATTAACTAGAACTAGAAATGAAGGCTAATAAATCAACCCACCAATGGCCTGTGGGCTTCAAACCAGTAACCTCTCTCCACAGCCGAAATTCAGCTTTGAACGCACACCGCACAGTCTTGCTAGAACTAGTCTATTGTAGGGTTTGGGAAAGCGCCCAAATCAAGTGTCCCAGCAAGCCTTAACATGAACAATAACCAGGTGGAATTCTATGCTGAATACCGCATTTATGGCCTAAAGAAAACCCGTAAACACCCATTTCTGCAGGTTCTGGGGATTACTGAAGAAGGAACTCTAATGTAATTGTTTTCAAAAACAAAAAAGAAAGAAAGAAAAAGAAAAAATTGACTCCAGAACGTCATGAATGCGAGCTGCACCTATTTCAAACAGGTGACAACCGAAGGGCGACGAGGTATAATGGCAGCAAGTCTATATTCGGAGAAAAATAAGTAAAATAGATATGAGGCTCAAAGTAACAGTTAAAAGTGTAGTGTTAAGCCGTAAGGAATTGAATATACTCCATTAACTGTAAATTGTACATGAAGTTTTGAAAAATATATTACATTATAATACAACACATACATATATAATATAATACATTAATCACTATATTTTTAGAATAGGCCCATCTGAAAACTGAGTTTTGTACAGTTGTCCACATATTGTGAAGTGTTGCTATTTCTGTTATCTTGATTTGTGTGTTATTTCATTAGGCTACAATCCATCTTCGTCAAGGACAAATAAAAGGAACAAGGGGTGTGCACGGATCTCGGATTAATGTCACCTTTTTCACAGGCAAAAACCTTTGAGGGGGGGGGGGGGGGGGGGGGGGGGGGGGGGGGGGGGGGGAAGCCCGGTTACACGGGATTTCGCAGCGCAGGATACAGGAGTGTTTAACCTTACAGGTAACGGAGAAGTTAAAGCAGCTGTTTACATAGATTATATACGCCAGGTCCGGGGTTTATCCGATGCATTTTCAGATGCAGCCACATTCCTAACGTCCACAGCACAACACAAGCTTTACACTGACTCACAAAACAGCAAGATTCGCACACCCAAAATTCTATGACTTCAGGTGCAGTAGAGGATTATAAGTACAATAAGGAGAAGAAGATCCAAGCGACGCTCAATAACTTACAAAAAAGTCACGTAGATGTGTTGATAAAATAATATTAGTACAAACGGCTCTGACGTTTACATGTTTTATCATAAAATCGATGCGTCTTTTTTGCAAGTTATTCAGTGCTGCGTGATTCTCCCTCATTATGACAATGACTCACATCATGAGTTTTGGAATTTTACGCTCATACGATGCGAATACGCGCGCTCCTTTAATAAACAAAGATGGACACATTAAATTAGATCCTACACAAGCGAAAATGACATCGGCCAAACCTCCAATTTTTGGACATTTCAGGCAATGTTACAAAGGAGCTAATCCATACTACTGGTTTAAGACAGTTGCAGCAGCCTAAATCAATGGTCTTGAATTAAGATCAATGAATTAACAGCAACATGAAAGTTATTTTGGGACACAGAATATATAACAAGTAAAAAAAAATGTCACCCGCACTACTCCCAAAAACCTACCGATTGCGAAGAGCAACCCAACTGCAAAGATGCTGAGGAGAATTCGGCTCATTTTTGTTTAAAAGAGTTGGTCGTCGGAGGGTTCAACGAAACTTCAAGAAGTCTTTGGAAAGAATCTGCGCGCTCTGCCGAACAGTTACACCGAAGGAAAACAAACAAGGCGCGTGGGTAACCCGCTATTTATACTCCTCCGCCCATGCCAAAAACGTCACCGCTATCCAATAGAACGCAGAAGCGTCTGGACACGACACCACACCCAAAATTCACTCGCCCACCCACCTCGCCAGGTGAGTGGGTTATCTCTGCTCTTTGCGTCGATATACATGGAGAAAAATTACAGAGATCAAGGGCGTAACGACGCATTCTTTGGGGGCGTGTTGCCCCCCCCCCCCAGTACTGAGAACATACCAATGTGTCCCCCCCCAATATACAGCAGAAAATAATATGTCCTGCTTTTATGAACCCTGAAAATATTCCGCTCCTTGCATTGGGCTACTGCAATCCTGTTACTTTGTTATAAGCGTAACTCAGCCCAATACATCTAATATACTTTGTATCTATTGAATTCTCTCCAGGTATGTCTGTATTGTTATTTTTTTTATGTTGGTCGAATATACTATTTCCCTCCTTTTCCATTACTCTCTCTCAGTTTTCTTTGTCATTCAGATGGATTAGTGATGGTCATACCTGTTGTTAGTAGATCTCTTCATGTTATCCCTTTATGTTACCATTTGTAAGAATGCTTTTTGGCACTCTCTTTTTGTTTCTGCTTTTATATTACATTGTTGAGTAAAGATTATTATCTTTTCTCCCCATCTTGAAAACATGGACATGGGGTCCCCTTCCTCTGTCTGAATCTTGCCGTTTGAAAGGGGGTGACCGCTGATTGGAGTGCAAACCTGAGTTGAAGTCTGAAATTTATGATTTCTAAGCGTCTCAGCTCTGTAGGCCCAAACAGGAGATTATTTCTGCATTGAGCGAAAACCATAGTGCCTTTTCACCCCATTTGAATATTAGTCAGACCTGCATTAAGCCGCACCCTGACAAACATCACCTTCCGCCTGCAGGTCCCTCTATCTACCTCTGTATTAACACCTGTGTTCCTATGTTTGTCTCTGTCACGGCAGTCACTGATCCTACCTGCGTTTCTGTGGCTACGTGTTAATGTGTTTGATTCTGTGCTTACCTGCATTTCTGTGCCCACCTGTGCTTTTGGACAAGATTTTTTGTTAACATGATTCTGCACTAACCTGTGTTTCTGTGCCTACTTGTGCATTCAAACGTATGTTTGCTATGACCGGTACATGAATACATGTAGCCCAGCCTTGATTCATTGGAAAGGAACGACAACAGTACAAGTCAATGTTATTCTTGTTTACATTTGTGCCTGAACATTAAGATTAATTAAAAGATAAAATTAAAAGATAAAAAAAATATTTCCATCAATTCCTTCATTGCGTAAAACTTAAGCACTTTATTCAAAACACCAGGACATATTTTTAGGGGGCTTTTACTGAAGGTCTATCCGAATTCTGTGGTTTCTGCCCACACAGTGCTAGTCCAGGGTGATATTTGGGGTCCCCCCCTACACTGAAAAGTCTCCAGCCTCACCCATATTAACGCTATGAGCAGGAACTCTGTCAACACATTCTTGTTTCCATCACAGCCCTTAATTATGTGACTCACCACCTTATGCTCACTGCACTGAAACCATTTTGCTGTGTCCATTTACTGAAATGGGGGGAGGGGAGGGGACGGGAGGTCATGTGTGGACAGCTGCAGCCTCAATAGTCAGGCTCATAAATATGACATCGTAACTATGAGCCAGATAAACTACTATCTGCAGTCCGGCCCAGTTCTGGCCCAGCTTTTGGGGATTTTCTTTGCTAATAAACCCGGAAGAAACTGGTGTACTCGATTTACAGGGTTCAGAAGTAGCAAGGTCAAAGCAGGCGGCTCAAATAATCAGAACCTCAAGCTCTATCTCCGCTAACATGCTACACTGTGAGTCTACGCCACAGCCAACATTAGAGACTGCCAGTTCAGTTCCCCACGCCTACAACATAAAATGGGCTTCTCCAGGAAGCTCCCCCTCTGATCAGTCTCATCGATAATATTCATTGATGACTGGACCAGTGTGCCGAGCTTATGTCTCTCAGCCACAGGTCTGGTGAAGACAGGGTAGATCAGAGCCAGGGAGCTGGTCACACTTTTTAGCTGCGACCAGCAGCTCTGTAGCTCAGTTGGTTGGCTCATCGGTAATAATAATAATTTCCCCACCCTTTGGCAGCCACAGTTTTCACCCTAGGAGGCTGAAATTTGGCATGGAGGTCAAGGTGTGTGAAGGTGTGTGTTTCTGTTCATGCCATTTGGCTAAAAGGGGGCGTGGCAGTGGGAGTGGCCTGTTCGCAGCTTTTGGGATTCAGCACTGTTTTTGAGCAGCCGCTTCAGGTCAGAGGCGGGTGAAGAGGGATGGTGCCCGTACGGGCACAGTCAGAGAGAGGAGGTGTGTGTTAGCTGCGCTACTCCTCTGAGAATCTCAGCAACGTCTGAGCCGCCATTTCCCTGGCCTGGGGATTGCCGCTACGGTCAGTGCCGCACACGGACGCCACGGCAGTCGCACCGGGATCTCCCGAGGCCAGACCCATCCATCCAGAGTCTGAGTCCAGGCAGCCGGAAAGTTGTCACACTGCTGCGCAGCAAGGTTGAGCAAATAAGACCTTTTTTATTTTCCCTCCCCCATTTTATCTTGCCCCTGCTGGAAAGGACACAGCGTCCCTCCCGCCTCCAAAAACACACACACACACACACACACACACACACTGTCTACACACACACACACACACACACACACACACACACAGTGGGTACGGAGTGCCTTCCAACACTTCTGTTGCTCTCTCAGCAGTTTCTAGAATATTCTGCATTGTTCTGTTTATTCTGAGTGAGACAGATATTTCCATATGCTTCCTACCAAGGCAAATGTTTGGTTTTTACCTCCTGGCTTCTCACATTTTAACCCCACACCCCTCACATGACATTTGAATTCTGGGCTACATTTTTATTTTTTTGTTCAGGTCGACACAACTGCGCACAGGGTTGCCAGATTGGAGTGTGTTTCAGTCTTCCAAATTACATATTGGGTACTTTTTGAGGGAGGTTCTCGAGTAAAAAATGTTTTTTTTTCTCTTTTGGAGGAATAAAATCCCAAGCATCTGGCCACCCTGAGCACAGACGATACTGGGGAAACCTAGGACAGATTGCGACCTTAGATGTGCTCCTTGTGGAAGTCTGGCTTTAACCTGATGTATGAATGTAACCTGATAGGCACAAGCCAAAATCTCTACAGATTACTGGATTTCTGATACATTTTTAAAGATACAATTTTCACAATATTCTGAAAATATACTGTCATAAGACTGTACATGTTGCTTTAGGGATAGTTCGTTTTTTTTAATGTAAGTGTTTCTTATTTTACCAGCATGACAAGAGTTAAAGTATCTCAAATACAAATAATAATGATAATAGGTGAAGATGGCCATGCTCTACTTGTTCTCATAAAAAGAAGTGCGCAAACAGACTCTGATTCAGGAAATGCACCACGTCAACCTCTGCATGCATCTTTGTGTCATGCTTGTTTTCTGGGAGTGCTGAGCAATGTTTGCAAATAGGTATTTGTCAGTAGTGGTGAGTTTGTTTGTCTGTGTGTGTGTGTGTCTGTGTTTGTTAGTGTGTGTGTGTGTGTGTGTGTGCTCTGTCAGTCTGTAGGAAAACCGTTATGAAACGTCTTGCTCAGAGTCATTACTCCAAATCCCATAATGATGAGGCTGTGTCCGCGGCACAGAATGCCACCTTTGTTTTGTGCTCAAACACAGAGTCTGATTTCACAACACTGCCACAGAGCGTGGGACTGAGGCACCCGTGCAACTGCAGCACAGAGACACAGCCATTCACTTTAGATATATACATATATATGTGTGTGTGTGTATACATATTTGTTTAATTATAAATACAATTTCAATGTCATGTGTGTTCACTGTTTATGTCTATGTGTATGCTTTGTTAATATTTACAGATGTATATGCTACCAATACAATATCTTAAATTTGATTCTTGAGGGAGACATTGAGAAAAGATAGTGGAAGATATAGAAAGACAGAGATGTAATATTTGCATACATACATTGTGTTTATAGTCCAAGGGAACGACCCAATACTTATAGTTCAGGGTTTTTTCCCTGTTCTTACAGTTGAGTGATATGACCCTGTTTTTATGTTTCAGGGAAATGACAAAATCTCAGCAGTTCAGGGGTTTGTGCCTGTATTTATAGTTCAGGGGTCCGTCCCTGTTTTTACAGTGTAGATATACTGTCCTGTACTGTCCCTAATTGCTGTCTTCAGTCTCATAGCTTAAGAACTTAATTTTGGTCTTTTATTTGACAGGTCTTACAAAGGGAAGCACAATACGTCAAACAGAAAACTGGTATACATGGCTATGCTTCCCATATGAAGCTGATTTGAATTTAAACATTTGAATGTCTGTTTGTGTGAGTGTGTGTGTATGAATGTGTGTGTGTCTACACGGTTTTAAAACTTGTTGGGTTGGATTTTCTTTGACCAACTCTGACTTACCTACGGTCCATGTCAGAGGCTGTGCTGTTAGTCTTTAATGTAAGGCCACTGGGCGTCTGTCCCAAACAAATCCACAAATCGCTGTCTACCTTCTTCTGTGATGCTAATCCACAAACACATAACACACCTCATATCCTGCACAGTAATACTGGTGCAAACACACACACACACATAACGCACACCCACAGAAGAAAAACACATGTTGAAAGAGAAATAAAATGTGGAAAAACACACCGCAAGGGCAGTCCACAAAGTGTTGTGAGGTACAGAAATTCACATGACTCATGAGCCTGGTCCCACACCCTTAACATTGGAAAAAGTGACACACACACACACACTCACACACACACACACACACAGTCACACTCACTCACACACACACACACTCCAGTTCTGAAAATGACTAGGTCTTTTCCCATGACTTAAAGCAAGGATTCCCAATTATTCTCAAATGGAATAGTATCTGCATACATACAATCTATACGTAATACATAGTCAAAAACACACAAACAATCACAGATAGATACATAGGTGTGTGTGTGTGTGTGTGTGTGTGTGTGTGTGTGTGTGTGTGTGTGGGTGTGTGTGTGAGTGTGTGTGTGTGTGTGTGTCAGAGAAAGAGTGATACACCGTGGACAACCTGCATGGACCACAAAAGGTATAGGTGTATTTGGTCTACGTTCCGTTTTAATTTTGTCACCATACCCTCTAATTATAAGTGTCAGCGGTCCATAGCTACTTGGTCGCGGGCAGGGAGGTTGCAGACAGCTTTGATGTTTTTACTATCGTCTCTGTTCGTTTGGTGCAGACGGGAGTTCACTACATTTCTATCATCTGCCAGGAAAGTGTTGGTCCGGGAGCGGACATATAATAAGGGCAACTCCTAGGCAACTCATTCTCGAGTTTCGCAGTCGGGCATGCGCAGTCTATCATGCAATACCTCTCCCTGTTTGGGGTTTGATTTAGCAAAACATGCTGCGTAGCCACACCCTTGCTCAAGTCCGCGCACTCTACGGCTATCATGGGCGAGTCACGTGGCAGCATCTCAGCAGAAGTGCGGCGGCTGGCTTGCAACAATACCGGTGCATGGGGATGAACAGGTAATACCGATATCTTAATCGCTTTGCATGTAACTGTACGCAGTTACTCGGCGAGGCGATTCATGATCTTTTATCTCGCTTGCTGTGTTTTCACATACATATAGGCCTGTTATCTTTGCAAATTAAGCAAATTTCCAAGAGAGAAGTCTGTATCTTTGTATCGTGGTCCTGTGAAAATGCTTCTCAACATCCGTGACCAAAGTATGCAACTTCTGTTTAACTTTTGTGTACACGGTCTCTCAGGATAATGAAACCGTTGGCCTATTTTATCATGCAGAAAAACGAAGCAAATATTAGCAATACCTAGCCACTATTTTCCCTTGGATATTGTTTTAATTTTGTGTTTTTAAGTGTGTTATTAAGAGGTAGCCTGCTGCAAAGAGGGTGGCCTGCAGCAGTTTACACAACCTAATGTGCAATATCATGTGTGATCTGTCATCGTGTTTTCACAGAATAATCGTAGAGTGCATTGATTTAGCACGTTGCGTTATGCGCATTATGATGTGCTGTAGTTAATTTGAAGTGTCGGTTTTGCATTTTAGGTGAATTGGTGATGCTCTGTGATGATGTGCTGTCTTTAATTGTAAGTGACAGGGCAGGATAAGAAGATTGCTTTGTGTGCTGCTCACTGGTGTGTTTAATTTAATTGTGTCATACTAGAGTGAGTGGCTGGCAATGTTTTGGCACCTCATTTGATTGTGTTATAGATGCATTATAACAAAGGTATAATATGTTTATATAAAGGACTACGCGATCCCATTATCCTCAAGGCTTTAGATCGCTGTGCATTAAGAGGAAGGTAGCACAAGGTGGTTTACCTGTGGTGATGGATTGTAGTCAGTTATTCAGGTTAATGAATGATTCATAGTGATAATGTTACCTGCTGGGTTTGACCTGCTGTGTCTTCAAACGTAGAGAATCCTCTTTTGTTGTGAGTGAGGGCACGTTTGATCTGATCACAATTTCTTGTGGTGGCTGGTTCAAGGCCTCAGTATTTACGTTTTTATGAACAGCTCTCCTTTTCCCCAGGTCACCTCACTGAGGAATCTTTGAGCCTCCATAACAAAAGCCCCTGCTAGTAACTGTTTGGTTATTACAGCGTTCTCAGAATGTTGAAATGGAGATGAAAATAAAGAGTGGGTATAATGTATCTCTGCCTTGCCCCTGCTCATTTTAATAAGCCCAGCTCCCTAACCATTATACTACACTGTAACCTCTGAGCTACAAGCCCAGCTCCCTAACCATTATACTACACTGTAACCTCTGAGCTACAAGCCCAGCTCCCTAACCATTATACTACACTGTAACCTCTGAGCTACAAGCCCAGCTCCATAACCATTATACTACACTGTAACCTCTGAGCTACAAGCCCAGCTCCCTAACCATTACACTACACTGTAACCTCTGAGCTACAAGCCCAGCTCCCTAACCATTATACTACACTGTAACCTCTGAGCTACAAGCCCAGCTCCCTAACCATTACACTACACTGTAACCTCTGAGCTACAAGCCCAGCTCCCTAACCATTATACTACACTGTAACCTCTGAGCTACAGGCCCAGCTCCCTAACCATTATACTACACTGTAACCTCTGAGCTACTAGCCCAGCTCCCTAACCATTACACTACACTGTAACCTCTGAGCTACAAGCCCAGCTCCCTAACCATTATACTACACTGTAACCTCTGAGCTACAAGCCCAGCTCCCTAACCATTATACTACACTGTAACCTCTGAGCTACAAGCCCAGCTCCCTAACCATTATACTACACTGTAACCTCTGAGCTACAAGCCCAGCTCCCTAACCATTATACTACACTGTAACCTCTGAGCTACAAGCCCAGCTCCCTAACCATTATACTACACTGTAACCTCTGAGCTACAAGCCCAGCTCCCTAACCATTACACTACACTGTAACCTTTGAGCTACAAGCCCAGCTCCCTAACCATTATACTACACTGTAACCTCTGAGCTACAAGCCCAGCTCCCTAACCATTATACTACACTGTAACCTCTGAGCTACAAGCCCAGCTCCCTAACCATTACACTACACTGTAACCTCTGAGCTACAAGCATAGCTCGCTAACCATTATACTACGCTGTAACCTCTGAGCTACAAGCCCAGCTCCCTAACCATTACACTACACTGTAACCTCTGAGCTACAAGCCCAGCTCCCTAACCATTATACTACACTGTAACCTCTGAGCTACAAGCCCAGCTCCCTAACCATTATACTACACTGTAACCTCTGAGCTACAAGCCCAGCTCCCTAACCATTATACTACAATGTAACCTCTGAGCTACAAGCCCAGCTCCCTAACCATTATACTACACTGTAACCTCTGAGCTACAGGCCCAGCTCCCTAACCATTATACTACACTGTAACCTCTGAGCTACAAGCCCAGCTCCCTAACCATTATACTACACTGTAACCTCTGAGCTACAAGCCCAGCTCCCTAACCATTATACTACACTGTAACCTCTGAGCTACAAGCCCAGCTCCCTAACCATTATACTACACTGTAACCTCTGAGCTACAAGCCCAGCTCCCTAACCATTATACTACAATAACCTGTGAGCTACAAGCCCAGCTCCCTAACCATTATACTACACTGTAACCTCTGAGCTACAGGCCCAGCTCCCTAACCATTATACTACACTGTAACCTCTGAGCTACAAGCCCAGCTCCCTAACCATTATACTACACTGTAACCTCTGAGCTACAAGCCCAGCTCCCTAACCATTATACTACACTGTAACCTCTGAGCTACAAGCCCAGCTCCCTAACCATTATACTACACTGTAACCTCTGAGCTACAAGCCCAGCTCCCTAACCATTACACTACACTGTAACCTCTGAGCTACAAGCCCAGCTCCCTAACCATTATACTACACTGTAACCTCTGAGCTACAAGCCCAGCTCCCTAACCATTATACTACACTGTAACCTCTGAGCTACAAGCCCAGCTCCCTAACCATTATACTACACTGTAACTGCAAAGTTATATCTGCCGTTTATTGGTAAAAATTTTGACACTGAGAGAGCAATAAGGGGATGGAGAGAGACAGGAAAAGCAACAGGAAGAGGGAGGGAGAGAGCAGGGGGAGGAGAGGGGGGTGACTGTAGTCACAGTCATGTGAAAAGTCTCTCCCGGCTCCACTCTGCATACACACACACACTTGCAAACACTCACTCACACACATACACACACACACACACATACACAGTGGCAGGCACATACCTGCACTGGTCTTAGACAGCGATAACAGGTCTTACACAGGAACACTTAACCTGGTGTAACCCAGGGCATGGTGGAGAGAGGGAGTGACATCACCAATGCTGCTACTTCAAATAAGCCAATCAGTGTTTACATTTGTCTCACATATATCACTGTTATGTTTCTATTGCTTGCGTCATATGAATGAAACTTCAGACCATTTCAACACTTCAGCCTAAATCAATGAAATACTACTATCTAATTTTACATGGCAAGTTAGTTATTTGAGGTTTCATTCACTCAGCACACATATTACCAACACATTCTTTACACAACGCGAAGCACAAGTCTCAACGCATGATGCAGAAATGAAGTAAGTCACACTCAACTGAACTGGTGCGTTGTGAGTTTGTGTGAAACCACAACCCAAAGAGGAAACAAGGGTCTGTTTTTGTCATGGTGAACAAGAACAGAATGGATATTTTCAAAGACCTGAGAGCCTTTACGATTGAAGTCTTTGAGTGTACACATTTTTATACAACATTAGTTGGTTTTCCATTTACTGTAACTGACTTCATCTTTCATTTTGTTTATTTTCATTATCTACAGCAGTTGAAAGTACAGTACGTTTATGGTTCAAAAAGTATTGGATAATATTTTATTTGATTTTTTTCAAGTATTGCTTCTGATTTAGAGTTAAATAAAGGTTATTCTGTGGCCCTTTTACGCAAGTGTTAACATAAAAATGACTTTGAGTGTCTGAGAATAAATTTCAACGAAGATCTGCCACACAACTGGCATTCGATTCAAACACAAGTGCGTCACAGAATATCAGTGTAATTACCGTGCCATCTAGTGGTGAACTTGAGTATTACAACTGTATAGCTGCATTATAGGTACTGAGATAATGGCGTTACCTGTTGCTAGGCCTGTCTTACTATGGTCAAAACTTGGAGTTTGATAAACCTCTCTGCCCGCTGTGGAAAAACCCCACACAGCCTCGGAGGTGTGCACTTGCTAATTAACCATTGGTGAAGTATTAATTCTGACTAACTATGTTATAAAAGCTTCTATTTGTTCCAGCTAGTGCTTTGCAACTTTTGTACTTGCATTGGTTTGACAACTAACAGGCGATCTACTGATTGAATTATTCAAATTATCGAAGGTTAAAGTCACCCCCAATAAGAAAATAAGCATTAGGGAATTTAGATAACTAATGAAGGACTCTTTCTTCTACATTGTTTAATAAATTGTCATTTCTAGCTTAGTATCGTGACCATAAATATTAATAATTATGAGAGTGATTTTAGAAATTTCAATAACCTGGCAGATATAATGCCCATTATATCGCATGACTGCGTGACCACCCACACCATCGTCACGTTTGCAGATGACACCACCCTCATCGGTCAGATCACAGACGAGATGAGACGGCCTACAGAGAGGAGGTGAGAGCCCTGACTTCCTGGTGTCAGGAGAACAACCTCCAGCTCAACGTCAGCAAGACCAAAGAGATGGTGCTGGACTTCAGGGCTTGCAAGGAGGACACACCCCCTTCTACACTGACGGGGCAGCAGTGGAGAGAGTCAACAGCTTCAGGTACCTGGGAGTACACATCAGCGAGGACCTGAAATGGACAATGCACACAGATGCCGTGGTAAGAACTGCCAGACAACGTCTCTTCTTCCTCCAAAGACTGCAGAGGTTCAGCATAGACCCAAGGATATTGTGCAGTTTCTACCGGTGCACCACTGAGAGTATCCGGCCTGGTATGGGAGCAAGACGTTACAGACATGTCCACAGAGATGGCATCACTGTTACAGACATGCCCACAGGGGTGACATCACTGTTACAGACACCTTCACAGGACAGACCTGCAGGGCTCCAGGGTTGCGGCCATCAGTGTTTGTGCATGGAGAGAAAAATGGGAAGACTCTCTCAGTGAATGAATGTTTTAAGGTGTGGATGTGTGACATGTCAGTGGGGTTGTGGAAGGACACCTCCCCCCTGTCATAGTCCAGCTGCACTCTGATCCTCTGGGGCTTCTTCTTTAGTGTGAGGGGAGTGTCCCCTCCCCAGTATTCTTTACCATCCAGTAGAGATAAAACCCAGAATCCCTCCTCTGGTATGGTTAAAATCTCTCCCTTCCTGCGGATGGACTCGTTCACCACTCCTACATCCCACTCACGTTTGTTCCCCACCTCCACCTCCCAGCTGTGTTTTCCTGAGGTGAACCCCTCAGAGGCCAGCACAAACACATACTTCTCAAACCTCTCTGGGTTGTCAGGAAGCTGCTGATCTAATGTATCAGTGTCTCTCACACTGCTCAGATCAGCAGACAGAGAGGCCCATTTGCTTAGTGTGTTGGGGTCCAGAGTCACAGGAGCTGAAGGATAAAGGTTGCAGTGAGTGCAAACTCATCATCAACTTTCAGAAAGAACAAACTGTTTATTTCTATGATTAGTGTGTTTAATTTCTGATGAACATGGTCTTTGCACCTGTCTCCCCCAGATACTCACTGTACTGCACCGTCTCCAGCATCTTCTCCCAGACTCTGTACTTCAGATTGCCCAGGTGTTTGGCCACATCTATCAGCGCTCCTGAAAGCAGCTCTGGATCTTTTAGTGTGCACTGGGCTCTGTAATGACAAGCACGAGTCACTCACGCTGTGGGGTCTGAAGTGACTTAGGGAGCGTTCCCATATTCACTCTCCGAGCGGCACAGCGGACTCTGGCTGTTTGTAAATTCAGAGCACTGACCCAACTGTCATGTGTTTATTCAGAGTGTTCCACTCTCTGACCAATCAGAACACACTCTGAGCACTCTGGCTGTGAAGTGAGATTGTCAGAGTGTGTGATGTCGTTTGCTAGATCAGCTGATTGACACATGCGGGAGGAAACTGCTAGATGTGACGGTTGCAGGTTGGTGGCTTCACTGAACACAGCTGGAGCGTTCGTAAATTATAAAATAATAATGTGCTGTGTGACACTCTGGTCAGAGTACTCAGGTTTCAGATCAGAGTGTCAAAAAGAATATCAAAACACCCATTATTATACAGCTTGAGTGTTCAGAGCACACTCTGGCACTCACAGAGTGAATATCCAAATGCACCCTTAAACAGACAAGAGTAAAAGAGGAGAGCGCCCTACATACCTTTCTTTGATATTTCTGTAGGTCTGAAAAACACATAAACAACAGAATTAATATGAGATGTACTTTGTGCAAATTTGACAAAAGCACATTATTTGCAAAATTAAAAAAGACACCATTAAGAGGGGGTAGGTGCAAAGGGAGAGATTGGGTGAGAAACGACAAGAGCCAAGCTAATGACAGTGAACCTGATTATATCGGCAAACAAGCACAGCCCAGCATTACATCTGCATTATATCTATAAACACAAGCCTGGCTCACAAGGCTAAAGTCAGTCAGTATAAACCCAGAACACTGCAGCTAAATCAAGCTCCTACCTTTAAGAATGAGATGTCTTCAGTGTGCATGGCCTTCTCTATGGCTGTGATTTTGTCTGAAAGGGTGGACACTTGTCTTGTGATGTTCTCTATCTTCTCCTTCATCCTCCGACTCTTCTGCTCCTCTTCCTCCCTCAGCACGGCTAGTCGGGCCTCCTCTTCATCTCTCAGGAACTGGTGGAGCTTCTCAAACTCTGCCTTTACCTGCCTCTCTGTGTGCTGGGCCTGACTCTGAAGTTCACAAGCACAATATTAAGTAAAGACTGAAGCAGAATGGGCCGTGCAGGTATATGGACATTAACCACAGCAGGGGGGTGTGACCAGGTGTCATTTTAGCAGAATTGCACCGTCCAGAGTGGCTTAATCTGTTTATACAATTTTTTGGTTAACTACTCTAGGAGAGATCTATAATAATTTAATGGCATTTGAGTGTTAGCTGCTTTATGCTACAAGTAGCTGTGTTGTAAGCAAAGCATTACATTACAGGCACTTAGAAAGCACAATACAAATTGAAAAAAGTCAGAATAAACCAATCTGGGCTATGTTGTATGGAAATAAAACACTTTGGCCTCACCTGTAGACCCACACCAATCGGTTAATCCTAAAGTTTATTCTTTACAACAAATAAAAACCAACAAGCAAATCCAATTATAACTGATTTTATAGTTCCATACTCCTTTCTGTAAGTTGGCACTGTTTTGGTTTCATTTGTAAATAGTTTGATTTGTTGTTTGATTCAAAAGTTGGGCTGCATTTTAATGGTATAAGCTCACAGTTTAATGTTCTGACAGTCAAAACAGAGCCAAGGATGTTGAGGGCTTTAATTTAGAGACATTATTTGAGCTACTTAGCAGTATATAATAATAGAATAGCAGTAGTATTATATACTATTTCTCTATAGGGGTAACAGAAAAAAGTTAACACTCCCTCCAAGTGGAATACAATATTTACTCAATCCATTGTATAAGAATTAATGATGTATCTCTATTTCTTTTTTGAAGTTGCAATGTTTTTCTAACTACTCTACTTACCCTGATGTGTTTTGCTGTCTTCTCACACTCTTGAATAATTGAATAATATTCAACAACAATTAAAATTTTTCTCTTACCCAATCAGAATCCCTTATTTACCCAATCCATGATTTACACATGAATAATGTATCTGTGTTTGTGTTATGAAGGTGCAGTGTTTCCTAACTGCTCTACTCACCCTGATGTGTTCTGCTGTTTTCTCACACTCTTGTTGAACTTTAGTGAATCTCTCCAGCTTTTCTTTCATAGGACTCAGTGCAGTCTTGAGTTTGTCCTGGAATGAGATGAAATGCACAGGCAGCACTTATAGAACCTCACTCATCACAAGCAAATCCAGGAAACGATAAAGCACATACAGACATTTTAACCAATTTTGTACCTGTGAGGAGCACAGCTGCTGTTCCCCCACTGTTCGCTAGAGGGCAGTATAGTTTGTGTTTTGTGTCTTGATCTTGGTATTAATGTCACTGTGTTAATTAGGAATTGTTTGCACTAAGATCTTTCCTGAATGTTTTTTTTCAGTAATGTTTTGTTTTCTTATCACGTCTCAGTGTCTGAGATCTCTGCCTTTGAGCCAAATCTACAGCAGTCTAGGCGTTAAGGTACAGGGATTCTGCTCAAAGGACCTGGATTCATGTCCCATGAAAGGAATCATCCTTCACCGTACCAAATACGAATCCCGTAGACACTTTCCGATGTTTGATGTAGAAATCGTTATGACTGATTGTGTTAACGTATATGTAGTGCAGGCCCCTATATAACCTGTTACTCTTCAGACAGTAAGACCAAGAGCCAAAAAACTGAAAGTCACAAGGATTGTTTTCCAGCAAGGTGAACTATCATATTGCTAAATTAATTTAATATGAAAAAAAAGATTTTTAACATCACTCTTTTTCATATCACTGTTCTCTGGATCAGTGGCCCATGTTCTCTTGTCAGGTCACATGATTACTTTTGATTTACTTTTTTTCAATTTCACCCCATGAAATAATGCCTTTGGATGTAAAAGGTACAGTCTAAACCTTAAATGTAGTTTGTCACTTTAAAGCACTGTATACGTTTTGTTTACTGTACTGTGCATTATGTTGCATTAAGAGGAACATATCCAGAAGCTGAATCTCAGCTGTATTTAGTAATTGTACTGATGTTAATTTAGTGTAATTTGCTGTTTCTGTATTACACTGAAGTCTGAACATAAGCATTTGCTTAACAGAGGCCGTCACACCCATCATGCTATTGGCCAAAGTGTTATACTTATGTTATTGTTTTATAGCTCCATGATTTACTGCTCACATAAGCACTTCCCTCTGTACTTTGGCCGAAGTAAACTTTTTGATTCTAACACCACAAAGAACAATATTACTGGTTCATTAGTAATTAGATTTAGTATTTACGTTTTACCCTTGATTAATTACAGTCCTGTTCTGATGGTTATGTTGTTTTATTGTGTATTTCTCCTCCAGAATAA
Organism: Albula glossodonta; assembly: GCA_019788955.1. Classification (NCBI taxonomy): domain Eukaryota; kingdom Metazoa; phylum Chordata; class Actinopteri; order Albuliformes; family Albulidae; genus Albula; species Albula glossodonta. The sequence goes on along the minus strand of JAFBMS010000113.1, from coordinate 385,284 downwards.
GCAAATCTGATCTGAATCATTAATGCTGCCTGCTTTTGACAGGTGAATGAATTCTGTCCTGTCTGGCAGTAGATATTATCTGTTTTCAGAGAAAACAGGAGACATTGTCACCTTATTTAGTTGTGTATTGAGAATATTAAATGTAGGCATCTGTGGCAGGACAGAAGAACAGCAATTCTTACAAAATAAACAGAGTGAAACAAGGGTAAATATAATGATTAAATATAATGAACTACTAGCTTGGGGTTAACTGAATACCGCTGTGTGGATTATTGGCTTAAATTTAGTGGTGGAACCACATGTATTTTTGCTTAATGATGTTTCAGTGATTCAACTTTGAGAATCACAGAGAAAATTTTTTATGGTCTCCCTGTAGCGCTAACCTCCATCTCACATGTTGTCTTGGCACCAGTGGATGTAGACATTTCTAGATGTCATCCTCTTAGAATTCTAAAAATTTTAACTTTTACTTGTGTATTGAAACATGAATATATTGTGTATATGAAATAGTTGAACCCTGACATCTAAACCAGAATACCTTCAGATCCAGTGCAGCCTCTTCCAATGGGCAGATCTGGTGGTTGCTGTGTTTTTTTGAAGTCTGACACACGAGACAGAGAGGCTCTCGGTCATCCTGACAGAATAGCAGGAGTTTCTCTCCATGAAGACTGCAACGAGCTTCACTCGTCTGTTCAGCTTCACTCTCACTCTTCTTCTTCAGGTAGGCCTCCACAATGTGTTGTAAAGCCAGGTTTCTGAGAGGTTCATCCATAGAGCTCTTCCTCCTGCAGATGGGACACTCTCTAGAGCTCTTCTCTGCCCAGCACTGCTGCAGGCAGGTTCTGCAGAAACTGTGGCTACACTTCAACACAACAGGCTCTTTAAAAATATCACAACACACCGAACAATACAGCTCCTCTTCAGGAAAGAAAGCTTTAGCCGCCATTTTACACACCGTGTCTCTCAGTCTGGAACTTTTATTTTCACTTACAGTGACCTTTGGACATGACACACCCGCTTTGATACAAAACCAGAATACAGGTGATCAAAGTCTGTTCATATTACATGCTCTTTTTATGGTTCCAAGAGCTGTGGCACTGGGCATCTCCTGATCTTTGAAACTAAACAAAATATAATAAATGACAGCACATGCATATTATCAGTTGGAATTTGGTTACAATGTATTTACATATGAGGTATATTGGCCTAAAGATTTTATATTCACACACAGCTGAATGTTTTGCCATAAAGATTGAGAGAGTTTTGATAAATGAGTTTGAGAAGTTTTGCTTATGTGAAAGCTGCGCTGGGAACTACAGCCCTGTGTGGGACTATTTTATCGATCTTGTACCTGTCTGTATCAATGTTTTCTGCCCCATTTGCTTCCTGCTCTAATCTGCTTGCTGTTGTGCTTGGTCTTGTCCACTAGATGGCAGTATGCAATCTGATATAACACATTCACATATAGGGTTGCCTGCAGAGTTGAAGCATTTTGAACTCTCAAAGAAGCAGCACCTGCTCTGTTCACTCGTTCTGAGGTATCAAAACACAAAGTGTTACAGAGTAATACAGTGCAGTATGTTCTAATTTGCACATTTCAAGTAATCAATATTTTTCAAGTGCTTTGCTCTTGAAATTGTCAGTTAACTTTCAGTTTTAACATGGCTTCATGTTTTTAAGCTAGAAATGCTTGACAGCTTTTCCATTCTGGCAGGACTGAAGAAGATAAATTCTTAAAACAGAAACTTTGTGAAACAAGGGTTGATCTAGCAATTACATACGACAAACTAAATTAGTATGGCTACATGAGTACAATTGTGTAAACACTGATTTGACATGGTAGACATATCATATACAAAACTATATGGTATACATGTTATATACAATTATGTAAAGTGTCATAGCTCCTTCTACACTAATATTTCTGCTATAAGAAATATCTCACCCCCACCCTAAGGTTTACAGAATAATGCACCAATTAGTACAGATGAAATTACTTAAAAAATGTGTCCTGACACAACATTTTTCCATAGAGTTTACTTTTCCATAAAAAAGAAAGCATGTTTGGCAAGAAAAATGTCAGCCAGTGAAAATAAAAAACTAGTTTTTTTTCTGGAACAAAATGTTGCCTTTGGTCTGTGCTCTGAGGGGCTTAAACACTGTAAAAACACTGGCACGAAAATAGGAATTTTCTGAATTAGGAGTAGCTCTTGCCTTTTGGTGCCCAAAACTCTCCATCTTTCAATGAGTTGGTCCTTCCCTCCATCCTCCCCTGAGGGCCCCTCCAAATGCAGAGTGCTGTCAGTTGGTCATGTGACCACAGGCCTGGTCCAGCCAAGTTTCAGAGCTGCAGAGCCCATCAAGGAGCAGCAATGAAAGGAGCAGCTCAGCACCAGGAGCGGCACAGGTATACTGCTGCACTGAAAGGAACAGCTCAGCACCAGGAGCAGCACAGGTATACTGCAGCACTGAAAGGAGCAGCTCAGAACCAGGACCAGCAGGTATACTACAGTACTTAAAAGAGCAGCTCAGCACCAGGAGAGAACATCCAAAATATAACGCCTGTCAAAGAATACCTTGAAAAAGAAGTCGATGTCAGCTTACAAGCACATACTGGAGCCACATGACTGCAGTAAAAACAACAGTCAAACAAATACTGGCAGTTACATGCAAGTTTTTATTATAAAAGGCAAGATGGAAAACACAAATCACATAAACTGTGATTCACAGTAGTAAAAATACATAAATATGAAAAACTGAAACAATGGAGCCTCAATAATAATAAATAATTTAATAAATTAGATTAAGAAACCAAGTTTTACTCCAGCAATGAAAATGGAAGGAAGCCCTTCTTTAAAAGTATACATTCAGGATGTTTGAATCTTTAGAAATCTGATTATTGAGAAATACAGGGTTCATGTCACTTGAAGATCAGCAGAGCTACTTAAACACCATACCATAGCACAGATCATATATCTGCATGTGCTTCAAAGATTTGTCCATGGGATGGTTAAAGTACTTTAAGACCCTTAATTCAAACCAATTATAAACAAATACAGCTTTTGAAACTAAATACAGAATTATGATTGGTGTATTGTTTGTCATGATGGTTATGCTAGCCGGCACCTGAGTTTCAGTATTTTGGGAAAAATGTTAGGAATTTGCCAATTCAAAGTCTAGAGAGAAGAAGCTGAACTAACGGTAAGATGACGATGAGATGGTTTATTTCTAATGAGGATTGGATGCACATTAATGCCGCATTTGTTTGCCTGAGTTGCTGTGTTTTCTTACAATAGCCTGTTCCTCAGTTTGACCTGCTTGTGAGCCCGAGGCTGCTCCTTCATGCCCTTATTGTTTCACTATGTTTGACCTGATGTGATGTGGTAGGTTTTGTTGGCAATAATCTGTTCTGCACTTAATACTTTTGAAATTGAAAAATATGAACAATTAATAATAATTAAGTGCACCATGTGAAATGTGATGTCAAGGACTGAGGCAGCGAGGTGGGTGGGTGGAGAGCTGGAGCCACTGTCACCTGGGGGCATAATCTGGACATGTCCACATGGATGACATCACTTTTACAGACACCTTCACAGGGATGACATCACTGTTACAGACACCTTCACAGGGATTACATCACTGTTACAGACACCTTCACAGGAATGACATCACTATTACAGACACCTTCACAGGGATGACATCACTATTACAGACACCTTCACAGGGATGACATCACTGTTACAGACAACTTCACAGGGATGACATTACTGTTACAGACACCTTCACAGGGATGACATCACTGTTACAGACACCTTCACAGGAATGACATCACTATTACAGACACCTTCACAGGGATGACATCACTGTTACAGACACCTTCACAGGGATGACATCACTATTACAGACACCTTCACAGGGATGACATCACTATTACAGACACCTTCTCAGGGCAGACCTGCAGGGCTCCAGGGTTGCTGCCATCATGGTTTATATGAGGAGAGAAAAATGGGAAGATTCTCTCAGTGAATGTGTGTGTAAAAGTGTAGATGAGTGACATGTCAGTGGGGTTGTAGAAGGACACCTCCCCCCTGTCATAGTCCAGCTGCACTCTGATCCTCTGGGGCTTCTTCTCCAGTGTGAGGCGGGTGGGTGATGAAGTGCAGGCTTTATACACATCACCCTTCCTCAGCACTAAAACCCAGAATCCATCCTCTGGGCTGCATGTAATGCTCCCCTTCCTGCTGACGGACTCGTTCACCACTCCTACATCCCAGCCATGTTTGTTCCCCACCTCCACCTCCCAGCTGTGTTTCCCTGAGGTGAACCCCTCAGAGCCCAACACACACACACAGGGTTTAAACCTCTCTGGGTTGTCAGGAAGCTGCTGATCTTCTGTACCAGTGTTTCTCACACTGCTCAGATCATCAGACAGAGAGAGCCAGGGGGCTGCAGTGTTGGGGTCCAGAGTCACAGGAGCTGAAGGATAAAGAAGGATTATATTTTGTTACAGTCAAATATCAAACACTTTACACACACAAACACACACACACTCACACACAAACAAATACACACACACTCACTTTTGTTTAATTTGGCTCATGAGCACTAACCTTCCAGACAGGGATGGAAGTACGGTATTTGTTTTAAAACCCCAAAAGTATTTCATTCCTTCTTTTTACAGAGTATATGAACTGCTCAATAATGGAGACAGCCTTAAAACAGCTTTAAAACTAAAAACTACAACTCCCAGCAGCTGGGGTGAGTCCAGCTCATGTTTGATGTTTGTTACCTGTTACCTTAAGTGTGCTACAAACCACACTGTTACATACTCATTACCTTCACCTTATGAGTAATGATCATCTGTACTTGTTATGCAGTATCATGTGTATTAATGTTGGCCCAAAGCTTGTTTCTACAATTAAATGTGTCTAATATTTGCCTAATAGGGAAATGAACACATTGTCTTTGGACCCGTCTCCCCCGGATACTCACTGTACTGCACCATCTCCAGCATCTTCTCCCAGACTCTGTACTTCAGATTGCCCAGGTGTTTGGCCACATTTATCAGCGCTCCTGAAAGCAGCTCTGGATCCTGCAGTGTGCACTGGGCTCTGTAATGACAAGCACGAGTCACTCACGCTGTGGGGTCTGAAGTGACTTAGGGAGCGTTCCCATATTCACTCTCCGAGCGGCATAGCGCACTCTGGCTGTCTGTAAATTCAGAGCACTGACCCAACTGTCATGTATTTATTCAGAGAGTTCCACTCTCTGACCAATCAGAACACACTCTGAGCACTCTGGCTGTGAAGTGAGATTGTCGAAGTGTGTGATGTCATTAGTTAGATCAGCTGATTCACACATGTGGGAGGAAACTGCCTGATGTGACGGTTGCAGGTTGGTGGCTTCACTGAACACAGCTGGAGCATTCGTAAATTATAAAATAATAATGTGCTTTGTGACACTCTGGTCAGAGTACACAGGTTTCAGAACAGAGTGTCAAAAAGAATATCAAAACACCCATTATTATACAGCTAGAGTGTTCAGAGCACACTCTGGCACTCAGAGAGTGAATATCCAAATGCACCCTTAAACAGACAAGAGTAAGAGGAGAGCGCTCTACATACCTTTCTTTGATATTTCTGTAGGTCTGAAAAACACAAACAACAGAATTAATATGAGATGTACTTTGTGCAAATTTGACAAAAGCACATTATTTGCAAAATTAAAAAAGACACCATTAAGAGGGGGTAGGTGCAAAGGGAGAGATTGGGTGAGAAACAACAAGAGCCAAGCTAATGACAGTGAACCTGATTATATCTGCAAACAAGCACAGCCCGGCATTATATCTGCATTATATCTATAAACACAAGCCTGGCTCACGAGGCGAAAGTAAACATGAGTGGAGTCAGTCAGTTTAAACCCAGAACACTGCAGCTAAATCAAGCTCCTACCTTTAAGAATGAGATGTCTTCAGTGTGCATGGCCTTCTCTACAGCTGTGATTTTGTCTGAAAGGGTGGACACTTGTCTTGTGATGGTCTCTATCTTCTCCTTCATCCTCCGACTCTTCTGCTCCTCTTCCTCCCTCAGTGCAGCTAGTCGGGCCTCCTCTTCATCTCTGAGGAACTGGTGGAGCTTCTCAAACTCTGCCTTTACCTGCCTCTCTGTGTGCTGGGCCTGACTCTACAGTTCAAGCACAGTATTAAGTAAGGAGTGAAGCAGGACGAGCCGTGCAGGCGTGTGGACATTAACCACAGCAGGACGGGCCGTGCAGGCGTGTGGACATTAACCACAGCAGGACGGGCCGTGCAGGCGTGTGGACATTAACCACAGCAGGACGGGCCGTGCAGGCGTGTGGACATTAACCACAGCAGGACGGGCCGTGCAGGCGTGTGGACATTAACCACAGCAGGACGGGCCGTGCAGGCGTGTGGACATTAACCACAGCAGGACGGGCCGTGCAGGCGTGTGGACATTAACCACAGCAGGACGGGCCGTGCAGGCGTGTGGACATTAACCACAGCAGGACGGGCCGTGCAGGCGTGTGGACATTAACCACAGCAGGACGGGCCGTGCAGGTATATGGACATTAACCACAGCAGGACGGGCCGTGCAGGTATATGGACATTAACCACAGCAGGGGGGTGTGACCAGGTGTCATTTTAGCAGAATTGCACAGACCAGAGTGGCTTAATCTGTTTATACAATTTTTTGGTTAAATACTCTAGGAGAGATCTATAATAATTTAATGGCATTTGAGTGTTAGCTGCTTTATGCTACAAGTAGCTGTGTTGTAAGCAAAGCATTACATTACAGGCACTTAGAAAGCACAATACAAATTGAAAAAAGTCAGAATAAACCAATCTAGCTATGTTGTATGGAAATAAAACACTTTGGCCTCACCTGTAGACCCACACCAATCGGTTAATTCTAAAGTTTATTCTTTACAACAAATAAAAACCAACAAGCAAATCCAATTATAACTGATTTTATAGTTCCATACTCCTCTCTGTAAGTTGGCACTGTTTTGGTTTCATTTGTAAATAGTTTGATTTGTTGCTTGATTCAAAAGTTGGGCTGCATTTTAATGGTATAAGCTCACAGTTTAATGTTCTGACAGTCAAAACAGAGCCAAGGATGTTGAGGGCTTTAATTTAGAGACATTATTTGAGCTACTTAGCAGTATATAATAATAGAATAGCAGTAGTATTATATACTATTTCTCTATAGGGGTAACAGAAAAAAGTTAACACTCCCTCCAAGTAGAATACAATATTTACTCAATCCATTGTACAAGAATTAATGATGTATCTCTATTTCTTTTTTGAAGTTGCAATGTTTTTCTAACTACTCTACTTACCCTGATGTGTTTTGCTGTCTTCTCACACTCTTGGATAATTGAATAATATTCAACAACAATTAATCATTTTCTCTTACCCAATCAGAATCCCTTATTTATCCAATCCATGAATTAAACATGAATAATGTATCTGTGTTTGTGTTATGAAGGTGCAGTGTTTCCTAACTGCTCTACTCACCCTGATGTGTTCTGCTGTTTTCTCACACTCTTGTTGAACTTTAGTGAGTCTCTCCAGCTTTTCTTTCATAGGACTCAGTGCAGTCTTGAGTTTGTCCTGGAATGAGATGAAATGCACAGGCAGCACTTATAGAAACTCACTCATCACAAGCAAATCCAGGAAACGATAAAGCACATACAGAAATTTTAACCAATTTTGTACCTGTGAGGAGCACAGCTGCTGTTCCCCCACTGTTCGCTAGAGGGCAGTATAGTTTGTGTTTTGTGTCTTGATCTTGGTATTAATGTCACCTTTTTTAGTTAGGAATTGTTTGCACTAAGATCTTTCCTGAATGTTTTTTTTTCAGTAAAGTTTATTTTGTTTTCTTATCATGTCTCAGTGTCTGAGATCTCTGCCTTTGAGCCAAATCTACAGCAGTCTAGGCGTTAAGGTGCTGGGATTCTGCTCAAAAGACCTGGGTTCATGTCCCATGAAAGGAATCATCCTTCATCGTACCAAGTACGAATCCCGTAGACACTTTCCGATGTTTGATGTAGAAATCGTTATGACTGATTGTGTTAACGTATATGTAGTGCAGGCCCCTATATAACCTGTTAGTCTTCAGGCGGTAAGACCAAGAGCCAAAAAACTGAAAATCACAAAGATTGTTTTCCAGCAAGGTGAACTATTATATTGCTAAATTAATTTAATATGAAAAAAAAAAAGATTTTTAACATCACTCTTTTTCATATCACTGTTCTCTGGATCAGAGGCGCATGTTCTCTTTTGTCAGGTCACATGATTACTTTTGATTTCCTTTTTTTTCAATTTCACCCCATGAAATAATGCCTTTGGATGTAAAAGGTACAGTCTAAACCTTAAATGTAGTTTGTCACTTTAAAGCACTGTATACGTTTTGTTTACTGTACTGTGCATTATGTTGCATTAAGAGGAACATATCCAGAAGCTGAATCTCAGCTGTATTTAGTAATTGTACTGATGTTAATTTAGTGTAATTTGCTGTTTCTGTATTACACTGAAGTCTGAACATAAGCATTTGCTTAACAGAGGCCGTCACACCCATCATGCTATTGGCCAAAGTGTTATACTTATGTTATTGTTTTATAGCTCCATGATTTACTGCTCACATAAGCACTTCCCTCTGTACTTTGGCCGAAGTAAACTTTTTGATTCTAACACCATAAAGAACAATAGAACTCATTCATTTGTAATTATGTTTAGTGTTTTGGTTTTAACATTGATTAATTAGAGTCGTGTTCTAATGGTTATGTTGTTTTATTGTGTAATTTCTCCTCCACAATAAGCAAATCTGATCTGAATCATTAATGCTGCCTGCTTTTGAAAAGTGAATGAATTCGGTACTGTCTGGTGGTAGATATTATCTGTTTTCAAGACCTGAAATGTAGAACTAGGAGACATTTTAACCTTATTTAGTTGTGTATTGAGAATATTAAATGTAGGCATCTGTGGCAGGACAGAAGAACAGCAATTCTTACAAAATAAACAGTGTGAAACAAGGGTAAATATAATGATTAAATATAATGAACAACTAGTTTGGGGTTAAATGAATATAGCTGTGTGGATTATTGACTTAAATTTAGCGGTGGAACCACATGTATTTTTGCTTAATGATGAGTTGAGGATTCAACACATTTTTTGGCTGGTCTCTCTGTAGCTATAACCGCCATCTCACATGTTGTCTTGACACCAGTGGATGTAGACATTTCTAGATGTCATCCTCTTAGAATTCTAAAAATGTTAACCTGATTTACTTGTGTATTGAAACATGAATATATTGTGTATATGAAATTGTTTACCCCTGATATTTAATACAGAATACCTTCAGATCCAGTGCAGCCTCTTCCACTGGGCAGAGCTGGTGGTTTTTGTGTTTTTTTGAAGTCTGGCACACAACACAAAGAGGCTCCTGGTCATCCTGACAGAATAAGAGGAGTCTCTCTCCATGAAGACTGCAGCGAGCTTCACTCTTCTGTTCAGCTTCACTCTCACCCTTCTGCTTCAGGTAAGCCTCCACGATGTTTTTTAAAACCAGGCTCACAGGTGGATCTCCCATAGAGCTCTTCCTCCTGCAGATGGGACACTCTCTAGAGCTCTTCTCTGCCCAGCACTGCTGCAGGCAGGTTCTGCAGAAGCTGTGGCTACACTTCAACACAACAGGCTCTTTAAAAATATCACAACACACCGAACAATACAGCTCCTCTTCAGGAAAGAAAGCTTTAGCCGCCATTTTACACACCGTGTCTCTCAGTCTGGAAGTTTTATTTTCACTTACAGTGAGCTTTGGACATGACACACCCGCTTTGATACAAAACCAGAATACAGGTGATCAAAGTCTGTTCATATTACATGCTCTTTTTATGGTTCCAAGAGCTGTGGCACTGGGCATCTCCTAATCTTTGAAACTAAACAAAATATAATAAATGACAGCACATGCATCTTATCAGTTGGAATTTGGTTACAATGTATTTACATATGAGGTATATTGGCCTAAAGATTTTATATTCACACACAGCTGAATGTTTTGCCATAAAGATTGAGAGAGTTTTGATAAATGAGTTTGAGAAGTTTTGCTTGTGTGAAAGCTGCGCTGGGAACTACAGCCCTGTGTGGGACTATTTTATCCATCTTGTACCTGTCTGTATCAATGTTTTCTGTCCCATTTGCTTCCTGCTCTAATCTGCTTGCTGTTGTGCTTGGTCTTGTCCACTAGATGGCAGTATGCAATCTGATATAACACATTCGCATATAGGGTTGCCTGCAGAGTTGAAGCATTATGAACTCTCACAGAAGCAGCACCTGCTCTGTCCATTAGTTCTGAGGTATCAAAACACAAAGTGTCAGAGACCAATACAGTCAGTTGAAATGAAAAACAGCAAGGCTGTGTCCATCTAGCACCCCTGACCTGCTCTGTGCCATTGTCCCCTAGCCTGCTAACCTCTCTGCTGCCTGTCCATGGATCTCTGATATACTCTAGACACACAGGGCCAAACTCAGATGGAGCACAAAACTATGGTAAAAATACTGAAAAATGGTGGGGAAAAAAATCAAAGCTCCCAGCTGACTTGATTGTTTTCCATTACCTTTTGGCTAACTTAGCATTAACAGAATGATCTTCCAAAACTTCATACTTACAAAGCAAAGTGGAAGAAGCTACAAACACACAAGAATCTGAATAACCAGAGCTCTATTAATCTGTAATAAATGAACACATGAGCCACACGATTTAGGCTCATAACTGTCCAACTGTATTTGGCCCTAAAGACCTTTGAGATTATTTAGTTGGCTAAGTGCTAAAAAAGCTAGCCATTTCCACATGTGAATTTTGTCCACGGCCATGCCTCACAAATGCTGGTGAAATAGTGGAGTCTGCAATAACATCTTAAGTAGAAAGAACAGTTTAAAAAGCATTTCAGTGACTTTAAAGCAGAGACACAGGAAAGCTGTACAAATGAACAGCAGTGGATTTGAGAAATCTTGTGAAATCTCCAGATTTATTAGCAAAGCAAAGATCATTATCATCCAGCAATAGCAGTTGCCAAGTCAGAATACAGAGGTACAAATCAGGGGGAGGGGTAGACATGAGAAAATAAAAACCACCCAAGCCAATCAAATCCGGCTTCAGAAATATGCACCAATCACATTGCATGCAGTTTATACCAAAAAAAACAACACATATCCAGATGATGTATTGTGAGTTAAGCATCTGGGTCAAAATGATTGATTATGTACAGTGTATTGATTAAAAACAAAATTTATGTTTGGATTAAATATGTTCGAAACTGACTACAAGTAAAACCCTACATTCCCCAGCTGTCTTGCATAATTACATATTATTGTCTAAAAACAGCCAAACCCTGGTCAAAACTACTGCAAGCTTAAAAATTATGTGATAAACCCAGCCAAAAAGGACCACGACAGCAAAACTGCTTTCTTTACGAACATTATACAGAGTAAACTAATATCTAATATTTATTGTTTATATGAAACTCATGAAAGTAAAGAATTTCATTACAGAATACTGCAGTAATGTAAGTTAAAAAATCAAATTAAAGTGATCAACTGACAAAATGACAATAAACTGAAAAACCCGAAAAGATCATTATGCACATGTTTTGATATTTTGATTTATGAGTTTGATTCATCCATAAGAGAGAAGGAAGTGGCCCCAAGCTTGGCACCCCCGATCCCTGAAATCAACATGTGGGAAAAAAGAAGAAATCCTGTTCAAGGAGAGCCATATCTGTTTCTGAATTTCAAGGTAATTTCTTAATTATCTACTACTTATGTCAGTACCATATTACCCCTTGTTTATTCTTACAGGCACCTTCACAGGGATGACGTCACTGTTATAGACACCTTCACAGGGATTACATCACTGTTACAGACAACTTCACAGGGATGACATCACTGTTACAGACAACTTCACAGGGATTACATCACTGTTACAGACACCTTCACAGGGATGACGTCACTGTTATAGACACCTTCACAGGGATTACATCACTGTTACAGACAACTTCACAGGGATGACATCACTGTTACAGACAACTTCACAGGGATGACGTCACTGTTACAGACACCTTCACAGGGATGATGTCACTGTTACAGACACCTTCACAGGACAGACTTGCAGGGCTTCAGGATTTCTGCCATCAGTGTTTGAACAAGGAGAGAAATATGGGAAGATTTTGTCAGTGAATTTGTGTTTTAAGGTGTGGATGTGTGACATGTCAGTGGGGTTGTAGAAGGACACCTTCCCCCTGTCATAGTCCAGCTGCACTCTGATCCTCTGGGGCTTCTTCTTTAGTGTGAGGGCGGTAACCCCTGCCTGGTACTTATCTCCATTCCTCAGCATTAAAACCCAGAATCCTCCCTCTGGGCTGACTGTAATCTCTCCCTTCCTGTTGATGGACTCGTTCACCACGCCTACATCCCAATCAGGTTTGTTCCCCACCTCCACCTCCCAGCTGTGTTTTCCTGAGATGAACCCCTCTGAGCCCAACACACACCCATATGGGTCAAACCTCTCTGGGTTATCAAGAAGCTGCTGGTCTGGTGGGCCATTGAATCTCACACTGCTCAGATCTGCAGACAGAGAGAGAGTGTAGGCTGCAGTGTTGGGGTCGAGAGTCACAGGATCTGAAGGGTAAAGAGGGAACACATTTCATTAGGGGTCAGAAGTCTAACACTCAGTTTTCACACTCACACACACACACACACACACACACACATATTTTGGGCCATATGCACTAACCTCACAGACAGGTGATAAATAGTGTGAGCACGCCTGGAGGAAGGGGAAGAGTTGTGGAAAATGGAAGTCTGGGAAGTGTAGTTTTTGTTTTGAGATCTGATTAAAGAGCCCAAAGTATTGCAGTGTTACATCTGTGGTATGTTTTACCTCTGGACTCATAACCTTATAAAACTTTGGTGGCCAAAACCTTCAACCTTCAACCTCGGCCCTAAATTAACATCTCCATGATTGAGGAAACAGCACCAGGCCCTCAGAACTGAACTACAACTCCCAGCAGCTGAGCTGAGTCCAGCTTACTTCCTGTTTGGTGTGTTTAAGTTTTTGGGCCCTTGAGTCTGTTTCTTTTGTTCTCTGCACTCAGACATCAGACAGACCTGCTCCCTCTGGTAGCAACACCATCACTCAAGCATCAGTCTAAAGGGTGTAACTATTTAACACGCTTTAAAAATCAGAGCTTCAGCTGTGCCAAAGTCTGGGCTGCTCCCGTGTCACAGCCTGTTTTTATCTTTCACTTTGTTCAAGCTTGTGCATGCGTCTCCCGTTTCGTTTGTACTCTACCTGTGGTGACATGTGTTACATGTTACCTTTTGTGTGCTACAAGCTGCACTGTTACCTACTCATTACCTTCACCTTATCCTGATTTCATCTTCCATGACTCTGTGTGCATCCTTTCAGGAACATGAGTGATGATCATCAGTACTTGTCATGCAGTATCATCAGTATTAATTCAAACTGCTAACTGTGATGTTAATATTGGGTTAAATGGATTCATGGTGATTATTGTTTGTGAACAGCAGAAAATACAGACTAATTGTCTACTGGAAAACTAGAGTCCCCAGCCTGTTTTTACAGTTTCATGTGTATAAAATTTCAGATGAACACATTCTCTTTGCATCCATCTCCCCCAGATACTCACTGTACTGCACCGTCTCCAGCATCTTCTTCCAGACTCTGTACTTCAGATTGTCCAGGTGTTTGGCCACATCTATCAGCGCTTCTGAAAGCAGCTCTGGATCTTTCAGTGTGCACTGGGCTCTGTAATGACAAGCACGAGTCACTCACGCTGTGGGGTCTGAAGTGACTTAGGGAGCGTTCCCATATTCACTCTCCAAGCGGCACAGCGCACTCTGGCTGTTTGTAAATTCAGAGCACTGACCCAACTGTCATGTATTTATTCAGAGAGTTCCACTCTCTGACCAATCAGAACACACTCTGAGCACTCTGGCTGTGAAGTGAGATTGTCGAAGTGTGTGATGTCATTAGTTAGATCAGCTGATTCACACATGTGGGAGGAAACTGCCAGATGTGACGGTTACAGGTTGGTGGCTTCACTGAACACAGCTGGAGCGTTCGTAAATGATAAAATAATTATGTGTTGTGTGACACTCAAGTCAGAATACTTAGGTTTCAGAACAGTGTCAGAGTGAATATCAGAAAACACCCCTTACTGCACAGCTAGAGTTTTCAGAGTATGCTCTGGCACTCAGAGAGTGAATATCCAAACGCACCCTGAAACAGAGTGAGAGAGGAAAGCGCCCTACATACCTTTCTTTGATATATCTGTAGCTCTGAAAAAAACAGATAAACAACATTCTTATTATGTGTGTGTAAATGTAAAACAATCTCATGGTATTTGCATAATTAAAGAAGCCAGACCAAAGAGAGATTGGCTGAAAAAGAGCAAGAGCCAAGCTAATGACAGTGAACCTGATTATATCAACAAACAAGCACAGCCCGGCATTATACCTACAAGGATATAAACACAAGCCTGACTCACGAGGCTTAAGTCAACATGAGTGGAGTCAGTCAGTATAAACCCAGAACACTGCAGCTAAATCAAGCTCCTACCTTTAAGAATGAGATGTCTTCAGTGTGCATGGCATTCTCTATGGCTGTGATTTTATGTGAAAGGATGAACGCTTGTCTTGTCATGTATTCAATCCTTTCTTTCAGTGGCCAACTCTTCTGCTCCTCTTCCTCCCTCAACACAGCTAGTCGGGCCTCCTCTTCATCTCTCAGGAACTGATGGAGCTTCTCAAACTCTGCCTTTACCTGCCTCTCTGTGTGCTGGGCCTGACTCTGCAGTCCACAAGCACAATATTAAACCTGGTTAAACCTAAAATTAACACTTCAGCTTTGTATAGAACATAAATTCCCCTGCCCTGTTGAGGTTAATTCCTTTCAATCCCTATACATTGCTTGCGTTGCAACCATCACTTGCAAGAAATATAAGCCAACACTCAAACACAATTAAACAGTTTTGTATTGCTGAGTTACTGTTAGTTTAATAGAGCAATGCTGTTACACTTATTATGAACAAGGACTTTCATGGTGACATTTAATAGCATATATGCACAGGCAATTGACGAACTGTGCAAAAACTTTCAGGTAGTGTTTCTTTTTATATCATTAAATATTAACCACAATTGTTATTATGTAAAAACTAGTATTTGGTATTATTGATTTTCAAGTATTATTCAAATGTTATTGTGATGAGGAGAATATATTTTGTTTGTAAAAAAAGGATTCATATTCTGTCATTGTACGGTATTGCTTTCTCTTGCAACCTGGACAAAGCTGCATAGTCAGAGAAGGTACGTTAGCTTGTATGTGTTTTCTACGTACACGGTTGATGACCATAAGTAGAGATTGCTGAGGCATGTGGATGCGGAGGCTACAATGTAGCGTATTAGCATTAGAATGGCTAACAGTATAGTGGTTGTGGTGTAACACTGAATGTCGGCGTTTAGTAGGGAGGGAAGTCTGTTGTTCTTTTTCGACCTGGGCATACCAAGAGAATGTGCTGCTGAAGGAAGTCCGTTGGTGCCTGTACTCAGATTTATATTAATCTCTATTATTTCAGCGTGAATAAAGTGTGGGACGGACAACCAGTGCAACGTTCTCACTCTTGCTTCCAGTACACACACACACAACGCAGAGCAAACCCCACTACATTATCTTGACACTGTCTTATTTTTTTTAAAGTTGTAAATAGAAGGTTTAATTGGAATATAGGGCTCCATTTTTATGATCCAAACTCTTGGCAAATTGTCAAGGTGCAAACTTGGCAAAAAGGTGCAAAAACTTTACAAAAACTATGCAGCCTCATTTTCATACAGCTGCAATGTGAAAATGACTGTGGATGTACAATTATTAAATTACTAATTTTGAATGAACTAAAGTATTATTACAAAGGCCACTAAACAGGTGAGTCATATTAAGGTGAATGCTAGTTTGAAGTCTTTGTTTGGTATAAAAGAAGTCTGATTTCATAGCAGTGAATTTTACCGTTTCTTTACGCATGTTATATGAAATTAATCAACAGTTTTTTTTATCCCTGCTACGCCATTACTGGCTAAGGCTGGAGATGCACAAAAACGGGTCCATCCTTATTAGGGACGACGTTGGAGAAAATTTCAAAATTTCCAACAAAGCAGACACTCCCCTAGTCAATCAGAACAGTATTTACGCAATCCACAATATAATTACGCAATCCATGATACAAAAATGTATAACATATCCGCGATTCTGTCATGAAACTGCAGAGTTTCCTAACTGCTCTGCTCACCCTGATGTAGTGTGCTTTTTTCTCACACTGTTGATTAACTGAAGTGAATTTCTCCAGCTTTTCTTTCATTGGTCTCAGTGCAGTCTTGAGTTCCTCCTGGAATGAGATGAAATGCACAATGAAGTAATGAAGGTCTTGAGGATGTAATAATAATTTTAAATAATGAATTAACAGACACGGTATTTGCTCATACATGACATTGTTAGAGTTTGCTTGTGTATTTACAAGTGTTGGTGTAGGCTATTAGTATAAGTTTGTTACACTGTTAAATTTACCTGCAAGTTATGTAATATAATGTATATATATATATATATATATATATATATATATATATATATATATATATATATATATATATATATATATATATATATATATATATATATATGTAGAATATTTGGTCTTGGCTAATTGAAAACTCAGAGATGAGCATCTTGAAGAATTAGCTTTAAACTTGGATAATTCATGTTAAAATAGCTTGATAATTGTCTGTCCTCTAAATTATTACAATATAAGTAAGCTCATAATCAGCAAATCTCCAAGTTTGGATCCACAGTGTATCGAGTATATCACAAGGTTTATGACTGTCGTGTTAATGTGTAGACTGTGAAAGTCCTAAACAAGCAATCAGCTGTTTACTCCCCAGAGCATCAGATCCAAAGCTGAAGAACCCATAGAATGTTTCCTGGAGAGATAACAATTATATTCTTTGTCTGCATTCGATTCTATCAGCGCGTTTATTTCGTTGCGCTTCCTTGTTAAAATTCCGATCTTTCCTCTCCGTGTCGCAATCAACTTAAAAAGCGCTTTTCGTCAGCAATATTCTGTTCACTAACGTCCTCCATATTCAACTTAAAAAGTTAAACAGTCTGTCCAGTTGAAAAGTTTCCAAGGGCTCTAGAGATAGCAGGTGCGGCGGCCCAGTGAGCAATTTTTCAACTCCAGGTACTTAAGAAAACTTTTCAAGTCTTTACGTGTTTCCATTTTTTGACTTAATGTGGTTCAGCATTTCCCAACGAAATCCCGTGGAAGAAAAAGCATTGTGAATGCACTTCCATAATTTTCTTAAAGTAACGATATTTATTAATTTCGACGAAAAAATTGCAGCAAACGTACATCATAATTCTTAAGTAATTCAAATCAAACGAAAACGTGTCCAAAAGTTACTAATTACGCAAAATAAGAGGTGTAGTGGTAAAAAAATAGACTTGACACGCATGCCATTTTTCTGTGCTTTTTGCAAGGGCCTGTATTTTGGCTACTACAATCACAACTCTCTAATTTTATCTGATTAAATAGGGATCAGTGATCCCATGCCATTAAATAATTAAAGAGCATGAACAGTGATGTTCTTATCACTGTTCCTGGATCAGCAGTATATGTTCTTTTTTCGGATCACATGATTCACAATTTTCAGGGACCCTGACCCCTGGTGGTAATATTTACAAATTGCACTCTGACTTTGACCAACTTCATGTCGTGCCTTAGTAAAGACAGGCTTTTCTGAATCAACATTAATTTTTAAGGTGTGTAACAAATGATACTTTACATTTTTAAAGTTAGTAACATATTTCTTATCCAAATATTCAGCATTCTATGTGTGAATATGAGCAATAAATATAAGCAACAAATAAAGTCATACAATTATGACCCAGAACTCAATTATTAATAAAACTCTTCACTGAAAAGAGGAAGTCTGTTGATCATCTTCAGTCACAAAGTGAGCAAAATACAGCAGCAGTGTTTTACATTTGGAAATAATTAAATTACTGAGGAAGGAGAGAAATGTAAAAGTCAAAGCAGTCTGTGCCCTGGGGTAAAGTAGGTTTCATTATCATAAATGTGAAAGGAAAATAAGTTAAGACTGTGATGAACATGTAACATAATGCATTCCGTTTCTTATACAGTAATATAGTAATACATCACTTTACTTTTTCACAGCAGTAATGATATGTAATATGACATGTTAATGGTTACATTTAACATTTTTGGTGTTAACCCTTTATACAGCACAGGTTGGTCATGTGATTTCCATTCCACACATTAACACTCCCTGCTTTTAACAATAAAGTGATTGCTGCACCTCCTGGCAGTAGTTCTTAAAAAAATATATATATATTTTATATAAACACTATTGTTTCACATAATTGAAACATTTTACAAGGTAAAATTCTACATAAATTAAAACATAAATGAGAATATCAAATTGTTTAACCCCAACATTTAAAACTGAATACCTTCAGATCCAGTGCAGCCTCTTCCACTGGGCAGATCTGGTGGTTTTTGTGTTTTTTTGAAGTCAAGCACACAACACAGAGAGGCTCTCGGTCATCCTGACAGAATACTAGGAGTTTCTCTCCATGAAGACTGCAGCAGCTCTCAGTTTTGTTCATAGTTTCACTCTCACTCTTCTGCTTGAGGTAGGTCTCTACAATGTTCTTTAAAGCCAGGTTCAGGGGAGGTTCATCTATAAAGCTCCTCATCTTGCAGATTGGACACTCTCGAGATTCTTTGACTCTCCACAATTTCTGCAGGCAGGTTCTGCCGAAGCTGTGGGTACACAGCAACAAAACAGGCTCATCAAAAATATCACAACACACGGAGCAACAGAGCTCCTCTTCAGGAAAGAAAGCTTTAGCTGCCATTTTACAGATTGTCTCTCTGAGTCTGGAACATTATTTTCACTTTCAATTAATGAATTTAAGACAAACCAGCACGCCCATTGTGGTACAGAACTGGATCAACCTGGTAATCAACACCAGAACACTCAGCTGATTGAATTTGGCTTTTAATGTGTGTATGTGCGTGCGTAGATGTGTGTGTGTGTGCGTGTGTGAGAATGTGTGAGTGCATGAGTGCATGTGTATGTAAGCCAGGGGTGAAGGCCAGGTTTATTGAGAGTGGGAGAGACTGAAGTAGTCTGAGATCAGCTGGGAAAAAGGCACATACTGATGAAGGCTGCTTTCCAATTGGCCAATAGAGACCAGAGACCTGCACAGACAGCCAATCAGAGCACAGACACAGATCCCCACGATGTTCTATGAGGTTCTGATCAGTAGGGCTGAGTTACATCACTGCTGAGGGACCTGCAAAAGTGGAGTTCCCTTAGACCCACCTTCACATATATATATATGCGAACTGGCAGAGGCTGTCCTCCAGTAATTCAGGGTGAAGCTTATTTCATAAAGACTTACTTTACAGCCACAGTGATTCTCGAAAGTGGTTGTGGAGTTAGCCAGGTTCCCTGCTGTTAGTAAAATCCACAGTGAAGTGAAATCACAGTGATGTGAAGCTCATGGGATCACACAGGGCTGAGGATGCAGGGTGTGTTCAGTGTTCAGGGCTCAGGGCTGGGGGGTATGTTCAGTGTTCAGGGCTCAGGGCTGGGGGTGTGTTCAGTGCTCAGGGCTGGGGGGTGTGTTCAGTGTTCAGGGCTCAGGGCTGGGGGTGTGTTCAGTGTTCAGGGCTCAGGGCTGGGGGGTGTGTTCAATGCTCAGGGCTGGGGGGTGTGTTCAGTGTTCAGGGCTCAGGGCTGGGGGTGTGTTCAGTGCTCAGGGCTGGGGGGTGTGTTCAGTGTTCAGGGCTCAGGGCTGGGGGGTGTGTTCAGTGTTCAGGGCTCAGGGCTGGGGGGTGTGTTCAGTGTTCAGGGCTCAGGGCTGGGGGTGTGTTCAGTGCTCAGGGCTGGGGGGTGTGTTCAGACACACATCACCCCAGAGCCCCCCCAGCACAGAGACACGCATCACCAGAAGCTGCTGCCAGCAGGCCGGCCACAGGAACAGCACAGATAAACACAACCCCAGAGACGCACCCTCATCCTTATCCACTCAAATGGGGCATTTCTGTATGAGGAGCAGCTGTTCCTTCACCGTAGAGTCATTAAACTCTGATGCCAAAAACCTGAAGAGAGCCCTGGGGCTTCTCACTGAGACACACCTATGAGAGTGGAGTCACATGACACCCAGAACGGCAGAACAAGCTACTCTAAAAGCTGCATCTCTGCCCTTCTGCCAGGGAGAGACCTCCATCCTCCATCCTCCATCCTCCATCCTCCATCCTCCATCCTCCACCTTCCAGACATCCAGAGGAGCAGCGCTGCTGTTTCCCCTGGATGTGTCCAGCACCCCCAGTCTGCCTCCTCAGAGCCTTAGTGTGTGTGTCAGTGAGGATGCTGAATGGTACAGCCCAAATTTCACATACAGATGTGGAAATATTAGCATAAAATAAACATTTTCAAATTATGGTTTTAAAAATGAACAGCAATGAATGAAATAGATATTATTTAAATTTAATGAAATACATGTTATTTACAGTTTTAGAAATATCACATATATTTCTGCCCATCCACGACAGCATTAGTGCAATATTTCGATATGAAAGCACTCAGCTGAGAGTACATATTACAATACGAAATGTGCATTCTCAGAAATGTACATGCACTTCAGTTCCCCTCAAGCATGACTGCAGAATAATTATTAATGAAAATAAAATTGATTAAGAAGTGTTAATTGGGTTTCCACAGAATACACTGTCAGTATCATATTACCCTGAGTTCATTTTTACAGACACCTTCACAGGGATGACATCACTATTACAGACACCTTCTCAGGGCAGACCTGCAGGGCTCCAGGGTTGCTGCCGTCATGGTTTATTTCTGGACAGAAATATGGGAAGATTCTCTCAGTGAATGTGTGTGTAAAAGTGTAGATGAGTGACATGTCAGTGGGGTTGTAGAAGGACACCTCCCCCCTGTCATAGTCCAGCTGCACTCTGATCCTCTGGGGCTTCTTCTTTAGTCTGAGGACTGTACCCCCTGCCTGGTACTTATTATCCTTCTTCAGCATTAAAACCCAGAATCCTCCCTCTGGGCTGTATGTAACCTCTCCCTTCCTGCTGACGGACTCGTTCACCACTCCTACATCCCAGGCAGGTTTGTTCCCCACCTCCACCTCCCAGCTGTGTTTCCCTGAGGTGAACCCCTCAGAGCCCAGCACAAACACATATTTCCCAAACCTCTCTGGGTTGTCAGGAAGCTGATGATCGAATGTACCAGTGAGTCTCACACTACTCAGATCTGCAGACAGAGAGAGCCAGGGGGCTGCAGTGTTGGGGTCCAGAGTCACAGGAGCTGAAGGATAAAGAAGGATTATATTTTGTTACAGTCAGACATCAAACACTTTGTGAACACACACACATACACACACACACACACACACACACGCATTTATGTTATTTTGGGTCATTTGAACAAACCTTCCAGAAAGGTGACAACAGGAGTGACCTCAGCTGGATGACGAGGAGGCATTGTTGGAGAGCAGTTTGGGGGGGGCGGGGGGGTTGTCATTTTTTGTTTTGAGGCCCCATTAAAAAGCCCAAACTGCACTGTCACATTTTGTTGTGTTTTATACATTTTTGTTATAATGGATGACACAGCACCAGGCCTGCAGCACTGTGCATGCGCCTCCCATTTCATTTGTACTCCACCTGTGCTACCTGTGGTGATGTGTGTTACCTGTTACCTTTTGTGTGCTACAAGCTGCACTGTTACCTACTCATTACCTTCACCTTATCCTGATTTCATCTTCCATGACTGTGTGTATCTTTTGAAGAATATGAGTAAAATTCATCAGTACTTGTGATGCAGTATCATCAGTATTAATTCAAACTGCTGACTGTGATGTTAATTTTGGGTTAAATGGATTAATGGTGATTATTTGTTTGTGAACAGCAGAAAATACAGACTAATTGTCTACTGGAAAACTAGAGTCCCCAGCCTGTTTTTACAGTTTCATGTGTATAAAATTTCAGATGAACACATGGTCTTTGCATCCGTCTCCCCCAGATACTCACTGTACTGCACCGTCTCCAGCATCTTCTCCCAGACTCTGTACTTCAGATTGCCCAGGTGTTTGGCCACATCTATCAGCGCTCCTGAAAGCAGCTCTGGGTCCTGCAGAGTGCACTGGGCTCTGTAATGACAAGCACGAGTCACTCACGCTGTGGGGTCTGAAGTGACTTAGGGAGCGTTCCCATATTCACTCTCCGAGCGGCACAGCGCACTCTGGCTGTTTGTAAATTCAGAGCACTGACCCAACTGTCATGTGTTTATTCAGAGAGTTCCACTCTCTGACCAATCAGAACACACTCTGAGCACTCTGGCTGTGAAGTGAGATTGTCAGAGCATGTGACATCATTAGCTAGATCAGCTGATTCACACATGTGGGAGGAAACTGCCAGATGTGACGGTTGCAGGTTTGTGCGTTGTTGCACCAACGTGTGTTGCAGGTTGGTGGCTTCACTGAACACAGCTGGAGCGTTCATAAATGACAAAATAATTACATGTTGTGTGACACTCTGGTGAGAGTACACAGGTTTCAGATCAGTGTCAAAAAACACACCTCTTACTGCACAGCTAGAGTGTTCAGAGTACACTCTGGCACTCAGAGAGTGAATATCCAAACGCACCCTGAAACAGACAAGAGTGAGAGAGGAGAGCACTCTACATACCTTTCTTTGATATCTCTGTAGCTCTGGAAAAAAAACAGATAAACAACATTTTACAGTGTGCCATTTGTGTAATTAAATCAGACAGCCCATTAAGAGTTCAACAGGGGTATGGCAAAGAGAAATTGGGTGAGAAACAAGAGCCAAGCTAAAAAACAATCAGCCAACAAGCACAGCCTGGCATTATATCTGCAAGGATATAAATACAAGCCTGACTCAATGTGTCACAACAAGTCAACATGAGTGGAGTCAGTCAGTATAAACCCAGAACACTGCAGCTAAATCAAGCTCCTACCTTTAAGAATGAGATGTATTCAGTGTGTATGGCCTTCTCTATAGCTGTGATTTTATCTGAAAGGGTGGACACTTGTCTTGTGATGCTCTCTATCTTCTCCTTCATCCTCCGACTCTTCTGCTCCTCTTCCTCCCTCAGCGCAGCTAGTCGGGCCTCCTCTTCATCTCTGAGGAACTGGTGGAGCTTCTCAAACTCTGCCTTTACCTGCCTCTCTGTGTGCTGGGCCTGACTCTGCAAGTTCACAAGCACAGTATTAAGTAAGGAAGGCATAACAAGTAATGAATCATTATGGGATGTAAAATTGAACCATGAGTCCTGACTGTCACAGCAGAGCTCAGAGTGCTGAAGGACTTGTGTATTTATCTGGAGTGGTGATAACGCCAACTAACTCTGAACCAATCAAAATCCTTTACTTATACAATTCATATCATAAACATGAATAATGTATCTGTGTTTGTGTTATGAAGCTGCTGTGTTTACTAACTGCTCTACTCACCCTGATGTGTTCTGCTGTTTTCTCACACTCTTGTTTAACTTTAGTGAATCTCTCCAGCTTTTCTTTCATAGGACTCAGTGCAGTCTTGAGTTCCTCCTGGAATGAGATGAAATGCACAGGCAGCACTTATAGAAACTCACTCATGATAGGCAAATCTCAGGCACATCTCTTCTGTAATATATTGCAATGTTCATCATGTGAAATTATTACATTAACAACCTGGACATTGGCTTGTAAATGATAGTGTTAGTGCAATGGTTCTGTTAGTGAGGTAAATAATGCAGGTGCTTTTGACAAATGATTTCTGTACTTTCTGTTAGTTGTTGTTATTCAAAAGGCCTCAATCCACAACTGCCTGTCTGAACTGAAACTTTTAAATGCTTAACAAGGAGACATTTTACTCATATTAAACTCTGCATTTTGAACATCAAAAAATTTAATCCTAACAGTTTACAAAGAGTACCTTCAGATCCAGTGCAGCCTCTTCCACTGGGCACACCTGGTGGTTTCTGTGTTTTTTTGAAGTCTGGCACACAACACAGAGAGGCTCTCGGTCATCCTGACAGAATAAGAGGAGTTTCTCTCCATGAAGACTGCAGCGAGATTCACTCTTCTGTTCAGCTTCACTCTCACTCTTCTTCTTCAGGCAGGCCTCCACAATGTTTTTTAAAACCAGGTTAACAGGTGGATCTGCCATGGAGCTCTTCCTCCTGCAGATGGGACATTCTCTAGAGCTCTTCTCTTCCCAGCACTGCTGCAGGCAGGTTCTGCAGAAGCTGTGGCTACACTCCAACACAACAGGCTCTTTAAAAATATCACAACACACAGAGCAACAGAGCTCCTCTTCAGGAAAGAAAGCTTTACTCGCCATTTTAGACACTCTTTCTCCGGCGGTACTTTCATTTTCACTTTCAGCCAATATGACACTCCTATTGTGGAGCAAAACCGGAACAAAGCAAAGATCAAAGTTGAACAGTGATATAATCGTTCAGATATTATTTCTTTTCAGAGCCATTGAGTTGGTTTGTAATATTTATTTTCCAAGACAAACAATATTTCCAATGAAAAACATCATATGTACCCTAAATATAAATTAAATAAGACATATATGGGCTGGACTCGTTATCCAGCGCGAGATTCCTTCACTGACTCAGCGTGCATTGCTGATCTGAGCGCGCGCGCTCCTGCAGAACAAGCTGCGTTCACTCAAGCAACAGTTATCTCTTAGTTTCCTACATTTTAGAACAACAATCGGTCCGAATCATATTATCCAGTGTCTCTGAGGTTACTATCCACAAACAAAAGAGTTTATTGCAGCCAGCAAGATGACTAGAAAAGCGCTCCAGTCATACATCCAAGCTGAGACGCCAGCAAATGTTAGGAGTCGAGAGCTGGTGGAGAACTGGGGGGATATCGAAAAGTGTTTATCAGAAACACGAGGGACGTACTTTAACATTTCTCATGCCTACCTGTATGAAACACTAATTTCGATATCACCCTCGGTGATAATCAATTTCTAGACAATAACCTGCTTCTTCGATGAGTGATCATTAATGGCTGGTTTAACAGCATCAATTACGTCTAAATAAAACGATATTGCGATAGTTTATTAATAACAGCGCTCAATCCAAGCTAAGGTTTTTGTACTGGATGATCGAAGTTGTACTTCTGTTTGCCAGGGGTGCAGCCCAACAGTGACACCCGGTGGTCATTGGAAAGAATAGCAGCCAGTGTGCACAGCTGGCCAGGATCAGCTTAACCATTCAAAATCCAAACCATGACAGTTCCATGCAAAACTACCACAGGCAGCACTCAGGGCAGGAAGGGAATAGGATATTTAGGATTGCAGCTGGACCTGGGTTGGGGTTTGACTCCTTTAAAATAGGGGTAAAATTACCCCAGAACAGCTAAAGTTATTTTCACATGCTAACTTAACTGTCTGAAGTCTGCTCCATGTTCTGTCAGCTTGTGATTGTTTAGGTGAGGATCCCATTATGGTGGAGTTACACTCAGCTGTCAATCATTGGCTTGCTTGAACCAATCAGATTGTTTTTCTTCTCTCTACAGTATAAATCATTGAGGAACTCATACTGACACTGTGCACACTGATACTCACCTACTATCCACCCTCACTACTGTCACTAACGTAACAAGCAGCACATCTGAGCAACATGGGACTGATCTAGGATCTGTAGGTTCACTGGGAACAGGGTGAAGAGACATGGTTTCTGTACTGGGAACTGGGTGAAGAGACAGGGTTTCTGTACTGAGAGCAGGGTGAAGAGACAGGGTTTCTGTACTGAGAGCAGGGTGAAGAGACAGGGTTTCTGTGCTGGGAACAGGGTGAAGAGACAGGGTTTTTGTGTTGAGAACAGGGTGAAGAGACAGGGTTTCTGTACTGAGAGCAGGGTGAAGAGACAGGGTTACTGTACTGAGAGCAGGGTGAAGAGACAGAGTTTTGAGTTTCAATACTGGGAACAGGGTGAAGTTCTGCTATAGTTATGTGTGTTCTGCTACATGACAAATGCCAGGGAATGTTCTCATGCTCAATGTTCCACAAATACTGCATCCTGAAAGCATCAATTGTTAAAGTAAAGACACCAATATTGCACACAACACATCTGTGTATAAACTCAAGCTGTGCATTATGATATACCCATAAACCCCTTCTTCTGCTTCCACGAACTAGTCCTTGTGTGTGTTATGTGTGTTCTCTCTCCTGTCCTACCTCCCATTCATCCATGTTCTGCAGAGCCACAAAGAAGCAACCAGTCACAGAGAACAGCTTCCATAACATACTATCTGCAAAGCAGTGTCCACAAAACTAATCTAGCAATGCACATTATCCAGTTAGCTGGATAGCTCAGTAGACTAGCGATCCAGCTAATATATATCACATAACATTGGTAGGCTACCGATAGCCAACTGGCTAGTAATCTCCATCACCCTAAATTTACAAAAAAACAGACTATCCTCCATGCCCATCTCTGCTGTCGACTACATAGCCAGCAAATATTTCATGCATAACATTTCTAGTGAGGCTATCGATAGCCATCTGAAATGAGTCTCTACCTGCTTTACCTAATTGACCAATGAAAATGTGGAAGTGACATCACAGAAATGATGTCACTTCCAGCTCAGCTGAGAGGCAGCTTTATGTCACAGGTGCCTGAGAGCTGAGGTCTCAAGTGGCTGCAGCCGGACTCTCTTCGGGGCCGACAGCATTCTCTCAGCATCTCTGTGGATCATTTCATTACAACACACGGCATACAGAACAGACCAGGGTTTATAGACCAGACTTTACCCACATCCTTTCAGCAGATCGGTAAGAATGATTCAACCAGAAAGGACAGATAAGAAAGGCACTGTGGTGACTTTAAAGTAGGAACACAGTAACAATGTAAACATGTACAACAGCAGATCTGATAGATCTTGTAAAATCTCCATATTTATTAGCAAAGCAGAAAGTTATTATCATCCACTGGTGCTTATTGCCCAGTCAGAATACAGGAGTACAAGTCAGGGGGAGGGTTGAATGTGTGAAACAGAAACCTTTCCAGCCAATCAAATCACTGTTGGCACTTTAACACAACAGATTTTGTTTTACAAGCAATAAACAAAATAAACTAGTTTCAAATAATTCTACTCCAAAAAATTCAGCAAAAGAAAATGAAAGGATTTCAGCTTCATTACAGAACGCTCCAGAGCCGGGGTCGATTTCATGTTAATTCAGGAAATGTATTCAGATTAAATCATGAATTAAATCTAAACACATTGGAGAATATTATGGGTATTCTATTCATGCATTGAATTAGATTCATCCTGAAGTGAAATGGAACTCGCCCCAACCTTGTCACCCAGTGGCCAAAAGGGCCAAATTCCTCCCTTATTGTGCTCCTAAAGATTTAAATAACCACATTATTTAAATTAAGCAATACTTTATTCATGTTTATTCCTAAACTGATGAATGACAGGTAATTTACCTTCACAGGGATGACATCACTGTTACAGACACCTTCACAGGGATGAAATCACTGTTACAGACACCTTCACAGGGATGACATCACTGTTACAGATACCTTCACAGGGATGAAATCACTGTTACAGACACCTTCACAGGGATGACGTCACTGTTACAGACACCTTCACAGGACAGACCTTCAGGGCTCCAGGGTTGCGGCCATCAGTGTTTGTACAAGGAGAGAAAAATGGGAAGATTCTTTCAGTGAATGTGTGTGTAAAAGTGTAGATGAGTGACATGTCAGTGGGGTTGTAGAAGGACACCTCCCCCCTGTCATAGTCCAGCTGCACTCTGATCCTCTGGGGCTTCTTCTCCAGTGTGCCCAGAAAACTTCCTGCACTGTACTTCTCACCCTTCCTCAGCATTAAAACCCAATATCCTCTTGCTGCGCTGTACGTAATGCTTCCCTTCCTGTTGATGGACTTATTCACCACTCCTACAATCCACTCACATTTGTTCCCCACCTCCACCTCCCAGCTGTGTTTCCCTGAGGTGAACCCCTCAGAGCCCAACACAAACACACAGTCGTCAAACCTCTCAGGGTTGGCAGGAAGCTGCTGGTCTTCTGTACCAGTGTTTCTCACAGCGCTCAGATCATCAGAGAGACAGAGATAATCACAGGCAGTGTTGGGGTCCAGAGTCACAGGAGCTGAAGCACAGAGAAGGGAGATTTATAAAATGCTGAAAAAATGAGAGGTACAACCGTGCCAAAGTCTGGGCTGCTCCTATGTCACAGCCTGTTTTTATCTTTCACTTCGTTCAAGCTCATGTGCTACAAGCCGCACTGTTACCTACTCTTTGCCTTCACCTTATTCTGATTTCACCTTCCATGACGTTGCGTGCATCTTTTGAGCAACATGAGTAATGTTCATCTTTATTTTTTATGCAGTATCGTGTATTAATTCAAACTGCTAACTGTGATGTTAATATTGGCAAGTGGTTTCAATGTGATTCTTTTGTTTGTGAACAGCAGATAATACAACTAAAAAAAGAACATGTCCAATATTTATCTGAGAGAAACACAAAAATATGGTCATTGCACCCGTCTCCCCCAGATACTCACTGTACTGCACTGTCTCCAGCATCTTCTCCCAGACTCTGTACTTCAGATTGCCCAGGTGTTTGGCCACATCTATCAGCGCTCCTGAAAGCAGCTCTGGGTCCTGCAGTGTGCACTGGGCTCTGTAATGACAAGCACGAGTCACTCACGCTGTGGGGTCTGAAGTGTCTTAGGGAGTGTTCCACTATCTTACCAATCAGAACACACTCTGAGCACTCTGGCTGTGAAGTGAGATTGTCAGAGTGTGTGATGTCGTTAGTTAGATCAGCTGATTCACACATGTGGGAGGAAACTGCCAGATGTGACAGTTGCAGGTTGGTGGCTTCACCGAACACAGCTGGAGCATTTGTAAACATGTAAAATGTGTAAAAATGTGCTGCGTGACACTTTGGTCAGAGTACTCAGGTTTCAGAACAGTGTGAGAGTGAATATCAAAATATATCCCTTATTACACAGCTAGAGTGTTCAGAGTATCTTCTGGAACCCAGAACACACCCTTAAACAGACAAGAGTAGGAGGAGAGCGCTCTACATACCTTTCTTTGATATCTCTGCAGCTCTGAAAAAACAGATAAACAACATTTTTATTATAATGTGGATGATTAAATGTAAAACAAACAATTGAATAAGATAGACCATAAACCCAGAACACTGCAGCTAAATCAAGCTCCTACCTTTAAGAATGAGATGTCTTCAGTGTGCATGGCCTCCTCTATGGCTGTGATTTTGTCTGAAAGGGTGGACACTTGTCTTGTGATGGTCTCTATCTTCTCCTTCATCCTCCGACTCTTCTGCTCCTCTTCCTCCCTCAGCGCAGCTAGTCGGGCCTCCTCTTCATCTCTCAGGAACTGGTGGAGCTTCTCAAACTCTGCCTTTACCTGCCTCTCTGTGTGCTGGGCCTGACTCTGCAGTTCACAAGCACAATGTTAAGTAAGGAAGGCATAACAAGTAATGAATCATTATGGGATGTAAAATTGCACCATGAGTCCTGACTGTCACAGCAGAGCACAGAGTGCTGAAGGACTTGTGTATTTATCTGGAGTGGCGATAACACCAACTAACTCTGAACCAATCAAAGTCCTTTACTTATACAATTCATATCATAAACCTGAATAATGTATCTGTGTTTGTGTTATGAAGCTGCAGTGTTTCCTAACTGCTCTACTCACCCTGATGTGTTTGGCTGTTTTCTCACACTCTTGTTGAACTTTAGTGAATCTCTCCAGCTTTTCTTTCATAGGACTCAGTGCAGTCTTGAGTTCCTCCTGGAATGAGATGAAATGCACAGGCAGCACTTATAGAAACTCACTCATCACAAGCAAATCCAGCAAACTCTTGCACTTTTGTGAAACAGGGTTATAAATATTCACTTCAGTTCACTTTTGTTTTCAGAGCATGTTTGATAATTTAAGTTTTTTTTTGTTTGTTTTATTTTTTTTTTCAATTTTCTATTTTCATTCAGTTTATCATGTATTTTCACAAATGGCTTTTGTCTTCATTTTAATTTTAGTTTTATGTTAATAACTTTGGTCTCTAAAATGCACTTGCTCTTATTGTGTTTTCATATTTTTGTCACGTTCTGAAGGGAACTAGGCACCCAAATTCTCTACCCAAAACTATTTCTTCTTTATCTGCCATATCAATTATCAATAAATTGTTTTATTTCTGTTAGTTTTTAAAATGGGTTTGTTTGTTTCAGTTAAGTTTTCTGATTTTTCTAAATCTCAAATCTTTAAATCTTATATTTTTTTTCCAGAGCTAGTTTTTTCCTAGTTTTAGTTTGGAATTACATTTCAAGCCTTTAGCAGACAGTCTAATCCAGAGTCACTTAAAATAATTAAAGGAGAACTTGCCGTAGAAGAATAAATTTATAGTGTGAAATAATTGTTCACAGATTAAATGTATCAGTCATGTGTAGGTTGTGAAGGTTCCTGAACCACCAATCAGCAACTCACTCTGAGCCACAGAACCACCAATCAGCAGCTCACTCTGAGCCACAGAACCACCAATCAGCATCTCACTCTGAGCCACAGAACCACCAATCAGCAGCTCACTCTGAGCCAAAGAACCACCAATCAGCAGCTTACTCTGATCCAAAGAACCACCAATCAGCAGCTCACTCTGAGCCAGAGAACCACCAATCAGCAGCTCACTCTGAGCCAAAGAACCACCAATCAGCAGCTCACTCTGAGCCAAAGAACCACCAATCAGCAACTCACTCTGAGCCAAAGAATCTGAACCCACAAATATTGCTTTCCAGTAAGGAAACCCATCATGTTACTAACTCTCTTTGATTAATTTGAATAAATGAAGTTAAAATGTGGATTAATTTGAATATATAAAGATGATTTTCACAAGCACTTTTTAAAATCTCTGCTCCTGGATCAGTAGCTCATGGTCTCTTTTTTTCAGGTCACATGATGCATGATTTTCAGAGATAAACTTAAAACACTGCCCAATGAGGCTAAAGTTATGTTCTGTACCTTAAATTTAGTTTTTCAATTTAAAGCATAAGATATGTTCTATGTACAGCACAGTGTTAATGTGCTTATAGTGCGGCTGTATTGCATTGTGGGATAGTTATCCAGAAACTGAAACACAGCAGAACTTTGAAACTGTAATGATTTTATTTTACTGTTTTATGCTGTTATTGAATTACACAGTGCTGCCGTTAGCATTGGTTTATTTGAGGCTATCACTGTATCACAGACCATAATATGCTATGGGTTGAAGTATTATACTTGCAGTAGATGCTGACCAATCATGACACTGTATTTCACCCTTTGAATGCCAGAGGTGTTCACATGAGCACTTTCTTATGTATTTGGGACAAAGCACACCTTTGGATTTTTGTATCAAAATGTAAAAAGTTAATTAGTAATTAGACTGTAGAGGTTTGAACCTTGATTCATTATCCTCAATTCAAGGTGTTCATGAGGACTTGTTGTGTGATTTCTGTACATTCCTGCTGCCTGCACAAATTCTGTCCTGCCTGGCATTAGTTTTTACCGTTTCACAAGCCCCAAACCACAAATGTCTGCCACCCAGGCCTGATTGCAGAGATTTGTAACCAGGAAACATTTGGCTGTTATTTAGATGTGTATTAAGTATATAAAATAGTTTAACCTGTCATTTAAAGCAGAATACCTTCAGATCCAGTGCAGCCTCTTCCACTGGGCAGAGCTGGTGGTTTTTGTGTTTTTTTGAAGTCTGACACACAACACAGAGAGGCTCTTGGTCGTCCTTACAGAATAAGAGGAGTTTCTCTCCATGAAAACTGCAGCGAGTTTCACTCTTTCCTTCAGCTTCACTCTCACTCTTCTGCTTCAAGAAGGCCTCTACAATGTTTTGTAAAGCCAGGCTTACAGGAGGATATTCCATGGAGCTCTTCCTCCTGCAGATGGGACATTCCCGAGAGTTCTTCTCATCCCAGGAGTGCTGCAGGCAGGTTCTGCAGAAGCTGTGGCTACACTTCAATAAAACAGGCTCTTTAAAAATATCACAACACAAAGAGCAACAGAGCACCTTCACGGGAAACAAATCTTTAGCTGCCATTTCATACTCTGTTCCTCTCAGTCTGGAATTTTATTTTCACTTACAGTGAACTTGTGACTCGACACACCCACAGAGTGGAATAAACTGGCGAAAGTTATTTATTTTTTATTGGTAGTTTTTTTTTTCATGGTTTAGAGATTAATTCTGAGAGCTGCTGAGGATGATGACATAGTTTTTCAGATTAAAAAAAAACCACCCAGTGATTATCATCATATATATTTAATTAAATGGAATTTTTTTAAATGTTTACCTGAATATATGTAATGTAATGGCCTATTCCCAAAGACCTGCTGTTTTTCCATTTGGAATGACAGACTATGGACTAATTAGCCTGAAAAATTCTGCCTTTGCTGGGAATTACAGACCTGTGAGGGAGGACTTTATGGATCCTATGCTGTCTGTATCAATGCCATCTATCCCATTTGCTGTCGACACCACCCTGCCAATTGATATGCTCTGTCTTGTCCACTAGGTGGC